>JAVJGG010000027.1:0-31509 GCA_035590195.1 Aviceda cuculoides | reverse complement strand
CTGCAAAGATATTATTGAAGTGTTTCAGTGCACTACACTGCAAAGCATATTTTGATTTAGCTTTTTGCATTTCTCACATACTTACATGCTGAAGAATATAAAACTTTAATAAGCTGACACAAAAAGCTGAATTTTAAAGTTTCAACTTCTAAGTCCCAAATGTCTGAGATTTTTTTTTTCTCAACTCTCAAGGGATCCTATTCCAACAGTAGTTAAATACTTAAGAGGCTTATGAAAATCCCACTAAACAAATAAGTTGTTTACATTTTCTGAACAAATAACAAAGATACAATCAACCCAAAAATCCCCCTGTGGATTTGCAATTTACCTTGATTTTGGGAAGGTTTTGCCTGGCTGGAAAGGTCCTCATTTTCTAAACAGAGAACAACAGCTTGTTATTTAAAAGCAAATGAAACTCCAGCACTGAATGATCCATTCAGGACAATGAATTAGAAAAAATACCATCGGCATTTTTTAAAGGTATGCCTGTTTTACCTGATACCACTTGATTAGTAGTGTATGGTGGAGGAGCTGGTAAGCCTGGAGCTATGACATTAGCCATTGGAACCAAGCCAGCATTGTTGTAAGCACCTAAAAGAACAAATCCAATATGCATATCAGTTGTCAGAAGAACCCATATCTAAATGAACCAGTAAGTGTCTTCCTTTAAAAGAACATCTTCAAGATTGTAGGACATTCCTTCATCAAAAAGCCAGACCAGTTAATCATTCAGGCTGGATGCTGGCTTTTGCCAATGTCTGCCTGAATGACATGCATTGTGATCCAAATTTTAGTAATGGTAGTTCTCTTGAAAAGCTTTTTCAGCCAGGTTTCAATTGCTTTCAGTTCCATTTTGCCTGAAAAACTGAAAGAGGAGGAGTGATTCAGAGTGTCTGCAACATCATTTGTTCTTTTTCTATTCCTAACTTAAAGGCTGTTGCTACTCTTCCTTTAAGGTTAAAGCCTTGACAAACAAATGAGCCAAACATACATCAATGACCATGACCATGCCTCCAACACTAGTCAGAAAATTCAGAGCAAAATGTCCCATCTCAAATACTTAGTCTATCATTCTTCAATATATCTTTAAATGTTAAGAAGTTCAAGTGGGTTAGCAAATTATTTTAATACAAAATACCTACTGTACTTGACATATTAAAAAACACCTTTTTTTCTCCCTTATTCTTTGGAGCAACTCAAACTGTTGTATTGCTGTGATATACAGTTCTGATGAAGAACATCAGAATTTAAATCACAGGAACATAAATACACTTCACAGTGGTCCTAAATGAGTATTTTAAGAGTATAAGAACTTGTGCTTCATGGGAAAAGGTAGCACTTGAACAAATGCAGTAATTTGTCACACACAACTCCTTTCTGATTTCACACTTTCATAATAGTTCTACCCAATGTTAAGATTCCTTGCATGACAACTCTTGGCTGAAAATCAGAAAAGCAACTAACAATCATTGTGTCACCCAGGAAGGAAATGTTAAACCAACACATTTCAGAGGCAGAAAACAAAACATCATTCTGACCATTGCTTGAAAACAATCACATTCAATGGTTTCAGGTCAGCATCTGCAATTTCATTAAACACATTTTTATATATATATATATATAAACATAGCATAAGTCACAAGAGTTCTTTTTAAAAACCACGCTGCATCCTAATAAGGCCCTGAACAGCTCAAAAGCTGTTTCATATTCTAAAATGTACTAATACTCACATCCAGTCACAGGCCAAATTTTGTGCTCTAACTTACTTTGGATAGGATTTATTTGATACAAATTTGAGCTAGTCTGCAAGCTTCCTGTAGACTTTCTGGGGAGCAAGTCATTTCTAGGGCACAAATCATCAGACTTACTTTAGCCACTAATAGTGCCCATTTTTCCGAACTGAATAAAGAGACTTGCAGACATCTAGTTAGATGACTCACCCTTCAACACACATGCTAAGAGCTCTACCACACTTTCTTATCAAATACTTTAAAAACTCCCTGAAATCCCTAACACCAGTGAAAAGCAAGCTTCCTTACCAGAGCACTCCTTGCTTTGCAGTACAGAATTGCAAGATGAAGAAAATGTTTCAGCTGCTGCTCAAAAAGACCAGAGTCTGACTACATAAGTACTCTAACTTCTTCTTCCAAAGAAATGGCAATTGCCTTGCTCCCTTCCAAAAATGTCTGGAATCAAACAACTGATCCAGCAAGGCAAAGAGAGAGGAGTTTATGAAGAAAGAATCAACCTTACCTAAGGCACAAGGCTAGTAATAGTCAGACCAAACACAGGAAAAGGCAATCATTATCTCCCTTCTGAGACTGAAATCTACATGCCTAAAATTTTCTTCTGGGAAACTGTTTTCTCTCCATTGTGATAGAGAGAAAGTAAAACTGAAGGCAACTGAGAAACAGATTACCATCCTTCAGCAAGTTCCTACATATTTCCACCCAGTTCAGGGCTGTGCCTGATCATTATCTTAAGTTTGGTACAACAGCAACAAGTCAACAGACTTGTCAACCCAAAGCCCAAACCTTTGTCAAACATTATGACAAAGACACAGCCCTAGTCCTGTCTAACATGCACAATGCCTCTGTCATCAGAACAGAATTGTGAATTTTCCTTATGATGTCAATGTTGGAAGAAGAAGACAATATATTCCTCTTCTTACCAACTCTGCAGTCATGACAGGAAGAGGTAGAAACCAGTACCCAGGAGCACAAGCCAAACTCAGATATGACCATGGTCAGAGAAACTGACACTTGACACTTATTACTTAAAAAGCAAATGGGTGAAACAGTACCATCAAGCTAAAACACATAGAAGCCTTACTTGGTGCAATAGTTGCATGTGGCCGACATGGTGGGATGGGGTATGGAACTGGTTTGTGTGGATTGTAGGTTGATGGAGCCTACATAAACAAAAAACAAACAGAAGAAGCAATAGTGAAAGCATTACCTAATGTTTCTCAGACAAAAAGCTAACATTCAGATAGTACTACAGACAGCTGTACTTCACGGGAAAAATATGTGATATCAAGTTTCTTCATAATACCCAAAGTAACTGCAAATATTTCACTCTTTCTGGAAAGAATGAAACAAACATAACTAGTGTACCTTTAGATTGTAATGTAATACTGAACACAGGTGGGAAAGGGAACTCGTTTCTGCCTTGTAGTCTTCACACTCTGTAGTCTTGGACTGACTTCTCATTTTAAAGATTTAACAAATTTAAAACTAACAAACACTTATGAAGGTGCCTGCCCCTTTAAAATAATACAGCTTAGTGGAAAACATCTCGTAATAAAAGCAAAAATAAAACATTTGGACAATACTTCAAAGCAGTATCAGGTTCATTGAAAGTTAGTCCCACATGCTTAAAAACTTTGAAATACAGATCAGCTGTTTTGTTAAGAAACAAGAACCTCCTTCTAAGGCACTGCTGTAATTCAAATTTCCAAGATGTTCTTATGTTCATGTGCGAAACCCTCACAGATTGTAATAAAAAATTGTATATATTGGTATCTAAAACTTCCACTAGCTCATGATGGACTACTAAAAATGCTTTTAGTTTTCTCTTCTGCTACTTTAAATTATGCCTTCCAATGCACACACATTGTATCCACTAGAGAATCCTATCCCCCACAGATACAAACTACAGCTTCTTTTCAAGTTAAATAAAAAAATACTAGGTCATATTATCTTCATTATAGAAGTATAGCTTTGTTTAAATTGCTGCTCTACAGTCTTCTTACAACATAACAGCATGTTATATCAAAGCCTTACTGAATTGGATGGTGGTTGAATATTTTTTTCTTAAAAGTTTCATTTATTTATTCATTTATTAGACATACTGGTTTAGATGGTCCAAGTATACGGGCTGCTATTCCCTTTCCTTCATTAGTACATTCTTCTGTGTCCTTTTTGATAGGGGTTCCCTGAAACAAAATCAAATTAAACTATTAAGTATTAATTTAGAAGTAAATCTTGCTATGGAATTTCTCCCATATTTTATTTTTTTTCTAAACTACATTTGCATTTTTGAATATTCTGGAAGTGATTTTTAACAATGTTTGTTAGGAAAAAGAAACTGTGTTCTAGTCTTGTAAAATGGTAAGTAAGAGCATTACAATAGCTTGGTTTGTAACATGGAGCTTTTGCAAAGAGATGCATACTAAACAGTCCATGTTTCTGACATAATTAGAATTATGCATTTTGACTTGTAGACATGGTAACTTATATTTTGCAGTCCCTTAAGAGTTCACATGAAATACTTAACATGGTTGTTCAAGAACTGCAATAAGATTAGCAGTAGTACTGTAGTGACCATATTAGGTCATCTTATCAACCTGCCAGTAAGGCTCTTTACAGCTCTCCAGATTCTGCCAAATATTGCTGAAGTTTACGTTTTCCTTATATGAACAATCTCTTATTTATGCAGTAATCTTTACTTGAAGCAGCACAGAAAGAATGGGCAAATAAAAATAATGCAAGTTCCCCATAAATGTATAATAGGGTAATAAAAAAAACAAAACAAAACATTGCTTTTGATTCAACTCCTCCTTGCATGTATATGAATACTGGTTTGGGTTATACTATAATGAATCCTAAATCAAGGATGCTGTGAAAAGGAAAAGCATAGAATCACACTTACTGGGAAAATTCCATTTATGCGGCTTGGTTTGCCCTTGGGATAAGGGTTGCCAGGAATCATGCCACAGGATGATATCATAGCATGAGGAGCCTTGCAACCTGTTTTTGAAGCCTGCAAAGTAATCAAGAAAGGACATTATTTGCTATCAGATTCAATGCTTTAGAGAAATGAATTACTATTTCATGACATTTACATTGCATGAGTCAACCTACATGGAACAATTCAAAGCTTTGTCTCAGATCTTCTTCCCAAATAGTCCAAATAGAGTGAGGTTCTGCCAAAGTCCCCTTTGTTTTGAATAACTCTACTCGGACCATCTCTGCTTCTACTGAACTTGGGGTTAAGCACTTGGTGTTCTCTAAAACAAATGTAGACTGTTTCCTTCAGCATTGGTTGCAATTCTATGCCTCTTTTTCCACATGATCCTAGTGCCTGACAGAAACTTCCCCTTTTTTTGCACATGTATTACATAGCTCTTATCTTTTTGCAGCTGCTTCTTTCAGCTTGTCTTCCACCAGGAGTTCCCAGCGGTCTTCATAGTAAGTCCTGACCCCACAATGACCATAAGGATGGAAATCATACTGTATTTGACAGAATCAAGGATACTAGAGTATCTTGACTACCTGTTCAAGAATTCTTCTGCATCTTTTCTTCTCTGACATATTAATTCTGAACAGATCTTCAATAAGGCGATAATTCTGAGCATCAACAATGTTGCTATAAATAAAGACATTCACAGATAATTACTGCCATTCCATATGCTTATCAGAAATAATGCACTACTGAAAAGTGATCAACACTTGTTCAGCCAGTACCCAACAGTACATTAAAAAAACACAATCAGTTCAGATTGTAATATTACTATTATTAAAGTAAAAACACTGGGCTTAAATATGGACTTCATACCTGTAAATGAAACATATCAATACGGAGTATTAGAAATAAATATCAATATGGAACAATGGACAATGATGGCTAAACTTTATGGCAAAAAAACCTACATTGACAAAATTAATTTTGCATCACAACAGTTCATTAGAAAGCTTTAATTGCTACTAGCATACAATTCCCAGCACAGCAGAAAACCAGCAGCTACTCAGTTTGCCACTGTTTCTTGCTAGACTGGTAGAGAAACAAATTTTCATCTTATTTCATCTTATTTTACTCCAGAATGAAAAAGGTGAAACTCCTGGCAATTCTCTCCATGTTCTGCAGAGCCAGTGAAACCCCTCACGCAGTTCTATAAAGTACCCTTCCTTTCTCCTTGCTCCTCTCCCAAAAATAACACCAGACACACCAACAACAAAACGTGCAAGTACAGGGAGCCTAATGCCCGATTCTACCTGTGTATTTCAAAACCCTGACCACATTGCCTTTACTTCTGTCAAACATTACCTGCCCCATCCAAACTACTGGAAAAGCCCCCAAAAAGGAAGACTTCTCAAAGGAGGATATTAGCAGAAATGGAATCAGCAGAATGTTGAACAAAGACATGAAAAACACCTCAAAGAAAGGTATTAAAATGTGAATGAAATTTCAGCTTTGTTCTCTAGTTTTGATTAGCAAAGTAAGTAGTACACAGATTTGGGTTAGGATTTCTATATTATGACTCCATTATTATGCTCTTGCCCTGTAGAAACCCAACAGTTCAAGAAGTTACCACGCTTTCCCCCCACAGCAGCTGAAGTGTTGCAGCTAAAGAGTCTATGAGCTCCAGTCTCATTTCAAGAAGCAAAACAGGTTAGTTTAATGTGACACTGAACTTCCTTTAGGCTACCTGTTTTGTTTTGGTCTGAAAGAGATTAGGAGCATTCACACAGCTTCTTAAAGCTCAACTCCAAAAGCAAGATCATGTCTATATCCTCAGTCTCGTTTGTTTTATGGATATTTATATAATGAATTTATATGCCCCAAAATGTTCAAGCTGGCTGTAATATATAGCATTCATACGCAAGGCAGACATACTTCACGCAAAAAAATAAAAAACCCAACCCAAAACAGAACAACACTTCATATAATAAATCCCCTGAACCAGGCAGAAAAGTTCCAGTATAAACATATGCAAAAGGTAGATCCTTTGAAGCAGCTGTGTTCAGTAAAAAAAACCAACTTCCTGTATAAACACACATTTAGAATATCTATACATCTTTTATAGGTATTAGATCTGTAAATCAAATATGTCAACTTAAGAGATGTATTTACTTAACTCATTTTTACATATGTAATATTTAGAGGGTTTTTCAAATGCAAAAGGGTCAATTCCCAGAAAACCCTGGTCTCAAGCCTTTTACATTTCAGTGAGCAGAAATAAGCTTAAAGCCCTCTTCACTGTCTACAAGATTTGAAGACCACTGTAAAGATACTGGCAAAGTGGCAGTTTTCCAGCAGGCAGAAGCCCACATAGCAGCATGCTCAAGACTCAGATGAACTATAGAATTTTGCACAACATCTACTTCTAATTCTTGTTTTTACAGCCCCATCAATAATGGATTTGTTTTTTACCTTAATTGGCCACAGTGCTTCCTTCTAGAGGTATCTTAAGTTTTACATACTGAAACATTAGTAAAAACAATACAACTTAAGGAAATATAATATGAAAGATACTTACGAAGCTAAGATTTCAAGGGCAATAAGTTTATCTTTACTGAATGTGAAGCAGTTGAGAATATTAACCATTTTTGATGCCGGAACTGCCACTATTTTCTGACGAGTAAGCAAGAAAGAAAAAAGTGTATATAAAATAAGACACTACAATTATTTTAAACCCAGAGTGCTTCATATCACGTATTTCACTAAACATTTAACATTCTCTCCCTCCCACTGGGAAGGAGACTCTACACACTAAATGCTGAACAAGAAACTGCAAAAAGCACTTGCCAAAAGCAGAGAAATTAGGAAAGTTAACAATAGTTAAAAAGGGCTACATCTATTCTTGCGATACACAGGAAAGTAAAAGATACTTTAGTCAAAAACATACCCTGGTTAAAAGTATGATGTTTCGTATTTTGATACCATTGAAAAAGAAAGAGATGAAGAGGAAACTTTGAAGATTAAAGGGCAAAGCGACCCATTAGTTGCAAAAGTAGACACCTCATAACTAAAATAAGATTAAGAGGGCAAACTTACTCTACAAGATTATGCCACAAGAACTTACATGTTGTAAAGCCTTTATTGCCTTGAGCTGTGGTTCAGCCCAGGAAAAGTATCTCAGTAACTCGACAACCTGCAACAGAAGGGCCTTCAATTAATCTTTTATATATATTAAAAAATTATGCTAACAGCATCAGTGATCTTTCCATTTTGGAGTACAGTGGTATACTGCTAAAAAACATGTGTCTGTGTGATATTTGATTACAGTAGTGCCTACCAGCATCTAATGTTCTTTTTACTTCTAAGCAGGCACCTAAAAATTCTGTGTTATGAGATGAAGTTTTTCTATGGAAATATTTAAAAAAGATACTTACGCCTCTCTATATATTTGCATATATGCACAACATATTAGATGCCACAGTATTAGAATAAAAGAAATTAAGTCTTTCTGAAAAAGCTTATCAACATTCAGTATCTCAAACAGCATATTCACCAAACATACACCAAAAAAAAACCCAGAAGAAACAGGAAAAAAATCTACATAGTATCAAAATAAGTTGGATACTTATTACTACATGCTAGTTTAGAAAATACATGCAAAATAATCCTGAATTCCATGATGATGAATTTCTCCAAATTTCCCACGCAAGAATGAAAATTTAACGATTTTGATAACAAAACAACTTGGAACTATTTTTAACAGTTTAATGCTGATATAATAATGAGTAATTAAATCTCCTCAGTTAATAAATAGAAAAGCTAATATGATCAGCCTTAGTATGACTGAAGACACTGTCTTTCTGCATTACTGAATATACAAAACCAATAGGTCCCATTAAACCCATGACAGTTGACTTTTACCTGTTCACTAGAAAAGTATCCATGAACATATTCAATAGCTTTTAATTTGTACTCTGTCAATACAGCCTAGAAGATACAGGGGAAAAAAGATGCATAATTAGTCCCTCAAAAATTATAATTATAGCACAACCATCTGCTAGACTAATCTATTAATCTGAAAAAATCTGAACTAACAAAGTGACATTTGCATCAATTACACTGCAATATTTCTAAGTAACAGTAACTCCTTAGATAATTGAGAGAACAATGAAAAGCAGAGATGTAAATTAATTCTTTAAAATTACCCTTTTTTTATTTATTTAATTTTGCTTTTTTTGTTGTTTAAAACTGCACTGAGAGAACATCATCATCACTCTTCCTTTTGCCTTGAAAGTTTACATCAACTTTACATTAAACAAGATAATACAGTTGATTATTCATACAATCTCTTTGTATGTTCCCTGTAAAACAATTGGCAAAGCATCCTACTTCAGTGAATTTATGAAAAGACTGGATAACAAGTCTGTACAGACAGAATTAAATATATAAGAAAGCTTGCTCCAGATGTCGATGTTGTCTTATCATTACCTTCCCATAGTTCAACCCTTAATATGCAATCATACAAAACAAAGCAAGCAGAGTAGTTTAATGTAGTACTGGCCACCACTTTTGACTTAGTGGCAAGACAGTTTTGTTGATAAGCACGGGGTTCCTCCCTCTTCTCAACATCCAGCTCGCTGATACAGGTACAAGATGTAAAGAAGACAGGTAACAGCTGAATTCGGGCCCCAAACTGGTGCAAACACCTTTCTTCCCCAGTTTCCCAGGCCCCCACCTATTGCTAGCTCTCATGCTTATTCTCAAATCACCTCCAGCTTCACCCACACACTCATTTTTATATTCTTCTCAATAGCCCTAAAACCTACCCCTATTACTTCTTTTTTTGTCCTTATCCTACACACAGACATGAAGTTCTCCATCACTGCAACCTGACCGTGAGTAGCACAGGTGCACAGAAACCCACCTGCACACTGTTTGAGGCAACCCCCTTCCTTTCTGTACCTCATTGAGACCAACACTACCAGACACGCTGAAGTCACAGGGGAAAAAGAACTTCTCTCTTCATGCTCATTTTTTCTACTCTCCCTTCCTTCTCTTCACATATTTTGGAAAAAAGCTGTACATCATATAGCAACTTCTTTACCAAAACAAATGTCTCTTCCTCCTTAAATCAACAACTGAATGACTTTATAATAAGAGCACAAACAGAAAGCACTGCTAAGTATATTTGGGGGTGGGGAAATACACAAAACCCCCAAACTTTATTTTGTTAATAATCATAAATATATATGGGGAAAGATAGAACTAAGCTACACATTAAGACATTTAAATAATTGTTCCTGCTAATTGTAGGACTGAAAATGGAACACACCAACACAACCGCCTTGTGAATCTCATAATAAAGAAGGGTCTACCACAGAGCTAGAAATGAAGTTTAAACAAAGACCTAGCAACAAAGACACAAAATAAGCATTTGGAAAATGAATGTTATACTGCAACAGCACAGCCATTATTAACACAGCACAGCACTGATCCTTAGATCAACAGTAAGTTAGGTTTACAGGAATACAGGCAGACAGCATACAGGAAACATAATTGCCTAAAATCACATGTCAAAACCCTTTTGTCTGAAGTCTTTAGTAATCACAGAGCATATTCTGAAGGGCTGCACTGCAGTAGTAATATTTGAAACATTACTCCTTTCCACCATTAATTCTCAGAGAAAGTAGTCACATGCAAGTTGTTCCCTGATTTTTTTCCCCCAGATTTTCCATAATAATTCTTAGGTTGGGAGGGAAGTCCACAGCCTGAAATACCTTAGGCTGTCACATTTTTAGCAGGTCATAAGGCATGGAACATACTTGTTTTATAAAGGAGAATTTATGACCATGACCTTATGCAAAAATGCTATCAAGTGCAGTTGTGATAACAAAGACTCATCCTGGGGCTTTTGTGCACAGCGTTTTATACCCCAATATGTTCCAAAATAATAATACTACAACTGCAGCCATCACTGCATCTCGTGCTGAAGAGAAGCTGATCGGAAACTCAACTCTGTAACACCCAAGTCCAAATAAAGGAAATTACCTCTTCTAGACAACCCATAACAAAAAACACCTATTACAAAAATGCTAAGGATTCCTTTTCTGCCATAAGGCAATCTTATCCGAAACAAGCCCTTCATTTTCACACAAAGACAGCTTTAGCAGGACACGTAACTGTTCTACTGTGACACTTGTATTTTGTGACACCTCTACAGCAAAATACGTCATCCCAGGTTTGTACTTCCCCTGCAAGACAGGAACTATTAATCTCAGAGGTTCTGATTTTTTCTCTTTTTCCACTTCCAGCATTTGGGGAACTGTCCCAACCACCAACCTCTAGCTTTCCTGTTAAAAGCAGGCCTCTGTGCGTAAAGAAACAAAAGACCTGCCAGGCACCAAGAAGCCTAGGTTTGTATCTCTGCTTCCCACAACCAGCAGGTATTTTGCTCAGTGAGTTTTTAACAGGAGATGCACAAACACAGTTCAGAGCACGCATCGAAACCCAGAATTTTACATCCTGGAGAGATGTGCACATACTCCTGAGCTGTGGGAGATGTGGTTTTGAGCAAGGACAGCAGAGTGCAGCTTTGAAATCAGCCCTCTCATGTCATATTTGTGTGTTGCATCTCCTAAACCACCATATAAAAGGTGGATACCTCACACTGTAAGTCTCCGTCTCTAGTCATGCCAAGCAAACACAGCAGCCCCTCCCCCCAAATAAGAGATACTTGGCTATTTTGGTTTTTCTTCCTCATCTTCCTTGACAATGAAAATGCAGTGATAAACTTATTCAACTGCTTATTTCAAATGAGAGCTCTTCAGGCACATGTTGTTAGCTCGGTGATAGCAATCTGGACATTCAATCTCAGTTTTCTGAGAAAATAAAAACATCTCAAAGAGAGCAAGCACGTCACAGCAACTTCACACTGTTACATCCGACATACAAAAACTAGGATACACCAGCAACACAGAATTACAGTTCTTCACACTGAGGTGAAATTTAGTCTTTATTGAGTCCTGAAGTGCTTATTAAAGAACGCAAACACCTAACCTGGTGTGTTCATCAAGAGGAATATTCTACCATCAAATGGTTAAACTGACATGCAAAATGCAAAGTTACCTTTCTAATTTCATCCAGCACGGTTTCAAATGATTTCTTATCCATCTTTATTAGTTCATTCAATGCAGATACTTAAACATGGAGAAAAAAAATAATAACTAAAAAAAAATCCAGGACACAGACTTAGTCTTTAAGCATACACGGGGGGGGAAAAAAAAAAGAAAAACAAAAAAAAAAGCAGCAGCAGGGCAAAAAGGCAGCCTTGGATCTTCTCGGCCCCTGGGAATTTGGCGCTGACGCCTCTGCGATGCTGGACACAGCGCAAGAGACAAAAGCAGACCGCCGGGTGCTGCTCGCCGCCTCGCAGGAGACCCGCGCCCGCTCACGGCACGTTCCGAGGCTGTTCCCGCCGGCCAAGAAAGACAGAGGTCAGAGAGACCGAGGCAGCCACAGCCACTCGAAGCGGCCGCGCAACGGCGCCGCAGAGACGCGACGCTCCCCTCAGCACGCGGCGCCGAGGCCCGGTCGGCCCGCGCCCGCCTGCGGGACGCCCCCACACCCCATAGCTCGCTGCGCCGCCGCCCTTGGCTCCCGGCGGTTGGAGGCCGAGGCCCTTCCGAGGGGCCGCCGGGGAACGCGGGGCAGCGGGCCGAGGCGGCCTGGGAAACGAGGGCGCGGCGCGCAGCCCAGAGCCAGCGACAGAGCACCGCACTCTGCCGACCCTGCCTCTCCACCGTCGCGCTCTGTGACATCACGGCGCGGAGCCGAAGGCCCTTTTCCACGCTGGCCACAACAACGATGCCTGCGCGGAAACGGCGGAAATTCGAGCCGGACTCCCCCTCTTTCGGCTCCTGAGCATCGCGTCGAAACGTTGACCGCTTCTGCGGGGCGTCGCTGCGCCCTCTCTGGCCTACCTCTGCTCTGCCGCCGCTCGGCTCGGAGCCGGCACGGCTTCGGACAGCCCGGCGCTGGGAGAAGCGGCGGGAAGGAGTGAGGCCACAGGGACCCCCGCTGGGGAAGGGTGGTGCTGGCGGTCACGTGGCTGCCGTGGCAACGAGGCCCCCGCACGCGCATGCGTCCCCGTCCCGTCCCGACCTGCGTGAGGCGGAAGCGGCCGCCGGCGCCCCGGCTGGCTATGCCCGGCGCCCTGCTGGCCCTGCTGGCCCTGCTCTGGGGCTCGCAGGTGGGTGGCGGCCGGGGCGCGCCGGTCTTTCGCGGCCTGAGGCAGGGGGTGAAGCGCGGAGCGCTTCGCGCAAGTCCTCCTGTTACGGCTTGTGGCCCGAAGGCGGAGAGCGGGGGCAGGGGCCGGGGCCGGGGCCGGCAGAGCGCCGAGCGGAGCGCGCTCGGGGGTGGCGGGGCCGGGGCCGGGGCCGGGGCCGTGGTGCGGCCGCAGCGCCCACCTGTCTCTGGTCTGCGCGGGGACCCGCCGGGGCGTGGGGGTGCGGTCAGGGTCCCGGGACCCGTCTCGCTGTCGTGCCTTCCGCGCCTCTCCTGGCCTTGGTCGTTCTCGGCGGGGGCTTGATCCTCTGGCGTTACAGCCCTTCTGAAATAAATGCGTGTGCTGGGTGATTCTTTTTCAGGGGGTTGCGAGCAATATGCTTTGCTACTTAATAATCTCTGGGTAAAAAACTTTGCACAACTTACTGTGGGATTTTCTCCCTACTTAATTGCTCTTGGTTTTACTTCATGATAGTCTAGTCCTTCTTAAGCTGTTCATAGTTCTGTGCCATCAATTTACCCCTACTTTTGGCAAGGCAATTAACAGAAACGTTAGATGGCCCTCATGCTTCAGGGTCACCACTTGTTACTTCTTAGTTCTAGCTTGATCTTTCCGTTTCAGTACTTAGCTTGCAGCAGCGCAGTTGTGCTTAGCTTCCATTCTTCTGCTGGAAAAATAGAACAAAAAATTGGAAGGTTTTTTTTTTCTTTCCATTATCCCTTAAAATGTATACGTTGGCCTGAGTTTTGCAGTTCCTGGTATCTTACACTTCCTCATTTCCAAGATGCAGTTTTCTTTCTCGACTTGTAGTTTCCCTTTATTCTGGCTTTTCTTATTTTCATATCTTGAAGTGGTTATTGATTCCGTTGCATTTGGAACCTTCCCTACTGTTTTCTTCATTTTGGAGGGTGATTTACAGATTGTAATAGCAACTTAAATGTAAAAAAATTTCAGGGTGTGTTTTTTCCCCTCTAGCCAAAGGCCTTCATCAGCTAATTTCCAGTTTGTCGAAATTTTCCCATTTGCAGTCCAAAACCCTAGATACAAGCCTATTTCTGTTTATCTATCTTCTTAATTTGAATTTAATAAATCAGTTTATGATGCTTCGGTACACAGTTGCTTTCTCCGGCTGGTCCTTCTGATCCCACCATCATGGAATTTAACTAATGGATATTTATTTTGTATTTTCAGGTTTTAATAGCATTTGATTACTTCTCTCCTTGGAGGGGACAGCAACAGATGTACAAGCTGGACATAGGCTGGCCTAAAATTCCGGAATACTTCACTGGCCAAACATTTTGTGTTGCTGTTGACTCTCTTCATGGTTTGGTCTATGTGGGACAAGTGAGTGAGAATAGTATATTTCTCTCCTTGTTGTTCTAGTGTATTTTTGCCTTTGAAGTGTCTAGTTTAGATTGGGATATGTGTGTGTGTGTCTGTATGAATAATTATTGTATCACAATTAGTGAAAATATAAGTATAGATATCTCCGCTATATCCATTTTTTTAAAGCAGTTGTGGCACCACACTTGTTTGTGCTTTTAAAAGCATTAAACTTCTGTGGTATGAATGCATGATCCAACTTAACTGAGTTACAGTAGCTTCTTCTCAGTTAACTGTAAGGTAGAATGTGATTCTGGGGCAACTGAATCTTCCACTCTTTCAGCCTTTGTCCCGTGAAATCAAAACCACGCAGTTCTTTCAGCCAGTTACAATAACTGGAGTTCAATTATTTGCTTTATCCAGTTCCATGCATTGGTATCTCTAGGTCACAAGTAAGACATCCTCTCCACGGAAAGAGGTGGCATTTAATTATAGAGCACAGTATGAGTACTTGAGTGCCATGTAGCTAATAATACGGTTACAGTTTTTCATGCCTCTGTTACGCTTGGCATATTTTTCAGCAAGAACATAAAGAAACACAATTCAAAATGAAGGCCAAGATAGCTGCAGGAGCTTGGCTGCTCTGAAAATTGCACTCTATGTGATTTAAGTTGAAATACTAGAATGAGTGGAAGGTTTCACATGCTAAACTTAAACCCTTCTCTCTCTTTTCTAGCTGGAAAAAATGAGATCTACCAGACAATCTCAGGAGATTCTTAGGATTCATGAATTGTTGCAAAAACCTTTCAAAGGGGAATTTTCAAAAATAGGATTACTTGTTTAATATGTGTTGTGGTTTAACCCCAGCTAGAAACTAGGCACCACGCAGCCACTCTGTCACTGCCCCCCTCCCAGTGGGTTGGGGAGGAGAATCAGAAAAAAAGTAGAACTTGTGGGTTGAGATAAGAATGATTTAATAACTAAAGTAAAATAAAATTCAATACTAACAAAATATAGTAATAGTAATGAAAAGGAGTATAATAAAATAAAAAAAAAATAAAACCCAAGAAAAGATAAGTAATGCACAATGCAATTGCACACCACCAGCTGACCAATGCCTGAGCAGCAATCCACCCCTCCTGGCCAGCTTCCCCCAGTTTATATACTGAGCATGACATTCTGTGGTATGGTATATCCCTTTGGCTAGTTCAGGTCAGCTGTCCTGGCCATGCTACCTCCCAGCTTCTTCTACACCTGCTTGCTGGCAGGGCATGGGAAACTGAAGAATCCTCAACTTAGGATAAGCGCTACTTAGCAACAACTAAAACATCCGTGTGTTATCAACATTATTCTCACGCTAAATCTGAAACACACTGTACCAGCTACTAAGAAGAAAATTAACTCTATCCAAGCCAAAATGAGGACACTTATGTTTTCTTAATAGACTTTTTTTTTGCCTTTTCAGAGAGGAGACAATGTGCCAAAGGTACTTGTATTTTCAGAGGAAGGCTATTTTCTTTACTCCTGGAATAATACAGTTGAAATGCCTCATGGTATCTTTGTATTGAACACCGCAACAGATAGTTCAGTATGGATCACAGATGTTGGAACAGGTATGCATGGTGGTGATAGGAGGAGTATTAGGTGGGGAAAAAAATGCTAATACTGCAGATATTACTCTAAACAACTCATTTAAGTCTCTCAAACAATTCTAACACAATTTGTGCTTCTCTTGCTGTGAACAAACTTTTCCTGTGCTGTACAAAATACTTTGAAGGTTCGCAAGTTGTGTTGTATGTCTGCTTATAGCTTCTGAACTTAGTAAGCACTTCTCCTGCCCCCAGGAGAAGTACCGGGGAGGGGGGAAAATAAACCTTCTGGCTAGACTTACTGTCTATCCTAGGTCTGGTGATCCTGACACAATGGATGAATATTATTGTAGCCTATGGATTTACTAATCACACAGTCATATTCTCACTATAGGATTTTGTCTGTTTGATTTACTAATATCACTTGTGAGTATGAGGAGATTTCTTTTTTAATGTTGGTAATCAGTTGTATTACATTTTGTTTTGTTAAGATGTTTTTGCACTTTTTTTTCTTAATTCAGGGAAATACGGGCACACCGTGAAACAGTATAGCCCTTCGGGCAAACTTATGCAGATCTTGGGCACGCCAGGTAATGCTGGTTCAAGTTTGATTCCCCTACAGTTTGATCAACCAGCAGAGATCTTTGTAGAGGAGAGTGGAGATATCTATGTTGTGGATGGGGACGGAGGAATGAATAACAGATTGCTCAAACTATCCAACGGTATGGAAAAATGAACTTCTGCAGTAGCTGACCATTGAAAATTGAATTCTAAATAACACAGCTTGAGAATATTTTTAAGTGAGGACTAGGTCGAGCTGTCGTTTAACATTAGTTTGAAGACTTTGTTGAGTGAGATCCTGTTTTGTTGCTTGTCACTTCAGGAGAAACCTCCTAACTGTTTATGAAAAGAGGCTAAGAGAATGAGTTTGTTCAGTCTTTGAGAGAGAAGGTTAGAGGGGATTCTTATTGCTGTCTTCAAGTCAGTAATGGGAGGGTATAGAGAAGAGAGAGCCACACATTTCTTGGAGATGGCACAGTGAAGAACGAGGAACACTGAGTATAAGATGGAAGAGGGGTGAATTCCAGTTCAATTTTTGGAGGAAAAGCTTCAGAGTGAGGGTGACCAAACAGTGAATAGTTTGCCCAGAGATGGTGTGCAGTCTCCACTCTTGGAGACACTCAAAACTTGATGTGTTACGAGCAGCCTGATCTAACCTGAGTTGGATTTGTTATCAAGGCTAGTCCTGCTTTGAGAAGCAGGTTGGACCCAATGCTGTCTGGAGCTCTTTTATACTTAAATTATTCTGTGATTTCAGTTAGCTTGCTCGTATTCCCCAGTTAAATGATCAGTGTTGGTTAGGGTAGTGAGTGAGGAGTCTGTGCATGTCTACAGTTGGGAAAAAATGGAGGAGCTACCATTTCTCCTTTGTACTATCACAAAACAGTTGGTTTCCTAATATGTAGTTTGCAAAATGGTAAATTTTTAAAACTCAAAAGTGACTCAAAACTGCCAGGTAACAAACAAAAAATCAATTTAGTAAACAAATTAATATCATCAGCCAACTATTTCTGGTTTTTAATGTTTTTATTTTTTAATACAGTGCTTAACAGAGTCTTGGACTATGGCTCTTGTATACCAGTGGCTACATTTCTGTAACCATAATCCTGAAACCACTAATAACAATCCAACAGTCACTGTAGTAGTTCCAGTATTTCTTGGGTTTATGTATCGGGAGTACTGTGTTTAAAAAGTCTGAGTTTAGGAATCTCACCTTTTAAAAATTACTCAAAGTAACTTTTGCAAAGTTACTTTGGGAATGACTTAAAGCTGGTTTATTTGTTGTTTTCTTACTGTGATTTTTTTTTTTTTTTTTTACTTTTATTTTTCATGGTGCTCACTGTTTAGATTACAAAGAGATATGGCTGACTGGAACAAATGGGACCGGCATTGGTCAGTTCAAGATACCTCACAGTGTAACAGTGGATCCTTTTGGACGGGTAAAGAATAGAGGGAGAATTCTTTTTTCATCTTCCAACAGACTTGTTTACATCTATTTGAACTAAAATTGTATTTCTTTTTTAACTGAACTGTTGTGATCTGGGTCATTTTATGGGGGTTACAGTTTTCAGTGTGATAGTGGTCATAAGCTGAAGTTTCATACTGCAGATCCTACTGAAGTAGCTGTCTCCAAGGTTAACAAAACAGTTACATTGTCAAAGTCCATGCAACAACAGAGTGTTTCTCCTGCAGTTTCTAACAGGTTGCCATTGTGAGAGTACAGGAGGATTATGTTCTGTAATAAATATCTACCTTAAGTTTCTTCAGGGGACTTTAATTTCATATTTCGAAATTCTGAATAAGCTTAAGATGATAGTAAGGCTCTAGCTAGGTTGTGGACATCCTTTTCTACATGCAGCTCCAGGTATTCAAGAGTCTACTTCTGCCAGGTGTTTACCGTAGTCTGGCTTTTGCTCTGCTGCCCTTGTAGAGGACTTACGTGATTGCTCCTTAATGTTTCAGGGAAAATAAGATTACTTGACTAAAACATCTTAAATCACTGGTTTGAGCTAATTCTGCTGATGCTGTCTGGAACAGAGTAAGAAGCGTATATAAAAATCACTTCCCTGCCAAAACTGGCAGGGTGGGAGGGAGAAGGGGGGGAACATGGTTGCTTTGTGTTGAAGGGTAACCATATACATTCAAAGACAGCAGTTGCGATGGGCTACGATTTTATTGCCAACATAGTGTTGATCGTCAGCCTAGGTAGAAAATAATTGTTAATTCCAAGAAATCTAAGAGAATTCTGTAGTAGTGTTTCATTTAAAAATAGTCATGAAAGATCTTAGGTCAACTTGTTTATTGCTCCCTTTTGGGTGATATCCCAGAAAAGTAATGAAATTTACTTACCAGATTGACAGGTTGTCAACAGCTAAAATTGTAGTGATTGTAGTACAAGAGATGCCTTCACTGGAACTGTCTAGTTGTATTGCTAGCTTGCACTGTTTGTGAGCCCAGTTAGCACAGGATGGGATAGAGACAAGCTCCACAAAACCGATTAGGCAAAACATGCTGAAAATGCTCTTAGTGTTTAAGTTGCTTAATATTTATACTAGTATTAGGCATATCAGGGGTGTTTGCAGATGCAGTCATCATAGGCCTGGATCATGAAATAAGACTACCTTTGAAAAACAAATTGTTAGAATTAAATAGGTAGGAATATGTCCTCACTGAGAGCGGAAAAAGTCCTACTAAATATATGCATATCATAGCCACAAAAATGAAGAGAAGGCACTGATTTCTCTGTTAAAATAGTATAAAATAATTTGTGTATGTTAACTATGTGGCAGTTTTGTTTTATATCTGGAAGTCATATCTACTTACACAGTTTTGAATGGGGAGGTACATTCCTCCAAGATGTACTTCTTTTTTACTACAAGATACTTTGTTTGTGTAAGAAACTAATGCATTTGATTTGTTCTGTTTGTAAACAGCCATGATTTTTGCTCTTAACAGGTATGGGTTGCAGATAGAGGCAACAAAAGAATCCAAGTTTTTGATAAAGTCACAGGGGAATGGCTTGGGTCTTGGAGCAGCTGTTTTTCAGAAGATGGACCCTATTCTGTCCGGTATTGTTGAACAGTTCTTCTAGAAGCATGTAATTACATAAATAAATGTGTACACTTACTGGTGAATTAAAATGTTGATATTTAATGCCTGATGACAAGGAGTTAACCAATTTAACTGATAGGGTGCTGGGCCCTAATCATATGCAAAGATCTGCATAGTTTTATCTTGACAGGGAAATCCTGGCTTTGTAACAAGACCCATGGATTTGAGTGCAGGATTGGGAACTTCATTTTAAGGTTGTTATGTGTTGTTGACCTTACTGGTGCAGCTTTTACAGGAAGAGAGATTGTCTTGAATGAGCTTTCTGTAGCATAATCTGTCTCAAGGAGCAGCAACACATAGAGCAGGGCTTACAAGTTAATTCTCAGTGTTTCACTGCATTTAGTCTGTTGTAGCCTTCAAAAACTTTACTATTAAGGCAATTTTGTTTGTTTAAAAGGGCATGGTTGTGTTAAAATGTCATATGGAATTCATAATTCAAAAATACATTTCTGTCTTTCACAGATTTACTGGCAATTACAAACACTTGATTGTAGCTCAGCTGAATATCAACCGGTTAGCAGTCTTGGCAGCACCACCAGTTGGCTCTATTGGGGACTGTGTTATGGTCAACACAGTCCAGCTGGCGGATGAAACCAAGCCACACCTCGTGGATGTAGACATGAAGAGTGGAGCAGTCTATGTTGCAGAGATTGGAGCCCAGCAAGTACAAAAATACATACCATTAAGCTGATGGTTTCCCACAGCTGCCATGGCACAAGCGCTGTGACATAGAAGACCTATGACCACATTTCCTTGAGTTCTCTGTAGCTTGTGTTTCCTTCAACAAGCACAGAACGTGCTCTCAGAACACTAGAGCTAAGAATCTGTCCTAGCTGTTCTGCAGTCCTGGAGAAGTACTTGGTCTTGAGCTGTCACTCATTTTAGTAATGCTGTGGTGCCTTTTGCTTTTGTTGCTGGCAATTGTAAAATGACTTTGATAAGCATCTTAATTTTATTATATAGAACTTTACAAACACAGTTGCTGTTCTTAAATGTATGGGGTCATCTTGGCGTCCTCTACTTAAGCTTGTGTGTGTTGTTAAACGAAGGTCAGAACTGTCTGAAAGAAGTGTATAAATGATTTCCTAGGAGGCAAGCACCTCATTTTAATGTTTCTTCTCTTGGGTTTTTTTGAATCATTGTGCTGATACTGCCCAACACTGAATAGTTGGCATAATGCATAGGGATGCATTATGATGTTGAATAAGATGCTGTGGGGTACCGATGTCATTGCTGATACTGGCACCTGCCTTAGGTGGTTAATGACGTAAGCATTGAAATCTAAGTTTTCAGCTCTAGCTAAAGTGGTAAGGTCTGTAATAAGCTTAAGTTAAATCAATAATCAGGCACTTCAAATGAAATTAAAAGTACGTGCACAGCAGCCAAGTACTGATTCTTAACTAAATTAATTCTTAATCTGATTTGATTTATATCAGCAGGAGTTTTCTGTTCCACAAGATCTCATAGTGGTACGTATTGAAGTTCAACTCATTTTAAGTTCCTCAAGATAAACAAATTGTGATTTGCTAGGAAAGTCTTAATCAGCATTAGGGACTGGGAGACGCATTAATTTTTCCTAACTTTGTTGAAGCTCTGTCAGTTAACAGAAGTGCATCTGTTTTGATTTGGGGATTTTTAACTGTTTTATATCCAGAATTTGGACTTCATCAATTCCATTAATGTCTAGAGTTAAGTTTCTTATCCTATATCCTAGGAGATGTCTCCATGTTCTGTCCTAAAAAATGCTGTCGTCTTCCATTCCCAGTCCAGAGTGGTTCTGTTTTCTTTACATGTTGCTACAAGATTTTAAGTTAGTTCACTTTATAGGATAGAGGGAACTGGGTATAGGAAAACAGGATGGGGAAAATGGCATGGCAGAAAGGAGACAGTAAATAACTGATTACCTCTGTAAAGCTGTGGACTCACATTCCATATTTATTTACTAGCTCTTCAAAACACTTGGGAGGATTTTTGCTGTTTTCACACACATATTTTACTGTGTGGACTATTTTAATGCTAATTACCAGCTAAAAGAGACAATTTTTTTTTCTACTTCCTTAAAAAGGGAATATGGGAAGTAGAATTATTCTGATGGGAAATACTTGCTTCAGGGAATGTTATCAAAAGCAAATGCTTCTTAATTTGGCAGGTTTCAACCTATGATCACAAATTTGTGGGTCAGCAGATGGAAAATCTGTCCAGAAAAGTCAGATTCATATTTTCTGTGGAAAGTAACTCAGCTGTGGAGCCTGATGGCCTGATTTCAGTACTATTTGAGGTTACTGCACTAAATGTGAATGCTTTGTTGTTGGCTGTATCCACAATAACAAAAGTAGATCTTGCCTGGCTGTCTGCATGCTTTAGAACCAGAACTTCAGGGTTATACACTAGCAGGCATGGTCCATTATTCACATGGTCTTGAATGGGAGCTAGTAAGCAATATTTATTAGCTGAAAAAGTAGCAGTACTTCTGCTAGACCTAGATGGATAGGTCCACATTGCTTTGCAGTGTGTTCTATGGATTTTCTAACTAGTTCTTCACTAGCTCAGGGATCTCTGCTCTGTGTGCAATTTAGCTATTTCTCACCTACACAAGGTGGATTTATTTTTAAAAATATTACTATAATATCATTAACTATATTTGAGTATATCTTGGTGTAAGGGGTCCGGGCACATCCATCCTTCCTCACCACATCCTCTCCTTATTTATTTTTCCTTTGTCACATCCATTTGAAACAGAACTCGAAGGTCACTGGGAACATGATCAGTAAAGGAGCAGTGCGCTTTTGGATGTGGATGAATAAGTTACCTTTACACAAGTTTCTGTTTGCTGCGTGGATCTGCTTTCAACTCTCTTTTTACATGGGCTTTTGCAGCCCCTAGAAATGGGGAGCATTCATCCAGTTTTGTCTGGGTCTACTGAAATAGGCCATGGTACCAAAATGTGCCTTGCCTCTAGGCATTTGGGTATCTGTGGTAAGAAGGGGTGCTCATTATTAATTAGTGTGAGATGCTTAGACTCCTTGTTACCTCTGCATCTATGACCAGACGGAGAAAATGATTGTACACTAACTTGCTAATTTTCTGAAGGTTTTCTTATGTATTGTCTCAAAACTGATTTCTGAAAAACTGTATACTAGGATAATTTGATAAAATAAACTGAGAATTTCCCATTATGGAAGGCTTGGGATCTTTATTTCTGTACTAATATCAATGCATTCCATTGCAATGGATTACTTTGCTAAATATGGGGTCCTCAGCACTTTAGTAAGGTATTTAATAATATCTGATACCAACATTCAAATGTAATCTAAAATTCCATGTTATCTTTATACATTACTATTTCTGTGGCCCATCTCTTTTGCATTCTAATATATGTACCAAAAAGGGCACATAAATCTTTCCCAAATGTTTTCCTGTGAGTAATTAGTAAAATGGGATGATGAGTTATGTAAATGTCAAGTATAAAAAAAAATTTTCACGCTAATAGGGAAATTAAAAACAAACTAACAGAACACTTCTTAATATAGAATTCAGTTTTATTTCCGGGAAAGATTTATCGAGCAATCTGTTCAGTTTTTAGAAGATCAAGAAGGGACTTCTCTATGGGTTAGAAATACTTAGTTGCACAAGAATTAAAATAACATACTACAGTGCTAACTAGACAAGAAAGAAAACCTAAGGTGATTTCTGGAACACCGCAAAAATCTAATTTTATTTAATAAGTGGCAACTTTTAAATGTGAGAAGTAATCACTGAAGTATCCAAGTATAGGAAATAGGAATATTCCATGTTTTGATGTCTCCAACTTTGCAGACCATTTTGTGTTGGGTTTGGGGGGGGTTTGGTTGGTTGGTTGGTTGTCTTTTGGTTGTTTTGTTTGTTTGTTTAATTGATCCTTTTCTTTGGTTAAGTACCTAGATTGTTAAGTGGATGACATTCCCAGGAGGTAAGACCAGGTCATGTAGTCCTCGCTCTTCTGATTCTAAGATCTATTAATACAGTTCATCTTGATTTTTTTTTCTGTGATGCTAACTAGCCTCTTTTGTGTGTGTGTTATTGTAGTCAGCAATTGATTAACAATATCTGTCTGGCCAAAACAAAAGAAGCCTGAATCAGGCTTGTCCCATGCAAGATCAGTTTAGTGAGGCTGAACTGTCTCAATAAAAGCTGAAGGGGCAGGTGCACGGGTATGTCTGTGGCTCTGCTCGTTACTGTGAGTAAGTTCTGCCTTAAAGTGGTTATTAACCTTTTTGAAGCATTAAGTATTTAGTTATCTTAGTTGACGCTTTCTTAACAATTTGTAACCTGAGAAGCCTTCACAAGTGATCTATCACCCGAGTGTTTGCAGTCACCGAAGTTGCTTGTATGAAACATAAGAGGGCACCAAACCCCTGCTGATGCTTGGCATACTTGGTGTGACTATATACTAGCAAATGTAAACAGCTGGTAATTTCTGAACATTTGGAGTAAGTTAACAAAGGTAATTAATTGCTCCAGACTTCCTTTCTCTTTTCAAAATAGATTGCTTTAAACATAAGCAGATAATTATATTGTAGTTGTTTTGGCTTATTACTACTGGATTCATGCCCATCTTTTATTTACTTCTATTGTTTTTCCTAGGAAAAAAAAAGTCAGTAATTCAGTGTCCAGAGGCAACTGGTATGGTGAATTGATTCTTCTACTCTTTATGTCATTGATTTCAATGGAATTACTCCTGATATGTTGTTTTGGAAACATAATAGTTTATAATAGTATAACTGTAGCAGCATAAATACCAAGAGACCAATGCCAGTGTATTTCCCTACAGAGGTGACCCTGAGTGAGATTAGAGCTAAGCTTACTGGATCTCATTCACCAATTTTATTCTACCCCTCCTTTCTCAGCCTTTGTCTAAAAACCTTGCTTTGATTTTGTATTATTATTTTATTCTACTTTGGGGGGGGATTTCACCTGCAAGAATTGTATTTGCCAGCAGTTGCCATAAAAAAGTTTGAACACAGACTCTTCTCCAGGTAAGCGATTCAAAATATTTGAGTCTTCCAGTGTACATAAAGCATCAAAGTCACGTTGCTTATATGAAATTTTAAAATAGGGGCATATGAATTTATGCACACAGGATGATCTGTTACTACATTAAAGCCAAAGTAACACTGATACAGACGAGATATTGACTAGACATAATTTATCATAAGATCACATGTTCTGAGGCTGAGGAAACCAAATATAATTTTGTAACTGGATCTGCAAAACAGAGGTAAAAAACTTGGCCCAGTTACATCAGGAATAACCCTATTAATTCTGTCTGAGCTATGATGGTATCTCTCACAAACAAAACATAAGAAATATCTTGAGATAGCTAAGATCTATATATTTTAATCATTCCTAGTAGTCAGTAAACATCATAATAAAGGGAAGGCTTTACATTTAGTCTGGGTTTATTTGTCTTCAACATCATGTTTTCTGTTTTCAGCTAGCTTAGAGACCGAATATGGAAGGTTTTTTTTCTTATCCCCCTTGGAGTCATTTACAGATGATGACTGAGACATCTCTTGCTCCGCTCCTAGTCTAAACTGTATAGATTGGAAAACTTGCCTTGCAGTGGAATACTGGTAAGGCTTTAATTTCAAAATGTTTTCATAGCACTTTTTATTAAAAACAAACAAATCCAAAAGAACGTTTACTGCGTGACAAGGTGTCTGGATATTAGAATGGCCAGCACTAAACCTATCTCTGTGCTGTACAGGAGTAATACTATCTCCCCATGATTCAATGTGGCTCTCAGTACAGTGCTGTCCCTGACAATTGTCAAAGGATTTGGGCAACTAGGTGGTCAAGGTGTAAGGGAACACTTCTGGAAGAATAGACCAGAATAGATACTGAATTTTTTATCTGTGCTTGCTGTTGAAGTCGTTAGCAAACTTCCAATGCTGTTAACTTTTTTCGACAGGGTCTTAATCAGAAGATCTGACTGCAATTGGAAGTGTCAGTAAATGGCTTATTAAACTGATAAGTTGCTAGCAGGTGTTCATTTCATTAAGGTCATTGAGTATTTTCAGAAGATTTCTGAAATGGTAATTTCTGCTTAGAACTGCCTTAGTACCAGAGGAAAGAAAAAAGGGCAAATATGTTTAAAAAAAAAAAAAAAAAGGGAGGTGGCAAAAAAAACCCCAACCAAAAACCCCACACCTATGTGTGAGGATTCTGTAGAGATCCAATAGAATTGATGGCTGTACCTTGCCAATTGACATAAACCATAACAAAAGAGTAGATATATTGGATACACAACCATGAAACCTATTACAGGTCTTTGGAAGAATCTCTGAGCCTGTATGTCAGGATGATCTGGCTAATAAATTTTCAAAAGGCTTTCAGCAGCATCTTTTGGCAAGTGTCCATAAAGAAATTGCGTAGAATAAGAAAGAAGGGATAATTATGGAAGGATAATTAAAAGATTATAATTGAAGTATATTAAAAAGTAGTTCTGTGCTGCTCAATATATTGATAATGATCTGCAAATGGATTTGGGAAGCCAGGGACAGAATTTACTGACAATACTGAGCTACTCAGGCTTGAGAGTAAAGACAAAAGCTGTGAAGAGTTGCAGAAGGATATTGTGAGATTGAATGGCTGGGCAATAAAATGGCAAAAGGAATATAATATTGATATATATAAAATAAGGTATAATTAGTAAAAAGAAGTCTAATTTTATATACACACTATGATAGCTTTTATATATATATATATATATATATATAGTCATTTAGGAAATGATCCCAGGCTCATAAAAGATTGTTCTATGAAAATATCAGCTTCCAAACTCAGCAGCAGTCAGAAAACAAAGAGAATAATGGGCGGTACTAGTAAAGTATCAGATGATCAACAGAAAGCATTGCAGTGTAATTATGTAAATTCCTGGTGCCTGCTCATTTTGAATACTACAAGGCAATTCTAGCTCTTCTTCTGCCTTCTAATCTCAGGAAGGCTACAGTGGAACTAGAAATAGTAGAAAGAAGAGCAAGAAGAGTCTGTTAAAAATCCTTGACTGTATCCAGCTACTGTGTTCGGTATCATCAGCGTTTCATCATTTATGGCATCTGCGTGAATATGCCTTTTTCCCTATAGCTGCTGCTCTGAACTAGTTTGGCTTCAGGATTCAGTAAAGACACACAGCCTGCTGGCATGCAAAGGTGGGGTGGAGAATAAAGATGGGCAGAGACATGTGGTGTCTATTATGCAGGAGAAGTTAGCTTGAAAGGAAGATAAGAGTTTGCAAATATGCTAAGGTTTTAGTGTTGAAGGTACTTTTTGAATAGAACATATAGTCACAAAGTAGGTTCATTTGTCTTACCGAAAATCAAAAGGTTCAGCAAAGGAGGCCGGAGTTGCCCTTACTTCAGTTTGGTCAGCTTTGATGTTCTGGCTGCCTGTGGTACCTGCCCACTGTCCTAAAGATGAAAAGCACTATACTCGCTGCATCAGGTAACAAAATTGCAAAAAATACTACATTTTTCCATAACACATCATCACCCATGGTCTAACATGAATGTGAGGTAGCACAAGCATAGGCTAATTTTTGTTCAAAGACTGTAGCACTTGGAAAAACCTTGGAATTAAAATGAAGGTGCTCTTTCAAATATTTTAATAATTTCCGAACAAGAAACAATGCTGATAGTTGTGCTGGTTCATTCTCATGTGCATGTGTGCAGCTGGAACCAGCAGGCAGAAGATGACTTAGCTCCCAAATGGGGCCTACTTATGTGTCCCAGCTGCAATGTTCATAGTAGTGGGTGACTGGTCTGCAAGCAAATACCCGTATTTATCTCTACAGGGATGTTGTAAAAGAGGAAGGAAGGAAGATATCATCATATTAGGTCATGTGCTTCCAACATGCATATAAATCTTACAGTGGAAATGCGTCTTTAATCAATTAAGAAGGACACGTGGAGGTCCAGGGGGGAGAGGGGGGAGTGATTCTACCTAGCGTATTCCACACTAGCTCTGTAATAAGGCTTGCAGCACCTTACTTCATGCCCAGTCTTAATTTCAGAACTTTTAGGAATGAAAATTCTAGAAAAATTTTATAAGTGGGAGATTATACTATAACTGAGGGTTACCATGATATGCCTCCAGGGTGGTGCCTTGAGGGGGCTCTGTGATGGATGGTGCTACCAGAAAAAAGCAGGAGAAAGGAAGTTTGAATCATCTGTAAAACAGATAACAAGCTGGAGGAATTAAAAATATTTGGGATAATTTTTAAGGCGGCACCTTTGAAAATGCTGGCCTATGTTCTTATGAGCATGCATGGCCCAGCAGAAAGCTCCTGATTCTCATTTTGACCAATCTCCTTGTACATTTCCTTCTTTCTCACAGACAGTTGAGTCAGGAGGAAACACAGATCACAGCCAATACTTATTAAACACCTTTTATTAATTAAGCTGTTGTTATTAATAGCAGATACCTATTTCACAGTACCTCCACCTCCCTGCTCCAAGCGCTCAGGCACATAGCTGCCCCACAGGAGCACAATTTGGGAGGCCCACCCCAGCTCTCCCAGGAGCAGAGGGTCACCGTGCTGCGCTAGTGATGAGGAAGCCCCCCAGGGGGTCCAGTGCTTCATGTGGTGCCTACATACCCTGCAGTCTCTGTGCACACAGGGCAGCCGCTGCCTCCCTGGATGTGGCCAAGTTGCACGGCCGCTAACGGCAAGCACAGCTGGCCAGCCCTGTCCCCAGCTGACCCACCTGGATCTACCTCTGGAGCTCACCAGCTGCAGAGGGCTGCCACACACAGTGCCTAGCATGTAGTTATCTTCTCTCCGCCCTGCTGCTTTCTGGTCGCTGTTTCTCCATCCCCACACAGTTATTAGCGATGCACAAGGCTTGATCCCTGCACGTAGCTCCCTGGCAGTGCACGGAGAGGAGGATGGAGCGCAAGTCAGGAAACCCTGACAGCACCAGAATGGTTTATGTTAAAAAAGTCTCTTTTCTTAACAAAGCATTGCAAAGATGCAGCTTACCTGAAAAGGCAGACTCACTGACAGCCTTGGAGAGGCCACCTCTAAAGCAGAGACAGCCACCAGGCTGTCCTAGGAAGGCTGCCAGGTGCTGTGAAACCCATTGTCCTGGTTTCAGCTGAGATAGAGTTAATTTTCTTTCTAGTAGCTGGTATAATGTTATGTTTTGGATTTAGTATGAGACTAATGTTGATAACTGTCCTGGTTTCAGCTGAGATAGAGTTAATTGTCTTCCTAGTAGCTGGTACAGTGCTATGTTTTGAGTTCAGTATGCGAAGAATGCTGATAACTCCGTACCTCGGGCGCCTTCTCTCGGAATTTGTTGGTAATAGCACCTAATCTAGGGGGAAATTGGGGGGAATACTATCTCCCGCTTGTTCACGTCCCCTTCTTCATTCAGGCTAATTACAGCAGCTTTTGTGAAGTTTGAATACCCCTGGGATCTTCAAGCCAGCATGCTCGTATTGCTATGTCTCCTGAATGTGGTT
Source organism: Aviceda cuculoides (assembly GCA_035590195.1). NCBI lineage: Eukaryota > Metazoa > Chordata > Aves > Accipitriformes > Accipitridae > Aviceda > Aviceda cuculoides. The sequence goes on along the minus strand of JAVJGG010000027.1, from coordinate 2,454 downwards.
CAGGTCCTGTTTAGGGCTATAAAAGTTTTTTAAGAATACTACCGAGGGATCTGCCCAAAGGCTGGATAGTCATGGGTGGCATGGCATGTGGGAGAATATCAGCAGGTATCCAGAGAACTTCTCACTTCCAATGGTTTGGAAATTCACTCCCAAACAGCTACAGGACCCTGATGAACTGATAGAATATTTGAAAGGAAAATGCAGTGCCTATTCCAAAGAGGCACAACTTGCCACCCTTTGCTTGGCCTTGGCCAGTATCTAACCAAACACTGCTTGATATTATGCAGCACCCTCAGGGGGAAGGGAGGGAAAACAGACCGACAGGCACTGCGGCTATTCCAACCCTCGTGACAGGCACTGCAGCTACCCCAACCAACCTCGGCGACAGGTGCTGCAGCTGAACCAGAGAACCAACCTGTGACGGTGTCAGTCGCCCCGACGCAGAAAAAGAAATACACGGAGAACTCAGTTTGCTTAGCAAGGGATGAAGGTGAACCAGGGTCATCACAAGAACAGGAAGAAGAGGCAGAACCTGAGATAATCACCCAATCCCTATCCCTGAGTGAGCTGCAAGATATGCAAAAGGATTTTGGCCACCATCCAGGTGAGCACATTGTTACCTGGCTGCTCCAATTCTGGGATAATGGGCCAGTAGCTTGGAATTAGAGGGTAGGGAAGGCAAGCAGCTGGGATCCCTGTCTAGGGAAGGGGCCATTGACAAGGCGATTGGGAAAAAGACATGAGCCCTCAGCCTCTGGAGGGGACTCCCGTCAGGTGTGAAGGAAAGATAACCCTTCAAGGAAGATGTTACGTGTCACCCAGGCAAGTGGACCACCATGGAGAGAGGTATCCAGTACCTGAGGGAATTAGCCATGCTGGAGGTGATTTGTAATGATCCGGATAATGAGCAGTGACCCACAGATCCAGATGAAGTCCAATGCACATGACCCATGCGGCGGAAGTTTCTACGACGTGCACCACCGTCGTATGCCAACTCATTGGTAGGGATGTCCTGGAAAGAAGGCGAGGGCTGGCCGACTCCAGCAAAACAAAGGAAGTCTCTCTTCCTCCCAACGGGCCCGTGTCTCGGCTGTAGAGGAACTGTCCCGGGAGTTCCAGCAATTCAAAGAGGATATGTCCTTCTCCCCACCTGTATGGGCCCGCATCGCAGCTCTTAGGTATACGCATTCCTCTGCTCAAGAGAGAGGAGATAGAAGGTACACGCCATGGTGTACCCTGTGGTTTTACTTGTGTGACTGTGGAGAGGACATGAGGAAGTGGGATGGAACACTTACCTCGAAAACGTGACATGCAAGGAAAAGCAATCAGAAAAGAGGCTTCTTCTTGGAAAAATGCCGCTCAGGTTTCCAGCAGGCAGCTCCCCAGGCAGAGTAGAAGGCCTGAGCTCATTTCTGATCCAGGCATTTCCTGGGAGGCAGGAGTCGTCCAGATGCTCCCAAGCAGCACCAAAGTGGTGCAAGCGCTTGTCTGAGCCCGTGAGCACTGTCTGCCTCCTGGCTCAACAGAGAGGAGCTCCTCATTTTAATGGCAAGGATGTCCTTTACAGGGCAAAGGGAAATGCTGACTGTCCTGCCTCACGGAGACAGATCAGTGTCTGCTTTCATTCCATGTTTAGGTTTTTATGTAGTTCATTAGGAGCCTCTTCTTTTACACCAAAATCTGTTTTTGTGTTTGGCACAAGAGAAGTAATGGAGACATTGTTTTTCCTACAAACGTCACTGTTAGGCTTTCTGTTAGGCTTTCGTGGGATAAAAAGTGGCTTCTTTTTTGATCACTGCTCAGCTAGGTCACTGACCACCAGAGCTTTTCAGTTGTGTCTGTTTGAGAAGTAAAAGGTAGCTGCCAGAAAGGCTCCAGACAGCTATTTGCGAAGGCGTTTCCTCCCCCAAACCCCAGAATAGCCTAACGCTGCTGCTGTTGCATTTCTGCAGCCCTCCAGGAATCCCACTGTGTGTGTAGGGGAGGGCTGAAAAAATCGCTTGGAATCTTTGCGTGCAGGGTGCCTAGACCAAGAAAAGGCAAACCTGCTGACATCGTCGCAAGTGGGGAGAGAAAGGGCTGAGCTACCCGGGCCACTGCCAGTGTACTGTCATTAGGCACCAGAGTTAACATTGGCTCGAGAGCAGCTGCAAGACCTGCCACGAGGTACAGGCCAACTCCTCTGATGCTTCGGGCTCACGCTGGAACCCAAAGCGCTCCGAGCCCCAAAATGCAGCCGCCTCTGCAGCGCAGCAGCAGCCAGTGCAGAGCAGCGCGTGGGCGTGGGGAGCTGGAGCAGAGGGCGGGGGCGCCGGGGCCGGGCCGGGCTCGGCTCCGCTCGGCTGGGCTCGGCTCCCCTCGGCTCTGCTCGTTTCGGCTGGCCTCGGCTCCGCTCGGCTCCGCTCGTTTCGGCTGGGCTCGGCTCCGTTCGCCTCAGCCCGTTTCGGCTGGGTT
>JAVJGG010000024.1:29045155-29068005 GCA_035590195.1 Aviceda cuculoides | reverse complement strand
GTCCCCCTAGCAACCCGTATGGGGAAAAATTCCTTTAACAGAAAAAAACCCAGAAGAGTTTCTGAAACTCCAACACTGCTGTGGTCATATGTCTGAATGGAAACACTGATGTTAGTTTCTGAAGATTCAGGGTGACAATCAGTCAATGGCAGGTTTTCTGAGTCTGATTGTGGTACACAAGGGAAAACAAGAGATGCAGGATAAATCTTGTGAAGGGACAAGTGCTGCTTGACCAGCAAAGCCTGAGTGAGCCTGGGTCCACAAGAAGGGAGCTCTCAGTGCTTTCCCCACATTGGCAGGTGGTGTTTTGCTCTTTTGAGAGCAGCTGAAATTTGAGGGTGCTTTAGGAGCAGGGCAGGTGGTCATGTCCCTCTTCTGTACCTCATCCTGCGAGATGGGCAGAACAACAGACTTGATACAGGTGATTCAACCTGGGCCTTCCCTGTGCAGTTAGATCTTTAGCAGTAGAAGGAAGAAGCTGGCTGAAGGTTTCAAAGCTACCATAGCAGTTGTCTCCTAAAACAGTGACATTTCTGTTTTTGTCTAATCACCTGAGGAGATGGCTGAAAAACAAGAACAGGAGGGTGCCCTGCTTCTCCCCCAACTCTACCGAAGTGATGAGAAACTCCTACTGTCACTCTCAGATGATCATAGGTTATTGTACTTAAATGCTGAAATCTGCTCACCTTTCTCCCCAAATAGTCAGCTTCCCCACCCTGCAAACTGCCCAAGGGCACAATAAGTAGGTTAATGCTTGCTTTAGGGTTAGCCTGAGGGTGACAGTTCCGCATAGGAACAGTGGAGTTGTGTTTGCTCTGTGTGTGTGCGTGAGTGAGTTCATGCGTGGGAAGCCTTCAAGGTGAATGAATACCTACTGCTCCCATTTCATTGTTGTGTGCTCCCCCCTCATTTCTGCCCCACCAGCGGAAACCTGTGTAGCCTTGTGGCTGATTACAGAGTTGTCACTTTGCATAGCAGGCCTGGGTTTTGTCTTAATTCTCTGTTCACCAATGCTTTGAGTCATTCTTTAGAGTTTTGACTCCACTGTTTGGGAGCAAGTGCAAAGAGCAAGGGACAAGGACAGAGAAACAGATGAAATGCAAAAGGTGGAGATTACATCTCTGGGTATGATTTGCATGCTGCAAACATTAATATATTACAGCAAGGAGAAATGGCTAGTGCTGTGTCTCCTATTTCTGAGACACAGCCCATGTGCTGGGTTCCCTCACAGTTCTCCGCACTCAGAATCTGGAGCACAAGTCACAGGCAGCTGAACATCTTGAAGACAGTCAAGACAGCCCAAGGCATCTCTTTGGGGCTTTGATGCCAGGTAGCTCAGGTCAAAGCAGGCAGCACTAATGTAGCTCCCAGAAAACTGATTTCAGCTCCTTTGTTTCACTCCCCAACTCCCAGCCAGGGAGTCCCTCTGCGGTGCTCTCCAAGGCTGAGGAATTGCCCTTGTTCCCTGTGTGCACTGCAGCAAGTGCAGCTGTCGGGAAGAGCTACAGGAGAGGCAAATGCAGCTGCACGTCTCAGAGGCTGGTCAGCTTGGTTGCTTATTGCCTTGTGCTTGGAGAGAGGGGCTGCCAGCTGCACGGGCAGAATCCCCATAGGCCAGACACTTATCGAGATCCAGAAACAAGATCTCTTCTTCATGCTCTGTATTTGCTTGCCACTAGCATCCTGCCCTCCTATTTACACAAGGGTTTACCTGGAGTAGCCAAGTACCTTCCACGTATCTTGTGTTGTTTCATGAACTGTCTCCTGAAAGAGTGAGATGGGCCTGACTGGCACTGCTTTGAGCCCTTGACCTCTGTGCTCTCCACAGAGAGCCATCAGGGCAGACTAGTGTAGGGAGGAGCAGGTTGTTACATCTTTTTCCTCCATCTGTTTCTTATGAATCTGAAGGATGCTAATTTTTAATTTCTATGAGGACTGTGGCCCTCATGCTGATGCCTCAGGAGGATGTGTGGATATCTCCCTGGACCAGGACTTGCAGCCTGGATTCAGCTCTCTGCCAGAGCAGGCATGGTGAGGCAGACAGGACTAATTTTCCTTGGGATGGTGATGTACTGAGTATTTCAAACAGGTTCAGTCAAGAGAGACTTGTGCGTGACCAGGAGCAGGCTGTTTGCTGAAGCCAGCAACTGTTCTGCTGCAGGAATGGGACCAGACACTTAAATCTGTTTTGTCACATGAGTCTTCTGCATAGCCTAGCATGCACAGAGCTGATGCCTTGTTGCAGAACCTAGCTCTCACACACTTTTTGTCTATCTGCTCAAGCCGTGACTCAGTCACCAAGGCCACATGTCAGGTTTCCATTGTACTTTTCCAGTAGCGGTTTGGTTTCTTCTTTTGCCTGAGCCTTGCTTGACAAGGACAAATGATGGAGCAACAAGAACTGAGGTTTCAGGTGGTTTTTAAAGAGCAACTTATTTGTTGGTTGAATATTTGACTCAGGTAAGGAAATCACAGCCAGAAAAAGGTAAAAGAAGAGATACTTTCTGCCTGCTTTCAGGTACCAAGTCTCTGCTCCACGTGACCTTGAGCTTAGGCAGGCAGCTTCAGAGCAGTGTGGCTGTTCCCATGCTCAGCTGCTTGATCTGTGTGTTGAAAGCACAGTCCTGGAAGAAAGCCTGTGATGACACAGGGTGTACACTGCTGGCTCTCAGCAGTGGCTTGTCTGAAGTGGTGGTGTTAGGGCTGGAGATGAGATTCCCTGATAGGCGTCTAGCTGGAGGTAGTCCTAGAGGGAACAAGAAGTTCATGGTGGGGAAGCAGGAGCTCTTGTGGAATGAGAGAGCTTGGGACCAGCGAAAGGAAGCAGAAAGTGCTGTGCTGTTACAAGTGGGAATGGAGTACTCTTGTTCAAAGCGACTTGAGTAATTCATGCTGTAGCAGGAGCCAACAGAAGCACTTCTGTCCCACAAGACTGGATTGTTTCTATTCTGAAGTATGCTGGTCTGCACAGACTGTCACATTGGATTGATTCATTCTATATTAGCCATTTGCACCCTCAGGTCAGGTCCTTTCACTGTGAAGTTGTGGAAACCGTCAGTGAATACACTGATGGAAGATTTAAACACAGAAATGCCCAGAAAAGATACTAACAGAATCCAGACAGGAGCAGCATGGACTCCAGTGGCATGGGCAGTGTGCGGAGTCTGATATGACTTGCAGTGCTCAGACACTGCTCTAGTGTTAACTGGCCAGCTCCACCTTGCACAGACAAAGACCCGGTCAAGCACAGCAGAGGAAACTAGACCAAGGCTTCAGGATGTTGTCCCACAAAATGTTTAAATACCTAGTGAATTGTCCTACACTAGAATATTTTAAGACTTTTTAAAATAAAGGAAAGAATGACTCTGAGCCTACTAAGTAGACATCAAAGTACAGGGTGTGAATGACCACTCATGCTCCTCAGACATGCATGCATGTATTGGGTTTGCGTGGCAAGGTTTTGGTAGCAGGGGTGGGCAACAGGGGTGGCTTCTATAAGAAGCTGCTAGAAGCTTCCCCTGTGTCCAATGGAGCCAATGCCAGCCGGCTCCAAGACGGATCCGCCGCTGGCCAAGGCTGAGCCCATCAGTGACTGTGGTAGCACCTCTGGGAAAATATATTCAAGAAGGGGAAAAAAAACCACAAGTGGGCAACAGAAACTGCAGCTGGAGGGAGGAGTGAGAATATGCGAGAGAAACAACCCTGCAGACCCCAAGCTCAGTGAAGAAGGAGGGGGAGGAGATGCTCCAGATGCCAGAGAAGAGATTTCCCTGCAGCCCGTGTTGAAGACCATGGTGAGGCAGGCTGTCCCCCTGCAGCCCATGGAGGTCCACGGTGGAGCAGATCTCCACCTGCAGCCCAGGGAGGACCCCACACCGGAGCAGGAGGATGCCTGAAGGACACTGTGACCCTGTGGGAAGCCTGTGCTAGATCAGGCTCCTGGCAGGACCTGCGGACCCGTGGAGAGAGGAGCCCGTGCTGGAGCAGGTTTGCTGGCAGGACTTGTGACCCCATGGGGGACACACACTGGAGCAGTTTGTGAGGAACTGCAGCCCGTGGGAAGGACTCATGCTGGAGAAGTTCATGGAGGACTGTCTCCTGTGGGAGGGACCCCACACTGGAGCAGGGGAAGAGTGAGGAGTCCTCCCCCTGAGGAGGAAGGAGCACCAGGGATAACGTGTGATGAACTGACCCAAACCCCATTCCCCATTCCCCTGCACCACTGGAGGGGGAGGAGGTGGAGAAAATTGGGAGTGAAGCTGTGCCTGGGAAGGAGGGATGGGTGGGGGCAAGATGTTTTAAGGCTGGGGTTTATTTCTCTTTACCCCACTCTGACTGAATTGGTAATAAATTAAGTTAGTTTTCCCCAAGTTGAGTCTGTTTTGCCCGTGACGGTAATTGATTGAGTGATCTCTCCCTGTCTTTATCTCAACCCATGAGCCTTTCATTGTATTTTCTCTCCCCTGTCCAGCTGAGGGGGGGGTGATAGAGAGGCTTTGGTGAGCACCTGGCATCCAGCCAGGGTCAACCCACCCCGGAAAGTGATGACTGGACTCTGGCTAAATGCATGGATCTCACATGCTCATTTTCCAGAAGGGTACCTGGTAAGGCAAATAGCAGCTATTTCAGCAAAAAAGTTTCCTTAGAAATTCATTATCCCTTACAACAAACTCCTGTGAGAATTAAGATGACTCAAATACCAACATGGGTAATTCTGAAGGAACAACTGGGCAATTGACCTGAGGAGCGATGCTGAGATCTTTCATAGCTGAAGCTGAGGTGTTTCAAGCACTTTAGTTTTCTAAAAGGGCTTGCCTTGGGATACTGAAACCAAATTCCAACACAGGATAACAGACTGGGAGACAGTTCACCCATGAGCAAGAGAAGCGAATGGATTGACATTTATTTTCTTCTCCCCTTTGCGTCCCGCTCCCAAATGCACACAAACCAAAGGATCAAAACAATAAACTGGGTGAAAAATGCATAGTTCATCAGCTCTCATTATCTACTCTTTCAAAGGACTAAAAGAGCAAAAACATCGACAGCGTAACATTGATGAACATATGCTATTTTCTCTTAGGGTTAGCTGTGCTTCAGAGCAAGTACATGTGATATGAATTATTTGACAAATTTAACTGGCATTTGACAACCCACATATCTACCAAGCATTATTTATCTAGCTAGAACTGAACAGTGCAGAAAATATGCTAAATACATATGCAAAACACTGGCACAATTCAAATTCCACATGCACGGAAACCACCATGCCACAAGCCTTTATTCCTGAATGATTCCTAGGATCCATCCTTAGGATGCCCCTGACACACACTGGCAGAGGCAACAGTGGTTTAGGAACTGAAGAGGACTAAAGCTCTTCTTTTCAGACTGGTTTGGATTACATTCTTGACCATATACTTGAGGACAGCTGTATGGGGCAGGGACCAATTTTCCTAAACGTTTCTAACATCTTAACTTATTGCTTAATTCCTATTGTTTGCTTTCATTTCAGTTGTGAATCAAGGCTGTACTTTCAGGCCTGGAGTATAAGCCCATGTCAGTCATGGAGTCTAATATTAATAAAAAATAGACTTTGAGTGGGCAAATATCAACCAAAAGAAGAAAGAGACCTCTGGTTGGCAAGAGAACCCATTGTACTTATCTAGAGGCAGGCAGCACATGTGGTTAGTGTACCTGAGCATGTCTCTATTCAGGATATTCATGGCAGACTGGTGAGATGCTTCCTGCCTGGGGAGCAGCTGCTGCAGGCATTGCCAGTGGGTGCTGGTAGCTGGAAACAACTAAGAGGGCACAAACACCGTTAAGTGAGAGCACCATGCAACTACAGCCAGGGAACTACCATAAGGTGAAAAAGGTCCCATCTATGACTAGATTGTAGCATAAATATTCACCTACTCCCATCAACCGCTACGGTTTAAATGACGCAGAGACAATAACCAACAGATTATCAAGAACAAATATGGTCTTTTCCCAGCTTCTGAAAAATGAAATGGGTGGTAGGTATCTGTGGTATGGGAGGTATCTCCATGCAGAAGTTCCTCTTCTTGGACAAACCAGTACAACCAAGATTCAGGATACAGCCTTTTACATCTATGCTGAGAAGCACCTTACCTTCTCAGACAGTTCTTCAATTTGCCAAGCTTGCTTGGGAGCCTGTTTCCTAACATTCCTGCAGACCACCCACAAAGGATTCAAAATCTGGGCTAAAAGGAAAATCTGAAATTTGAATAGGTATGTCAAGTAACTCACCACATAATTTTGAAAAATATAAGCTTAATCAGTAAGAAAGCTCGGAATTTTAGGATACTTAGTGAGACGCTCACAGTGGCAGTGCCAATGTTTGATGCCAGGACAAATGCATTATCACAACTGGCTATCAGATGCATAGGAGGCTTAGGAGGAAGTGAACCTCTGCCTCCTCTGGTCAGGCAGGACAAGCGAACACCCCAGCAGCCAACACCAAGGCTCTGAGAATTGTCCTTTCCCGCTGCAACACCCATGTTTAACCCAGGCAAAAAGCAACACCACCCCAACAGGTCCTGTTTTGTTCTGGGTTACGTCCAATGCAAATAACTGAAGTGCTCTGGTGAAGAAAGAAGACGACAAGATGGCCAGTCCTGCGTATCTGCTAATAGTTTAAACTTTTACCGTAGTAAGAATATCCCATTATTTCTGCAAATGTTTGTTTTAGTCCAAGCTAAATCCCAAATTTGGTCCTTTTTCTGTTCTTATTTTTTTAAATTAAATTTGTTCCTGCTAGGAAACATGCATCTTAATAAATAATTAGCAGAGTAACAAAAATCTCAGTTTATAGACATAAACAAGAACAGGAACTCAAACAGAACTCACATTAACCGACATTCCTGGTATAACATTCAAAAATGTTAATGTCTCTATGTCTTCAGTCTGAACAAAAAAGAAATGTATAATAAATCAGGAGATTATTATTGTAATTACTAGGATTCTACTTCTGTGTACAAAACCTGACATAGAAAAATTACCCCTACTGCAGCTAGTTTCCCCTCGAGTTTAATTACTCAATTACATTGAGTAATTACATTTTAATATGAAAAGTTTCTGTGTCAAGGCAATGATTATGGTGATGGTATTAATGCAATCAAGGGAGAGTGTACTGCCTACATACTAAATTTTTAATAGTTTTGTTATAATTAATAGAGAAGAATTAAGGTTTCTAACAGCTTAGATGGTTAGGTGCTTTCCTAAGTGAAGTCAGCTAGAAAAGTTATTCGGCTTCTGACACACCGAGAATGCAGGTTTCTGTCCTTTGAAAAGCAAGAAAACACATGTAACACTGCGGTCAGTCAACGTGAGAGATGGACTTTATCTGGACTGAGTAATGATGTGATCTTGCTCCACGGCAACTTACTTGATATTTTCTCTGGTCATGTTATTCTGCTTGTAGCTGCTTCATGTGCCTCTGTACAACTCAACAAAGGTAACATTTTAAGTTGAATGCTGTGCCACATACTACCCCAAGGTTAATATAACATCCTTCACATAATTTCCTAATTAATATTTTAAAAGGAAATTGGTGTGAGATGGGGAAATGGTCTCCTCTGTTATGACTTCCATGCCCTGGGTCTCAGCCAACAAGGGAGACACACTCAAGGAATCTGCCTCTGAAAAAGCAAGGGCAGGCCTGAATTTTTCCCAGCACTTTTGGACAAGGAGCCCTTCGTGGGGACCCCTGCGCTCAGGGAGGTCTCTTTGCTGCTGCTTGCACCTTGCCCCCTCTCCCAGCCACAAGAAGGGAAGCAGAGGCCTGGGTCCATCTCTGAGCAAATATTTGACTTCTCATTCACAGCTGCAAGGACGAATGGGGAGAGACCCTTGAAACCTGAGCTGCAGCTTATTGTCTCCCACAGGAAGAGTAAAACAGTCATGAGCGCAGGGAATGGAAGATCCTGAGGTTCAAGCCCTTCCTTCCCACAATAGCACCACTCATGCCCCCTAACCAGCCTAGCACTGAGACTTCAGCATGGGAAGGGGGGTGCCTGCAGAGAGAAGGGAGCTTCACTGAAGGAATGGGGGAGCAGGCCTTGACTCTTCAACTGAAGAGAAGATGATTTAGGGGATCGCAGGTGGAAGAGAGGATGGGTGGGGGTTACACATGCACTCTGCACCTTCAGTTGCAAGAACTACGCTGATGGAAGCAAAAGGAACAGGAGGAGGTCGTTCACCATGCAGCAGAGAGTGGTGGTGCTTGCCAAATAATTTGCTGCACAAATATCACTGAGGTCAATGGGCATCTGGACAGGTGTCTGGAAGAGACCTACATTGGGGGTCCTTGCAGGCTGGAAACAGGATACTGGGTAGATGGCTCTCTAGTCCAGAACCACTTGGGCTGCTCTTATATTCATACAAATTTGCTCAAAGAAATGTTGCCTGTTAGTTTTGCAACACCAGGCTTTACGGTTGTCACACATCATCCACCCCACCACCTCAGTTTGATCAAGTATCTCGACAGTTGCAGAAAGACAGCACAAAAAGGGCATAAACTTATTGTGTACCCTAATTTGATAGCAATGCAGTCATGTGCCACCCTTGATTCGGATCAAGTACCAGAGGACAACTAAGCAGTTGTTACCAAATTCCAGAATAAAACTCCTTAACATCAATGTGACGTTAAGAAGCAGCCACTTCTTTTATTACAGTGCTGGGAACACGGGGGATCACTCCTCCAAAGGCGTGTCCGACTTAGTATTAAAATCCATCAGTTTTTATACACTTTTTCTGTCAAATCATCATTATATAAGTTTCTTTATATAAAAATGCACACTATGCTTGCTCTTAAATTTAACTTTTATAATGATTGATCCTTTGATTATATAACCTTATCAATATTCTTATTAAAAAACAACCATTAGTAAATTTCACTTAGCTCTATTGATTGGAACCCTCGATACTCAAATCCAGGCGGGAAAGGTAAAGGGGGTTTCCAAGCAGCATAACTGGTGTCCATGATGGTTTCCTTAGTTTCTTGTCCTCGCTCTTTGAAACTTAACACAGTTTCAATCACAGCTGGTCTGTTCCAATATTGTTCTCATCTAACATACAGAAACATCTAGTCATGAGAGCAAAGAACTACAAAACTTACAAGTAATTACTAGTTAATCAGTCGACTACACTTTACAATTACCTCTATTGTTTCAATCATAATGTTAGCTTCCAAATACAAAATTCAACAGAAAATATGTGCGGTTTCTATGGTTATACCTAACATGATTCATTGCACCTAGCACGATTTCCTATGGTTACAATTTTAACTTGTAAGCACAAACCTGATTTTTCCTTGTACTGTAACACAGTGACCTGGCATCGCTACTGGTATGACTGTAGGCTCATGAGGGCTTGAAACATTCCTGAGAGAAAATCTGTGCTGTGGGATCCTGACCTCACATGGCTGTGAGCAGCCACCTCAGCTGCACCTCTCCTCTGCATTTGTTCCCAGCCCTCACTGGCAGCTCCCGCCCTGATGAAGTCCAAGAGCTTCCTCCCAGGACCCTCCCTGTGTATCTGGCATGGAGCACGGGTGGGCCAGTAGCTCTACAGTGATGCGGTGGACACTGCTGTGTACACCGTGATGCCTCAAGGTCACTGCAGCTTTGGGCGTTGTGGCAGGGAGACAGCAGGAAGCAAAAGGTGAGGGCGCGGAGGGGAACCGCACAAGTGATCCTCCTGACAGCTGCCAGGGGAGAGACAAAGCTGTGGGCAGAAGCAAAACTCTGTGTTTTGGCAATGTGTCTTCCAACGACAGGAAGAAACCCCACACTAGAGGGTCCTGGGGGTACACTGTGCTGCAAAGGGCGTTTTTGAGGGGCCTGTGGTGAAACCCAGAGCCGCTGTCCTGCAGGTACAGATGCTGCAACCGGTGAGAAAGGGCAGGGCAGGGCAGGAGGTGACACTGGAAAAGCACTGGAAAGCTCACCTTGGCTCAAGCCTGCACAAGAAGGCTTCTCCCTTTCATTGAATCTTTTTTTCTTAGTCTGATTTTAAATGGCGTAATTCCTCACACAAAAGCATGAAAAAGGAATCACTTCCTGCAGACACATGAAATGTTAGGAAGGTTTTGATGATGTATTTCTAAGCCTCGTGAAGACCTTTAGGCCAGCTCAGACAAACTGAGTGATGCATAAACTAGACAGAGCAGATGCAGGAGAAACACTACCGATTTGATCAACTTCTTCCTTACGACACAGTGACACGCGGCGCAGATCCGCACGCTTCCGAACGGTACCCGGTCACCCGCTCTGTCCTTGTTACTGTTCGCATATAGATCGGGCAGATCATAGCACCCGGGCATCCCGCGAAGTAAGCGGGCCACCCGGGGACGACCTGTACCCGCTCAAAAATTCCTCTCACATTAGCAGTGAGGACCCGGGCGTCACCCCGAGTCGTTATTTTCCTTACTCATAAGTTTAAGGCATAACTACCGTTCGCCCGCCCCGCGAGGAGAATCCTCAGCGTTAGCTACCTCTGTCAGGGCGAGCAGCTCCCCATGCCGCCCCAAGCGCACACGCTAGTTTTCCGTTGCCCTAAGTGAGCTTTCTACCCCGCCTCTTTCTCTTCTGTGCAGCGAACCGCTGCCACGGGCCGAATCGGTACGTGACATACCAGGCACCGTATGTAAATGAGGTGCCCGGGCGCCGCTGAGGGTTGTGGGACGCCCTCCCGCCCCACCCCCGCCCGCGCGCACTTGGGCGGAGCCGGGGGAGGGTACTGCCTTACTTCTGGAGGCGGGGCGAGGAGCGGAAGCACTATGATGTCATGTCCGGGTCTCGCTCGCTGCGTCTTATCGTTGGGCCCCGCGACAAAATGGCGGACCTGTCTCTAGACGAGCTCATACGGAAACGCGGCGTGACGGTGAAAGGGAGGTAAGCGGTCGGGACAGCAGCGCCCCGGGCCCGGTGGCTCCTCTGTTCTCCCTCCTGGTCGTTCCGCTCCGGTGGCTGCGGGCCGCAGCCTGCCTCACCGCGGCCTGGCCCTATTCCCCGCTCTCGCCTTCCCATTGGCTTAGGCGTCGCTCTGCGGGGCCGTGCCTTTGATGCAGATTGGTGGTGGTGGCCGTCGCTCAGGGCTGGGGCCGGGGCGGGGGTCTGTTCCCCCGCCTCACCCCTCTCTGCCTGGCTTTGCCCCGTGGGCTCTGGCCCCGGCAGGGCAGGCCGACCCGCCGCCTATCCCCTTCTCTTCCCGGGCCCTTCTCGTTTCTCCCGAGATTCCTGCCACGGCCCATCGCTTGGCTAGTGCCTCTGACCTGCGCCTTCCCCGATACTTTCTGCTTCTCCCCGCCCAGTGGTGCTCCCCAAGCCGGGATCAGCAGGGCCTCGGCGACTCCCACCCCCGAGCCTCCTCGGTATCCGGGCTGCCCTCTGTCTGCAGCAGGAGCTGCTGCTGGGCTGCAGTTCTTTGTCAGGCAGTGCCCTGGGGGTGCCCGGTCCCCCCGCAGCTCCCAGAAGCGGTGGGTTGATAAGAGGCACGGTGCATTGTGGGATAGCCGTGGGAGATGTAGTTGTGCCACAGGGAGCCGTAACTGTAGCAAAGCTGATCGGGATCCGCACAGGCGAGGCTTCAGGCTGCAGTGGCTTTATCGAAATTGCTGCCTGGTCTTTGGAATTGTAGTCTCTGTAGCATCGTTAATGATACCTGGACAAATTGCTTGAAATGCCTGTGGGGATGTGGAGTGTGTTACGTATTAGCTACAAGACTAGATACTTTCTTTGCAGAGCAGATGTCTCCAGTGTAAGCTGGGCGGTTTACTCTAGTGCAGCTGTTGACAGTTCTTATGTGGCTTCTCCTTTGGTAGCTTTTCATCTTCCCTTTTGCCATAGTCTCTTGATGCTTCTGAAGATCTTGTCCATTAATTTCTCCCCATCTGTGTTAGCTAAGCGTGCTCCTTTTTGTTGTTGTTGTTTTGTTGTTTTTGGGTTTTTTTAATTTAATGGTCGTTGGGGGTCTTAGGTTTGAATTCTGAATGTCTGCACTTGTATGTCTAGAGTAGTATTTCAAAAGTTATCTGCTAATGTATGCTAGCAAAACACTCGAACGCATATTTAAATCCTAGTCTAGACAAGGCCTTGGCTTTGCACTTTCATTCATATTATCCAGCGTATTTGGAACAGTCTCGTGCTGCTTAATATGCCAAGCACCTCCTTTCTCCTTTTTCAAATCCCTCCTTAACTCTCATTTCTTCCAGGAGTTCTTCCTGCTTTCATTTGCTGAACAGTAATCACTCTGCAGCACTGTAAGAATTTCTGTGCCTTGCATTTCTCTTGTTTGTCATGTTTAGCTCACTTTATAAGATATTGAGGTAGCTAACTTGACTCTGTGAAAGCTGGATAAACTGAATAAACTTAAATCATTATATCCATGCTGTTCAGTAGTCTAGATGAAATAACAGAAAAATCTTCACCTGTAAAATGTACTAATCCACAAAATATTCAAGCCAGAAGTTGGGGTTCTGGAAAGTGAATTAGAAGTTTGAGATCCCCTTTTATTTCAGATGTCACAAAATGCCTAAACAGTCTGCAGAAAAGAGTTGCTTATAGGATAAACACAAGTCTTCAGAGACGGTGTAAACTTCAGTACAGAGTTTCCTAACCGATTTCATTAGTTCGTGTCATTAACAGCTTTAACTAATTCTGGCTTAAATGCTGACACATGCATTTCTGGTTTTACTTTGACCTCTTTTATGCTCATTAAAAAGAACCACTCATTAAGCCCCTTGCAGCACTCTAACTGAAAGCTTTCAACAGAGCTAAATTAATGCTTTTTTAAATTGCAAGGGAAATCTTGTTATGTAGCTGCTGCTTTATGGGTACTGTTAGTCTTTTGTATTATTCTGGATATGTTTTAATAAATGGTCTTAATAATACTCCTGTTTCTTCTAGCTAGTGTGCGTTGGTTGTATGAGAGAGCAGCCATAGGATTCTTAGCTAGGTAACAAAAGTCTAGATATCTACCTTTAGGCTTTATAATACTGGACAATACATTTCAGAAAGCAGATGAATGCTGTAGCTATCTGTAGCTTACTTTGATTTTTAAAAAGCGAACAGCAAGAATATTTTTTCAGTATCTTGACTTTAAAATTTCTATTACCACTTTGTCATCTTTTAAAAAAAAAAAAAAAAAGAAGAAGAAACCCAATAGAAAAAAGAAAACCTTAAAAAATACTTAGAGGACGAACCGTATTAAAAAATTAGACAAGCTGTTTCCTTTTAGGGGAGATTTTGAAAAAGTGAATCGGACCTGTAAGAAGCAGCTAGTTTCAGATTTCACTACATAATGGGCTGCTCCTTAGTAATACTTGTGTACAAGTACAAATGCTGTCCTTTCTGTGGGCTGTTATCTTTCTGCGCCCAGTATTGTAGTGATGATGTGCTTAAAAAGTAAAGGCCATGGAGCACAGCAGTTCTGTTAGTAGATTAAAGAAGAGGCAGTAACGTTAAAAAGTAATTTGACTGATAAGTATTCTTGCTGGCAGTTAATCAACTTTGAAACTGGTGGCTTCGAACTGAGATTGGTACTGGTGCTTGTACATCCTAAAATCCAAGCCTCTACACTCCCACAAATCTGAACTTGCTGCCCGGAATTCTTGAAATCACGTCTAGTTCCATGTTTCCTTTGTATGAAGACATATTATTTTATTACAGAAGATGCTTTAGCAGACCTGCTCTGTCCTAAAGATAGAAAGTCTGTTTCTCTTTCTCTTTGTCTTCAAAGGTTTCCCCAAAGTACCTAAGTTGTCGATTGATTTTGTTTAAATGTGGTATGTACTTAGCACAGACCCTTTACTTAAGTTTGTAAATGTGAGCTTAAGGATGGATTTCAGAAATTGGTTCCTTAGCTCTTCATGTAGAAAGTAAAATCCAGCATAAAACAGCTTAGGAGGTCTACTGCTGTATTTGGACATCTAACCTGAGTGGATTTCTGTGCAGTAATAATGAGCTTTTGTTTACAGCAACACCAATACTTTTATTGGTACTGTATCACATCTTATAATGCCTGAAACTTTTCCCCCCCCACCAGGCTTAACACAAGACCAGTGTTTGGAGGTGTAAGATCTCGCATTGGGATCCAGCAAAATCTTCTAAATAGATCATCACCAACTGTCAGCTTCCAGCGGACGTTTGATGCCCGTCAGAAGATAGGACTCACTGATGCCCGACACAAACTGGGGGTTAAAGATGCCCGTGAAAAACTGGTTCAAAAGGACGCACGGTTCAAAATCAAAGGGAAGGTGCAGGATGCTCGAGAGATGTTGAATTCCCGTAAGCAGCAAAGTGTTGCTGCCGAAAAGGTGACCAAAGTGGTGGATGCCCGAGAGAAGATCAGCTTAAAAAGGAGCGCTCCAGCTGCTGTTAGCCCAACTCTGGCGACAGTAAATCCAGCCGTGAAAATCACCAAAACTATTCAAGTAGGTCAAGCAAACCACCTCTGAGCCCTTCAGTTGTTCTACAGCAGTCCAGTAGAAATGATAATACATTACTATGTTCACATGTTTACAGTAGAAGAGATTGTGATTCAGTTAAGTCCAGCCTGTAGGGCAGGAGAATAGAGCCTTTTGGGTGTCCTTGCAGCTGCTTGGGGCTTTTTGTAGAATCACAGCTTTCATTTAAATTTTCACTTGAATTTGGGGCCCAATAAAGACTAAAGCAGCACTCTTGCCTGTCAGCATTATAGTTGTCTCAAATGGTTAAGTAGTCTCTGTCACATCTAAATACAAAGAAAACGTATGCATTTTTTGTCATTCTTACACAACCCTTCTTTGCAAGTCTGATGTTGTGGATTGTCCTGTCCAGATAACTGGCTTATCCTAGTGGTGGGGTAACAGTTTAGAATATACAGCTATGTTTGTATCTAAGTAGATCTAAAATTCAATAAGCCCTTCTACAGTTTCTCTATTTCTACTTGTCTGGTTTTTAGGAAAGCCCTGGCTTCCAGGGAGTTGCCCGATTACATGATGCATTCCTGCTGAGGCCCAAGATTTATTTCAATTGCAATGTAATTAGTTGGTCACCCTAACCTGCTGATTTCCTGTGACAGTTTCCTAAGTTTACTTTGCTGTGTGCACAGTAACTTGATTCTTAGCAAATTTCTCAGAGAAACAACTACAATTGAACTGTGTGTGTGTTAGGTCCAGTGGATAGAGTCAGAAGAGAAGTTTCCAGACTGTCAGGATTGTTGTTTGAGGAGTGGCTTTGTTCCTCACCTCTGCAAGCATGTAACTGAAGTTCCTAGCCTACCTACTTCATTTTCCTCCTCCCAAAGATCAACAGTGTGCTTACACATACCCAGAAAGTCTCTTATTCTCATCAGTTTGAAAGTCTAGATGAGCCTGCTTTCTGTTCACCTGTGGGTTTTGCTCAAGACAATCAAACATGTTACTTTTGTAAATTAGCCTAGGAAATTTCCCATTACTCTGCAGGTTTATTGCCAGGCTGACCTAAGAAAGAGAAAGAACTTTTGGTGGCAGTAAGAAAGCCTAATCGCAGAGCAACAGAGCAGTCTGTTCAGTAGTCTTTAATTAGCAGGATAATTAGTACTCATGCCGTCCTTCTAAGCCAAATCACCACTATCAGCCATTAGGAGCTGAACATTTTCTACAAAGTTTCTAGGTGTTAAAGTAGTTTGCAGAGACTTGGTACAGTAGCAGTTTACTCTGACCTTTTTTTTTCGGTATGACTTGGTTTGACCTATAGTACTTTCTGTTTGTTAGACAACATAGTCCAAGAAAAAAATATTGCAGAATATAATGGTAATTAAGACTGTAGACAAAACCATGCATGTGAGCAATTATCTAATTATTTTTTTTAAAGATTTACAGCAAAATTCCAATTCCAAAATTCCAAAGCCTCCTTCTCTTCCCAAATGTGAGAGCAGAATCAAACTAAAGTAACTTGATCTGAGATGCAGCACACAGCCCTTATGTCCTGTACTGTGGTCTTTTTTTCTCATAAAGGAAGGAAAAAAGTCTTTGAAACCCAAAGAATTTCCATAGCTCTGCTGGTGTTTCTGTAGGACAGATACCTTGTTTCCAAATTGATTAGCAAAGTGAAACATGAGGGTGCCATAGTGTAAGTTACAGTCTAGAGAAAATGCAAATCTGAAGATTTTACTGCCTGTATGGAGTATTTTTGTAAGAAGACCCATCCTTTCTGTAGTGGACAG
Organism: Aviceda cuculoides; assembly: GCA_035590195.1. Classification (NCBI taxonomy): domain Eukaryota; kingdom Metazoa; phylum Chordata; class Aves; order Accipitriformes; family Accipitridae; genus Aviceda; species Aviceda cuculoides. The sequence goes on along the minus strand of JAVJGG010000024.1, from coordinate 29,051,799 downwards.
CTTCCAGCTTTTTCAAAAACCTGAAGGGCATTTTTGAGGGAGTTGCTGCTTGATTTCAGTTGTTGGTTAGCTATATTCCCTGACCACTTGTGTTATGATTTCCTGCTTTCAGGGGGTAACAGCCTGCTACCCTGTGCATCATTTTATTCCACTACAGCTTATTCCAGCTTTAGTGTGAAGGGACAGTATACACTTCTCCTTTGAAATGGAACTGAACTAAATTGTGTTGTGTCCCAACTTGTTGAGTTTGATGGAAATAGGTATCTCTTGTTCCCTGTAGCATGAAAGAAGAGAAGCTTGCTTACCGATTTACTCCATTCATGGTTTCGTATTGGCAGAAATGTAGATCTAGTCAGTGCTAGCAGGGCTGGAGTTAAGTCCTGTTCCCACTAGTCTTGGACTAAAACTCAAGTAATTTGAATAATTTCCTCTGCGTGGCCTTAGATTTTAATTTCTTTGATTAAGTGAAGCTATCTCATACTTAACATATTACAGAAAACATAGATGTTGTCAAATAACATATTGTGGTAACGTATTTCAAGAGCAGGAGAGTGAGTTTCATTTAAGTGGTCTCAGGGTATCAACTAACAGCTCTGATCTTCTGAAATGGGGATCTGGTGCACTGTAGCATTTAATGGTTTGGTTCTTTCTCTCTAACTGTAGCAGAAGGCTGCAGTTCCTGGACAGTCTCATCCAGCAGGAATGAGGATCAATGTCGTGAACAACCATACACACAAACAGGTGTGTGCTTGCTCTGTGCTCTTCGTTTGTTACCTTGGGGGAGGGAAGGAAGGTGTCCATAAACATTAGTAGGTGCAAAAAAAACTTTAAGTAGGAAAGAAAAGTGTTTGGAAGTTCTCTAACAGCTTAGCTCCCTGTTCTTGTGTGGTTAAGATATTTTCCTGGTAATTGATGTTTTCGTTTAGCCTAATTGTTCTCAATTCTTTCTGTGTTATATGAATGCAAAGTAGGTATGCCCAGTGTTTATCTGTATGTGCTAATGGTTTTTTTTCTCCTGGAGACTGTGACCTTTAGGTCTGATGTCTTTCTGTAAATTTCTCAGTGACACCACATCAGATCAAGTTGTTGGTTGTTTTGATTCACCATCCTGCCAGCCTCTTCAGAGAATGGATATGACTGTACATGGTCAAATGTTCTACAGTGAGGTGGGAGAGGGTACAACCTTCCTGTGAAATCCCAACTGCGGGTCCCTGCTGGAAACCTGATAGTGAATGATGTTAACTGGTATTCTGATGTGCTTTCAATGTTGCCGTGTCCCTTATCAAGCAGGCTTTGAGGAAGACCCTAGAATTCGTGCTGTCTCTTCTGGGACCAATTTTAAAGGCCTTTGTCACAGCCTCCAGCCATTCAGCCACCTTACCATCCTGGGTGCTTTCAGAGAGGAATTACGCATTTTTATTACTTATTTTTGTGTGTGTGTGTGTGTGTGTACATAAAGTATTACATGAAGTGTTGGAAAACTGACATTCACAATATCATGTCCTGGGGTTTTTTTTGGCCTCAATTATGGTAACTTTAGCTATTTGTGTACGTTACCTCTACATTGACCTGCTGCCCTCACCTATCCCAGATACTGTCACTTAAGGAAGTGTCTTCATTATTCTGACCTCATCACTGTAAGCCTTGATTCCATTTCATTTGTCTCAAGTCCATTGTCCTCATGGCTAGTGGTTTTCCCACTTTTTTCCTTTTCTGCACAATTCTCCTCTGTTCTAATATCCTTTTTGTTTTTTTCCTTCATAGCATTTCTGTGACTGGAACAACTTTCCTGTTTGTAAACCAGAACCTTGCTGATTATGAAAACTCGGTTATTTTGCAAGCTCTCATTGCTAATCCCTCCATTTTTCTTTATCTTTCTACTGAATTAATGGGAAGCTGTTTTGAGTTGCGATTTGTGTTCTGGACAGTGCTGTATGTGTATAGACTTTTTCTTAGCATTATTTAGAGTCTATGAAAAAATATTTGTGTAGAAGTCCACCTCAGTATTTTAAGGCAGGGCTATGAGTGTTAAGTTGAACTGAGAATTTAATTATTCATTCAGTAAACCTCCTAGTGCAGTGTTTTCTAGTGCCAGACGGATATGTGCTGTGCTGAGGAGAGCAGGCTATTCAAAAGGAATGTTTGGTTCAGATGTATTTGGCAAGGATCTGCTTAATTTAAAAAAAATAATAATAATTAAAAAAAAATCATATGCACAGCCTTCAACTTTAAAGGTAGCAGGGTGCTAAAAAGTAAGACACTGAGGCTTTATTCCATTAATGTGGTTTCATCAGTCCTGATGAGGTCTAGGGATTAGAGAAATCTGTGTGTGGTTTCAGTACACCCAAGGAAACAGCTTTACCATGGCATTTCTGGAAAAGAAGTTTGATAGTTTTTACACTGATGTTTTGAAACGGACTTGGATACCTTCAGCTCTGTCCCCCCAAGCTGCAAGGACAGGCATAAAGTCCAATGGAGTCATGTTCGTTACCTGAAGAAAGCTGAAGACAGGAGAAAACTACTTATTTTGGAATTGATGTCTAGATTAAATCTATCTGCTTGTAAACTATTACCTTGCTTCTCTTCAGGGTCTGTATGACATGGAAGATGACGATGAAAGTGTCTCTCCCCTTACTAGCAAACAGATGAAAATCACCACCAGAAACAGTTTCTTGCACAATGCGGTAAGGGATTATCTGAACAGTCCCCACTATGGGGAGCTATGCTCACGTTGGGTGGACACACAGGCTGTGGCTTTACAGGGCTTATGTTCTTTTGAAGTACGTAAACGATGCTTTCTCCTGAAATGTTTGCTTCCCACCCTTCCCTTTGTGCCAATGCTTCCAGTGTTATTTTTGGGACACAGTCTTTTTAGGCTAACTGTGGTTTTATAGGCCTTTTGTAGCCAGAATTTGTGCTTTCTCCTTTGCTGGCAGGTTGCTGCAGGTTAGCTCTTGGACTTTCTTCTTGTTGGGAAGGTTCTTTGAACCTACCTTGTTATTGTTTGAGCAAGCAAGGAAGGGAAGCTTTCTGCTCCTTCTAGAGAAGCTTTCTGCTCCTTCTAGAGACTGGACATCAAAGCAGGAAATCTCTTGCCACGCAAAATCTTAATTCACAGCTTGTTGGGCAGTACCGATGCTCTAGAGAAGATGCAGTTTCAACACAGACAAATGCAAGGTCCTGCTTTTGGGATGGGATAACCCACTGCAACTTAAGCTGAGAACTGGCTGGCTAAAAAGCAGCTTTGTTGGAAAGAGCCTGGGGGTCCTGCTGAGTGATATACTGAGTTAGCAGTGTGTCCTTCCAGCAACAAAGGCCAATTGTAGATTGTATGTTAAGATCATAGCCAGCAAATCAAGGAAGATAAGTATTCCCATCTGTTTGGCATTTGGAGAATGCACCTGGAATTCTGTGCCTATTTTGGGGCTCTGTGATACAAGAAAGACACTGACAGACTGGAACCAGGACAACAGGGTGGTCAGAGGGGTACAGCGCATGATATGTGAGTAGAGGGTGAGAGAGCAGTCAGTGTCTTTTAAGACTGAGAAGAGAAGGCTGTAGTGAGATCTGTCCACTCTCACTGCCTAATACGTGGTCATGGAAAAGGCAAAAACAGGTCCATTTCAGGAGTAAACAGGGAGAAGATGAACCAACAAATGTATTGCAGCAAAAGAAATTGTAGTTGGATGGAAGGGGCAGGGGTTGGAAGTTGTGCAATTCTCAGGATATTGATCAGCATCTGGCACAGGGACTGAGCCAACCTGATGCGTCTTTGAAGTTAACCCTGTTTCAGACATGGGGATTGGACATAGGTTAGCTCTAAACTATTCTGTGGTTCTGAAAAAGCAAATTCGTGTCATTTTACCATCACATAGGCAGTCTAGTGCAATGATTATTCCATGGGTTTTTTCTTATGTGGGTATTCAGAATGGAGCTCCTGGCCATTTGTGATCCTTAAAAACAGCCTTATGTGTTTGTTGTTATTGTTGTTTGGTTTTTTTAGTAGTAAATGTGTTCTCTTGTTCATGGCAGCTACCAAGCACAGTTTTTAGTCTGACTTTAAACTCGGGTAGTTCCAACTAGAAAGGTTACACTCCATGTCTTTCTGTGCCCTAGCTTTGTGTTTCTGAAGAAGTACTGCTGTTTGTACTAGGGCAGCTCAGTCTTATTGTTAATGAGCAATCTTTGTGAACACTTTGAAAAGTACTTTAAAATCTTTGGATAAAAGGAGCTTTTCAAATCACACTGGCGAGGTTAATTTAAGAAGAATATGAAACTAAAAAGTCCTTGTTAGTGAGGGAAGTGCTCTTTTGGGATGAAAGTATCTTTTTATGTTTATGCCCAGAAACCTTAGTTGATTTTTGTCTCAAAGCTGGAAGTCTCCAATACTGTAGTGGTTTTGACACTGGGAAGGACATGCAGTTCTTAGTGCATGCTAGTAATACTCTTCTGTTGTTGGTGCTTGAAAAAGAGGGATGACTTTTGTAGCCTGCAGCTCTTGAAGATACTTTTTTCTTTCTTCCTGTAGATTGGGCTGAGTGGCAATAAATTCTCTCTGTCCAAGACTGTTCCCCTGACTAAAGTGGTCCAGAACGATACGTACACAGCTCCACCTGCACCTCCCTCTCCTATGCGGACAAAGGCCTTGACAAATGTGTCCCGGACCTTAGTGACAAAGGAGGAGCCTCCAAAAGAACCGGCACCCGTTGAGGTGAGCTCAGGGAAGTGGCAGATGCCTTTTATAAAAAGTCTCTGAAACATCTGAAACTTGCTATTAATTGGTCATGCGAGCGGCTCATTTCTGCCTGCCTTCCACCATTATTTCTGGGATTCGATCAAGGTTATTCTGATAATTCTAACTCATGTCCCAAAAATTTGAAATCTGTCTAAACATCCTTTTCTTCAGAGTTTGAGAGACTGGGAATTCTCAGCTAGTGCATCTTGCTTCTCTCAACTTTTCTCTAGCATGCGAGCACAAGGTCCTGGAGGAACCCATGTTACAGGGAGGTAGCAGTTGTTGTTTGGACACTCCTTGGTGGCTTCCATGTCCCTAGGAATAGTGTTTTAACACTGCTAGATATGTTGTCTTCTGTCTGCTCCTGTTAGCAAGGAGAATAACAGGATTCTTCCAAATACAGCTTCTTGCTGTACACACTTGACCTCTCAGGCAATTTGTAGACAACCTGCTGGAATTGCTTTGCCAAACTGCCTGATGTTGGGTACAGGTAACCCACCAGGTGTTCCCAGGCATGTTGAGTTCAGCATGCTCTTGAGGGGCTGGAGCTGTGTTTTGGGGTTTGCTGGCTGGTGTAGAGTGCAGCAGAGACAGGTGCTTAAAAGTGTGGACGTGACCAGAGAGTACCGTGTATGTATGTGGGTTAAGTTAGTCTTATACTTGGGAATGAAAGAGAAAAGTTACTTCAGAGAATTAGTGTGGAAAAAGGGGCTCCTTTTCACCATCAGATGATCTGGGCTTTTGTAAGCATTGATACTTCCCATTATTAGCTGTAGCTTTCTCCTTTGTGTGTGTACAGACTTTCCCAGACATCCCTTTAGTGACTTTTTTCTTAATGCTTTCTCTGCTGTGCCGTCTTGCCTGCTGCATTTATGACCTTTTTTATGTGATGCATTTGTTTATGTTGGCAGCTGGCGTTCAGTCCTTTGGAAGGCACAAAGATGACCGTAAACAATCTGCATCCTCGAGTCACAGAGGAAGACATTGTTGTGAGTGGTGCTTACTGCCAAACTGTGGATGAGTGACACTTCCTTCCCTTATCCTACCTCTTTTGATAAATCAGTTGATCTATGGTGAATGCAGTGAAGAGGGGTATGACATGGGTTTGCTTTCCTAGCAAAAATTCTGAGCGTTCCTGATTGTTTTGGGGTTTGTTTGCTTTTTTAAAAAAAGCATATGCTTAAGAAGATGGGACAAAAATCCTATTTCTGGGGTATACTGAGATACCTGACATCACTTAGAAGAGTTCATGCCAAGTAATGCTTGATGTTCTCATTGAACTTATGCCCCTATCGAAATTATCTAGGTGCCTCCATTCTCAGCAGGCTGAGAATGAGCCTGGTCTTCATGTGTGACAAATGTATATATAGAGTACTGGCCTTGAACTTTGCTGCTTGTGCAACCTGTATTACTAATGCCAAGTACTCATACCATAGCAAACACAGTAAGACAAGTGTCAAGATTCTGCCATGTGTTTACTAAGCAGGATGGATGGTGCAATTAGGAAGCTAAGCCTTTCTCACTCAGTGTCTTTGGTTGAAGTGGTACCTTTTAATGTGACCATGGTCGTGAAAAACTCTCTGCCCTCAGGAGCTATTCTGTGTGTGTGGTGCTCTGAAGCGAGCCCGGCTGGTGCACCCTGGAATGGCTGAGGTAGTATTTGTGAAGAAAGAAGATGCTATCACAGCATATAAGAAATACAACAACAGGTGCTTAGATGGTAAGTTTGAGGCGAGGGTTGCATTTGGGATAGATAAATCAGTGATGACTTTTCCACCTCACCAGAGAGTTTAAAAGCATCTCAGATGCTCATAAGCTACCAAGAGAGAGGAAATGCCAGAAAATCAGTTCAAGAGCTAGACAATGTAATACGCTCCTATGTAACTAGCTGAATATATGCACAGTTTAA
>JAVJGG010000024.1:29013144-29032675 GCA_035590195.1 Aviceda cuculoides | reverse complement strand
GGGGCGCAGCGTGCGGACGGCGCGGGGAGCGGGGCCGGGGTGGCCACCAGCAGCCGCAACGCTCCGGGGGCCGCTCCCGGCGCAGGGCAGGGGTCGGTTCCCCGGCAGCCGTCGGTCCCGGGGCAGCCCTTCCCTGGGGCCGAGACCAGCTGCCCCAGGGTGCCCTGAGACGAAGGCCCGGGTGTATAGCGGCCCTTCCTGCCCACCTGGAGAGACCCCTACCCCGGAGCCGGGGGGCACCCCAGAGCTGGAGCCCTGCTGGGCAATCGGGCTTTGCCGGGAGCCCAGGTCGTCAGGCAGGTCTGTGAGGAAGGGGCAGGTCTATGGTCACGCCAGGGATCAGCCCACGGCTGTCACGATCAGGCCTGCCGAGGGCAGCTGGGGTCAGACACAGCCCAGTGATCAGTGGGCAAGGCCATGGGTCCTGGGGCTAGTGCATTGCTTGCTGAAGACCAATATTCCTGCAGCATTGCTGGGGCTGGTCCTGGGCTGAGGTTAAATAGGCTCATGGGCAGGAGGAAAAGATTTAGGGAAGGCCCAGGTGTGGCTGATTGGGACTGTTGGGGCCTGTGAGTGCTCTCAGGGCCTTGACAGCAGCCTCACCTCTCAGCCCACCCCCTCTGTCCTCACACCTTACGGAGGTATGGGCTCAGCAAGGACTTGCAGTAGAGTGATTTAATTGCTGTGGGCTGTCAGGGAGCAGAGGCCTGAGACCAGCCACTGGCAAGGGGATATGACATAAGAGACTTGGGGATGGGGATAGTCATGATGAGGGGCTCCAGGGGGTTAGAAGGGCTTGAGGGTAAAGGGGAGATATTCGGTCCACTCCTGAAAGATCCCCAAAGGCTGGGTATTACTGGGCGGTTCACTCAGGAGCCTGGCATTAAGGCCAGATGTAGCTCAGTGACTGCCAGGCAGATCCGCAGCGATGAGACCGGTTTGAGGTCGAGCAGGTGCCTGGCGGGTTGTGGACACATATCCCGTGCGGGGTCCCTGTCTCTGAGGGGCGGGGTGTTTGTATGTGTGTGTGGCAGCAGTGACCTGTCTGGCACATAGCCAGCTGCTCTCTAAAAGGTGCCGACTGGTGGTGTGAAAGAGGAGAAGCACCAAGGTAAAAGAGGAGAAGGTGGTTAACAGTCTAGTACTGGAGGCAGCATCTTTATTCCCGAAATTGTCTTTTTGGTCCAGGACAGGTGCCAGGCTGACTGCAGCTAGCTGGGGGAATTCTGTGTGGTTCCCTCTTGCCAGATCTCCTGTGTCTTCTCATTGGGTTGCAGCTGCTGCAGAGACACAGAGAGGAGGCTTTCTCCTCCTGCATAGGGAAAGCTTGTTTCTTCCTAGGAGCATTGCTAGTACGTGCTGGGAGGAGGATTCCCCAAACAGGCAGGCAGCTTAGGATGTTGAATGGGGAGCTATAAATCAGCAAGCTGCTAATTAAGACCACAGGAGGCTGGTGAGTTACTAAAGACTTGTATTACTCTTTTCAAAGATCTGGGCCATTAATAAGATCCCTGGGACCTACTCCGCGCACGTGCCTCTCCAGGGACATCACGCGTGAGCACTCTATTTTGGGCATGTTCTCAGAGTTGAAGTTCCCTGTGCCCTGGGGCCATGTGGCAGCCAAGGCCTGGGGACCCTCGGAGGGATACCCTGTGCTGTGCTTGCACGGCTGGCTGGACAACGCTAACACCTTTGACAAGCTCATTCCACTGCTCCCCAGAGGTATGTCTGGCTCATCAGGATGGTTCTTGTTGTGTTGCAGGGCTGCACATCTGATACTCTCTCCCTTTCAGATTGCTATTATGTGGCAATGGATTTTTCTGGCCATGGCTTGTCATCCCACCGTCCTGCAGGCTCCCCCTACTATTTTCTGGATTACGTCAGCGATGTGCGCCGGGTGGCAGCAGGTGGGTAGTTGAAGGGACCATTGAGGGGATGTTTGTGCAGGGCATGCGATATTGCTCCTGTTCCTTAGAACAAGCAGGCAGCATTTACTGCCAGAAGAGGGGTTAGCTCCCTCTGCTTCTCCCCAGCCTGATGTTAGCCACTACTTTGTGACCACAGATGGAATAATCATCCCTCTTTCTCACTATTTCGTGAGAGGAAGAAACAGTGAGCCCTGGGAAGCAAGTGTTTCTATACTAAAAAGCAGTAGTGGCAAAGTGGTGGATGCAACTAAATACTTTTGCCAGACTGACTTTTTTTAAGCAGCCAGCGACCTCTAATCAGTGTTAGGTGTAAGTTGGCAGCTTGCTGCTTGCTTTAGTATCATACAAAGAAATCTGAAAGCCAAGGTGTCTTGGGCTCCTAATAAATCCTGATGTAACTGCCCATCTGTATGCTGATCTTGCGTGAGGCTGTGGCATGTGCAGTTTTGCATCCCTCATTCAGTATATGAAGAGCCTCTAGAAGCTCTTTGACATGCCAGAGGGTAAGACACATCTTTCAATGAGGTATATTTCAGATGGGCAGCACCGATGAAGCAGTATTTTCCCATAAGCCCCCTTGAGTGCCATAAAAATGAACTGAAGAGCCTGATGTGCTAAATGGTGCAGAGAGCTTTCACTTGGAATAATCAAACTTTCCTCAAGGCAGCTCTGTGTCCTCACAGCTCTTGCGGGATGCCCTGCAGCAGGATGCTCTGTCAAGGTCTCTCTTTTCCAGCAGATGCTGCCCAGTTAGGCTCTTTTGCTTCTTGTCAGTCTCACATGTGGCAGTGAATGGGAATTTGCTGTAGTTTGCCATACAGAGAGAGCTTGAGATGTGCGTGACTTAACTACCAAGGAAACGAGGTAGTGGATGCTCTTTTTCTTTAAAACTGGCCTACTTAGCCACCTCATTTCTGGATTAGAAAGCAAATTAAGCAGTGCAAAAGCCCTCCTGGGAGAAGGGGCCCATGTTAGTGGAGAAGCAGCAAGATGCCACTGCTCTGGTTTCTAATGCAGCACTGTCTGTTTTTGTCTGTTGCCACTTAGCCTTGCAGTGGAGACGGTTCACCCTGATGGGTCACAGTATGGGTAAGTGGCTCTTGTCCTTGTAAGCTGTGAGATTCATGGAAACAGGAGTAGATAATTGACTTACAAGACATGCTGCTTGAGTGATTAAAAAATCTGTGCCGTTGTTTGAAATGCCTCTGCTTTCAAGACCCTGTAGTACAAACAGCGATAACTCTTGCTGTGCGCCTTTCTCCCCCCACCAGAAGGGAACAGTGATGGACAAAGAGGGGTGGTCTGCAGCAGGAGAATTTGCAGCAGGCCTTCCTGCCTGGTCCCCACAAGGCCACAAAGCCTGGGGACAGCAGGGCCCTTCTTGGTGGGTCATAGGGCTTGCTGAGGGGAAGCAAGGCTTCCAGGCTCTATCTTGTTGTGCTTGGGACGTGATTGAGATTTGCCACAATTTGGGTTCTGCTCCCCAGGGCTGCTCGGGCCACAGTTTACAGGACCTGCACACCATAGCTTTTTAACTAGTACCTCCTCCTTGGCCTTTGCTTCCTGAGAGGGAGATTGGGATGGCACAGGACGTGGAGTCCAGCTAGCCAATACTCCTGCTTTCTGCCTGCATCCTGCCTGCTGGGAGAGCTCTGCTCTGTAGCTGGGGCTTTATCCCTTGGTACAACGTGTATTTCTGCTTCTAAGGTAGCTCCTGCTGTGAGGAAGGAGAGTTTCTGTTACCAGGGGGTGTCCTGTGCATAACTGAGCACCCTTCTCTCCTTTGCAGGTGGGTGTGTGGCAGGAATGGTGAGTAAAGCATCCTTTCTTCACGGGGTTTGTGATTTCTGCAGCTAGAACAAGGAATGAAGGGACAGACTGTGTGGGACTTGGATCTCAGGGGAGGAGAGGCCCTTCCCTGACCCCTTCTCCAGTGTAGCACGACAAAGACATCACTCAATGCTCAGCTTTTCTCTTTCTCTCATATTGTTTCATCTCTCCTCAGTTCTGTTTCCTTTATCCTGAGATGGTGGACAAGCTGATCCTGCTGGAAAATCTTGGCTTTCTGCTAGGTCCAGAGGTTAGATTTTACATGTCCTTCCCCAACCTTTTTTAAACAAAAAAAATAGATTTTTTTCTTTTTCCCTCATTTGTTCAGAGAAAGCACTGATATGATCAGTTCCTGGCAGGTCACACAAGTCTCAGGGCTCTTCCTTTTGGCAGGCACAGATCTGCTACTTGTTGCATGGACTGAGGTCCCCGCTTAGGGTGGCCCTTGGGGGACATTTATTAGCGATCCACATTCCGCAGTCCCTTAGCACCAAAATTCACTTGTCTGTGCCATGTACAAAAAGGAACTGGAACCTCTGTCCAAGCAACTGCCAGCTAAGGCTGCCTTTTTGCCAACAGCTTGTTGGGTGACCTGGGTGCAAGCCTGGTGGATTTCTTTTTCTGTTCCTGGCAGGACATAAAGGTACATTCCCAACCTGCCATCATCGCTACCAGATGCTAGGGCTTTGATTGGCAAAAGTGGGACAGAAGCCCAGGGTCAGGAAGAAAAAATACCAGATTTCCCTTATTCTATTGGACAGTTGTCCTCAACTCAAAAGTGAGGTTGAAAGGGGTAGAAAAGATCACAGGGGTAAAAAGTTATTATTTACAGCAGTGCTTGGCTTTCTGTTCCTACCTTGCCTTTTAACTATTGCTGTTCCATTTTCCCTAGAAATTGACATTTTTAATATGATTTCCATAACTGGTGCCAGTTCTGAGGGATGTTGAAGGGTGAAATGCCCTCTTTTACCCTCTGATAAGGGGTAAAACGATTCAGAAGAGAGGGGTTACTCCTGTTCCCTACACCTCTCTGTTTCAGGACACTGAGGCGTGGCTGAAATCAAAACGGCTGGTGATTGACAGATTACTGAGTCTAGAGGCGAAGCAGCAAACTCCCAAAGCACGGAGTCCCGAAGCAGCATTGCAGAGGTGGGTTCCCATCTGTCCTCTTCATTTGCTGCCTGCCCTCACCTTGGACAGAGTTACGGCTGCATGAATGAGTAAGGGAAACTCCCTGCGCTTCCCTTTTCAAGTCCTCCTCTGGAATCTCAACAAGACCTTTTGCTTCTGCTGCCAGAAGCTTCTGCTTCTTCCTGCTCTTTCCTGAAGCAGCCCAAGAGCTCCCTGTCACCTTGTCATGCCATTTTTGCTTCGCTTCCTCCCATTTCCAGCAGCAGTTTCTCTGCTATGTCTTCCCCAGGCTCTTAGAAGCAAACAGACATCTGACAGCAGAGGGTGGGGCAATCCTACTGCAGCGAGGAGCAACTGAGACGCCCGCTGGTAAGGGGCTGCATGGAGATGGGGCCCATCACAGTGCTGGGCCAACACTGGGTGTGAGAAGGGAGCAGTGCCAACAGCCATTGTCTTCTGCAGGGTACAGGGTGCCCTAGCTACAAGTTTACACAGCCTGAATGGGATCAATTAAGTCTGGAGGCAAAGCTCTCCATTCCCACCAGCTGGGGTTGGTGCTCAAGTCCTAGGACAGCTAAAGAAAAGAAATTAAAAAAAGGAGAGATCTGAATCAATCCTTTTCCTCCTGTCTCGAAAAGTATTGGGCATACCCCAAAAGTGAGGAGAAACAGAGCAACTCCTGCTCCTGTGAGACACAAAAACCTTCTCTTATGTTTTTTTTTTTTATTCTAGGGCTGGTGTATAACAGAGACATGAGAGTCCATATGGTGAGCATTGCTCTTCTGATGTGTCCCCTGCTGCTTCTGTGCCCTGTGTTTACAGAAAACTCAGAGGTAGTGGAGGTCCACTCGCTGAGCCCAGGCCCTGCCTCCACCCAGCCATTCACGTTCTGCTTCCCTAATTCCCACATCTCTTTTAAATGCTGCTGTTAAAAGAGCCTGCACTCAGTCATTAACTGACTCAGCTTACAGAGTCACTGGAAAATGTTACTGATTTTTTAGCAGTTCCTCTGCCCCAGGGCCTCCCGGCCACATTTTCCTGCCATTATAACTCTTCAGACAGCAGATGGAGGGATGCTTTCGGTCAGCTTCTGTGTTGGGTCACCCATATAAGAAGGGGAGAGAGAGTGAAGCAAAGTCCTTATGTTTGATACTTTGATAACTTTGTGCCACTTTTGAGCAAGTAGGGCCTCCTCTACCTGTGCTACTGCCAGGGTATGAAAGTGAGAGTAGCATACTGTCTCCTTTTCAGTAAAAGGATTTTTAAAGCTTTTCTCTGCTATGAGATCATTCCCGTATGTGCTGCATCCCAGCAGGCAGCATTGTTGGCAGCCCTGAAACACAGCTGGACAGAAGGAACCTTTGCAGAGCCAACTACTCTTGTGCGCAGCCTGGCCGGCCGTCATGTCCCAGCACAGCAGCTTCAGGGCTGCAGCCACTTCTGCCTTCAGAGCTGCTAGTGTGGCAAGGGTTGGGGGCACCCCGTGCCCCCAGCTGGTGTCCCTGACTTTTGCCACTCTCCCTGTCTTTGCACCTGCAGCAGAGTCGAGAGTCCTTCACGGTAGAACAGTGTGTTGAGCTCCTGCAGAAGATCCAGGACCGTGTTCTCATCATTATGTGAGTGAGGCGCAAGCCAAACCAACCTCTGCTGCCTCCCTGCAGCCCTGGTTGGAGGAAACGAGGGTTAGAAAGGAGTCCTCTGCTACCCCTCCTCTGCAGTGGCCACTCAGAGCTTTGGGCCAGTTGGCACAACAGTACAACCTCGCATCTGAGAAGCATTTCCCAGTTCCCCACCACTGCCCTGGGCTGGGCAGGTTCCTGGAGCAGGCAGAGAGCAGCTGGAACATCATCCTTGCAGCCTGGCGCTCTGCTTTCAGGCTGGGCCTCCCTGGTGCAAGGCTGACTGAGGAAATGCCAGTCCTGCCCATGCTCCTGTCCCATGACTTTCCATCCCTTGGCCCTACAGCAAGGGGCCATCCTGGCAAACACACAACCCTCCACAGCAGCCTTCCTCCTTGCTTTCTTCCTGGCCTGGCTCTTCCCCCAGTCACAGCAATCCAGCCTGCCCCTTTCTCCAGACCCTGAAACCTCTTGCCTGAGCAAACAGGTGAAACCACAGCAGCCTCCACCTTCTCCAGTTGGTCCTGGAGCCCCCCGGCTCCTGCGAGCTCTCCCCTGGGTGCCCAGGGCAGGGAGGAGCTGTGGGAGGCAGCCGGTGCCTTGTGCAGAGCTCATGCTTGGATGGGGCTGAGTAAGAATAACAAGGAGTCAATGATGTCCGAGGGGTCTGAAGCTGCCATCAGACTGCTGGGCATGATAGGGACCTGTGAGGAGTCGCAATCATGGAGGTACACCTGCAGCCTCGACTACCTCCGGAAGACACATTACTGACAATGGAAACTGCCTGTACTGCAGCTACGCAGTGTGATATGTTTTAACTGTGACCCAGGAGCATCGTATCCACATCAAACGGGCTCAGTGCTTGACACCAATGCTGAACTTCAGTCGCTCTCTGATAGAGAAGCTCTTCTGAACTCAACACTTGCTGGAATCACATTGCTCCAGGGACGAGAGTCACTCTCCCATACTGTGACCCATTGCAGTAAACTGACTCTACTGCAGAGCCAAGCTGCAGCAGGTAAACAGCAGACAGCACTGCCTTAGCCACTCCACTCCTCTTCTGCAAAAACAGACCCCTCTCAGCTGGAGAGGTTTCTACAGTTTTCCTCATTAGTTGCCCAGAAATTGGGTGGCTGCATAGACTGGGCTTCAAGAAAGGCAATACCTGAGTATGGCTGGGAATACTGCTTGCTGGTGCTTTGCTTTCCCTCCAGCAGTCAGAGTCTACCAGGCCTAACACAGACCATAACCCTTTCCCTTCAGTCAAGGACTCTGCAATCAAACAAAACAAAGTTAAACCGTGCTGTAAGCAGTGGGATGCCTTGCTGGAACAGTTGGGGAGAGCAGAATTAATGTCTGTTCTTAGGGAGTCATTTTTATATTGGTAATTGAAAACTCTCTGCTCAGTTCAGCACATCAGTCTCCTAAATTATACAATATGTTTTCAGAACAGCCTGCAAAGCTTGAAAGAAACCAGCATAGAAGCTTACAGCCCTGTTTCTCCTGCCTAGCTTAAACTCATCCCAGCAAAACAGGGTCTGCACCACAGCAGTTGAAAGGTAACCTTGGGGACGTATCACTGAGAAGAAATAGAGCTATGCAGCTCACAGCCTGCCCTCCAGGTGAGCCATTAGAAAGGAAATAAGACCATGAATTCTTACAGGTTTGGAAAGTCCAGTGCATTGCTTTTTCTTAGGCCTCCATGAAGGAGCAGCAGGAAAGCAGACCACGAGTGTTGGGGAGCCACAGGGAGGGAGAGAGGCCACAGTACCATCTATACCTTCTTTCCTACAACTGTCAGAGGTGGGTGTCTGATTACAAAAGGTGAAAAACAAGAGACAGCTTGGCAGAACACATTTGTAAAATGCACTCAATAATCAATCACTGCTGCTGCTGCTGTTACGGAGGGCAGGGCCTTCCTGTGAATTGCTGGGATTTCTTCATGACAAGCCACCAGAAAGCAGTGTAATTGTTAGCAGTGGCTGCTAGGCTTGTGGTTCTTCTGTCTATGTCAGGAGCCGGAGTGATGCTGATCCTTTGCACAAACTTCTGTGGTTGGTGGGACAGCAGGCCATGGCCAGGAAAATCCATTGCCACTTAACTGTGATCTGAAAAGGAGAGAGAATCAGGCATGCAGACCTGAAGCACGACACAGAGCCCATCCTTGTGAGCCAGACCCACTTCTGGGGAACAGTGGAATGAACCCATCGAAGGTGGCAGCATTGTCCAGCCAGCCATGCAAGCACAGCACAGGGTATCACCTTCACAGTCGCCAGGCCTTGGCTGCCACATTGTGCCCGGGGCACAGGGAACTTCACATCCAAGAACTCGTACCCACAAGCAACATCTTCTGAGTGCTACACACTGAGAGCTGGTCCCAGGGACCTTGTTAACAGCCAAGAGCTCTGGATAGAGCTTGTAGGTAGGTGGTAGTTACCAAAGTTGTTTATCTGGCAGCTCTGACCTCTCTACCTAATACCAGGTTTTGGGCACAAGCCTTGTTTGGGATAACTCTGGGATCCTGCTGTAAATGTTCACCCTGGTGGTATGCGCATCGCCACTCACAGGTCTTGGACCCTCTCCCCCACCACCTCGGGCCCTCTTCCCCACTCCAGCAGCCAGTAGGATCTGGGGTCTCTTTGCTTTGAGGCACAGAGATGACCTCTGGTGCTTAGGTGAGAATGATGCGTTCTCTAGTGAATTTGGACTCCTGTGGCCTGCATCCCTAGTCACTTCTGGTAGGAGGCTCCATCAGCAGGCACCTCATGGGAAAAGAAAAAAATTTGCAGAAATCATCAGCGATAGGTGGTGTGGGATAGAGCTCTAAGTGGAGATAGTTGCACTGGGATACAGCCCTGGACCCTCCCTCAGCAGCAGGACTGTCATCCCATTAGCCAAAGCCAGGTTGTTGAGATCTTCTCCAGGTCCCTCATGTCCTCTCTAGCAATGCTACTTACCCCTCTGAAAGAGCAGCCCAGCATTTTACAAGACTGCATATCTCCTCCCGCACTGCCTGGCAAACCACCCCGCAGGAGGAGGGTCCTATGCAGGATGCGTGGCAAAATTTGGATGGCTCACAGAATTCATTTTGCTGCATCTACTTCTAAGAAGTGCCGCAGGCTACTGCAATGGAATTGCTGCCTGTGGAGGACCAAATTAGACTCCACCTGGAAAGATGCTGGGGTGTTGGCTGGGCTGCAGTGGGCTGGTGGTAAGAAAGGCTGGTTTCGCATAAAGCACTGGGAGTTAGAGATATCCCATGTGTTTAGCAAAGGATAATTTAACCTGTGTGTCCTTGCAAAGGAGGAGACCTGCAAGGGTGAACACTGGGACATGGAAAGCTGTTATGCTCCACTGACTTGGAACAGCATTGATCAGTTTGTGCTAGCTGCAGATCTGGTAAGGAAACCAGGGACAAATCTGCCAAGGGACAAATTCCCCATAGCTGGTTGGATTCAAGCACTGAAGTACTGATATATTGATCTATTTATGGTGATTTATTAGTAATAGCCCTATACCCCAAACTCTCTTATGCAGTTATACAAGTAAAAAACCATGCTATTGCTAGCTTCACTGATTTCTTTCAGAGGATAGATGGAGGATATTCCTCTATATAAAACCCACATCGTGAGCATATGCTGCAAACTATAGTGGACAGGAAAATAAAAGTGATCACAGGGCAGCATGTATCACGTAACCAGCCCCAGCACGCTGGCTCCCAGGCTTTGGGTTTGTGGGCAGCAGGCAGGTCTGGGGTACCATTGGGGCCTGCAGACCAGTTCTTCCTCTGGGACAAGGACCAGCTCCTTCCTTGCTCTACAGCCCAGAGCAGGGCAAGGATCCCTGCAAGGAGAGGGGGGAAATCTGGTGAGTGCAGAGCTATTGGTGTTCGGTGCAGGTACTGCTTGCGCAGCCCACAGTGGGGTCAGCAGAAGCAGAGAGGCACTTAACGACCACAGGAAAGCCCCCACCTCTCCAGTGCTTGGATACCTAATAGGTCTTCTGCCCTTTGTCACGCAAACTGCTTGATGTCCCCCTGCCTGAGGAAAGCTGCCCTCTCATCCCTGCCCTCTGCACAAAGCTGCGGAGGTGAGGACCTTATCCCCTGGTTTGACCTGTTGTGGAAGGAGAACGGGACTTACGAAAAGGAAGAGGCTCAACGAGGGGCTGAACCACAGATCTGCACCCTCCAGACATTTCCCAGTGGACATCTCCCTCCCTTGAGTCCCATCCACAAACCTTGCTTGCCTTGGAGATGGTCCTAGGGAGTCACAAGGGTTTAAATGAGCTGCCCACGTGGGAAGAGTCGACGTAGGATATGAATGTCCTGCCATCCCCAGGCTCTGCTCGACAGCACACCCATCCAGGTACCTTGTGTGGTATACTTTTCCTTTGGTTTTTCCCTAATTCCATGTTGAATTTCACTGATGGGAATGAGTTACTGATGTCTGAAATAGCCACTGATGTATTAAGCTCCAAAGATGCTGTGATGGCTTAAACTGCTTTCTCTCCCCTTGCTCCGAGCACATGCCTGTTGCACTCCTTATCCCAGAGCTCTCCAGCCCTGCAGAAGGGCACAAATAGATGCTGGCTCTTTACCCACCACAGTCTGGGGCCAGTGTGGTAATTTAAATGGAAATCTTTAAGTTAATAAGCCAAGCTGTGAGTGGTTGAAAAAGTGGTGTGCATCTGCTCCAGGGATTAACCTGCAGCAGAATTTGGATAGTGGGGCTGCTGGAGTGTTAAATCATCCCCACGTGAACCACTGTTGTTCAGCTGGAAGCAGCCCCAGGCACACACCATGCATCAACTCCAAGTGGTGCACATTTGTATCACTTTATTTGCAACTAATGAAATAGCTAGAAACATTTATTGCATATAAATTATATATGAGCACCCATCATACAAATAAACTCTTTCCTGTCTCAGCTTTCCATTTCCTCCTTAATCAGAAAGTCATTTATATTTGGGACAAATTGAGGAGTCTCTGCTTGTTCCCATCCCCTGGGCCTGTTTTGGTTAACTAGGGAGGCGAGCTACTCTCCAGGTCTCTACAAAACCCATACATACCTTTAGAGTAGGTACCTATTTTAATGTATGGAAGGAGAAGGAATGTAGGGAAGGAGAGGAGTTTCTCTCCAGCTCTTGTCTAGACTTAACCTTCCTTCACTTGGAAAATCTGGCAGATTCCCTATAGGCTGAGACAAAATAATAGCAAAAAGCAGAAGTAATCTGACACTTGTAATTACAGGCCTACCAACTCCTTATTGACCTCAGACAGAATAAGGAAATAGCACATACAAGGATCATTTAAAAACAAGGGAAGAGTTCTAGTTAATGCTAAGTCTCCTGTGTTTATGGAAAAGAATCCATAAAACTGCTTGGTAACTTTTGGAGATGTAAATTATAGGTTTGGGTTATGGATTTGGTTGATAAATGTAAAAGCTATTGACATAATAGGGCTCCAGCAAGGAATTTGATATAGTCTTACACTGTGTTTTGTTTTTTAAAAAACTGGAATGGTACCAAATTAACAAACTTTGTAGTAATTGGATCGAAAATTGACTACCTAGCAAGTGTCAAAATGTTAAAGTTGGTACAAGCACATAATGTGTTTTTGAAACAGCCCAATGGTGAGTTAATGCAGGCCACACTTCTGGTCTGGCAGCTCTGTCTCTGTCTGTGCAAGAAGCGATGCCGGCAAAGTCTTGACTTATGGTGTAGGAGCAGCTGAACGTGAGGTCCCAGTGCAACAGTGCAGTCAGAAAGGCTAATTCCATTCTTGGATATATGAGCAGGGAATGTGGAGCAGGTGCAATGAGATTATATTGCAGGAGATTATATTGTACCTGCTAATTTCATGGATGTGATTACTGGTGTGAAGGAATTCCCAGTTCTGACACCTGTGATTCAAGGAGGAAGTTTACAAGTTGGAGAGGCTTCCTGCAAGAGCTCTAAGGCCTGTTAAGGGGTTGGAAGACATCTGATGGGGGAGAAGCACTTAGGACTGATATGATCAAAGCCTAAATATATCTGTGTAGGATTAAACTTTTGCTCCTCTAATTGCTGCTCTGCCTAACGATGGTACAACAAAAAACAGTCTAGAGACGAGGTATACATTTTATAATGGAGAAAGTAATTAAATACTTGAGCAGTTTACTTAGAATGGTGGCAGCTTCCCAACCATTGGCAGTTTTTTAATTGAGCTGGGATGTTTAACAAAACAACGATTAATGTGACAGAGTCCTTTGTCCTGTGATCATCTGGAAAGCAGACAGGTCTGGAAATTAGTCTAGTGCAACAGACACGGCTGTCAGTTGGTACCAGCCTGCAATGCTTCTGCTACAACTGCTCCCAAAATTATAGCCCATAGCTATACTCCTTCTTGCCTTGTATGTTGTTTTTCTTCATTTAGAGGTTCAGCTTCCTCAGCTCTCCTGCTTCCAGGTCCAGCAATGACTTAGGACCTTTCTGCTGTGGAGTCTGCATCTTGGATCACTCCCTGTGCTGCTTCGGGGTGGCGTCTCGTGGCTGTTTTTGTTTGCTTTGGGGAAAACCCTGAAGCAGGTGCGCATAGGTCAGAACTCAGTGCCTGTCTCCTCTAAGTGGGGTTCAGCACCACCTCCCATCGCAGCGTGGGGGAACAAATCCGGAGAAGCATGGGCAGGACTGAGGTTACATCTTCCAGGTGAAGGATTCTGAGCGGAGGGCTCCAGGCAAGGTCTACCACTTTTGGACAGCATTCCAGGAACACATCCTGAAAATGTGGGATAATGGGGAGAAGCAATAAGCCTTAGGGACACAGTGAAATCCTTAACTGAGTGTCATGGTTTAACCCTAGCCGGCAACTAAGCACCATATAGCTGTTCATTCACTCCGCCACCCCCAGCAGGATGGGGGAGAGAATCGGGGGGGGGGGGGGGGCGGTAAAAGTGGGAAAACTTGTGGCTTGAGATTTAAGACAATTTAATAGGTAAACCAAAAGCTGTGTGCGCAAGGAAAGCAAAAGAAGGAATTCATTCACCACTTCCCGCTGGCAGGCAGGTGTTCAGCCATCTCCAGGAAAGCAGGGCTCCATCACACATAACAGTGACTTGGGAAGACAAACACCATCACTCCGAATGTCCCCCCCTTCCTTCTTCTTCCACTAGTTTTGTATGCTAGGCATGACATCATATGGTATGGAATATCCCTTGGGTCAGCTTTGTCCCCTCCCAACTCCTTGTGCACCCCAGCCTACTCACTAGTGGGATGGTGTGAGAAGCAGAAAAGGCCTTGACTCTGTGTAAGCAATGCTCAGCAATAGCTAACAACATCCCTGTCTTATCAACACTTGATAACTTTGTTCAGCACAAATCCAACACATAGCCCCATACCAGCTACTGTGAAGAAAATCAACTCTATCCCAGCCAAAACGAGCACACTGAGCTTTTCCCTCCATGTCTGGTGGGCAGCAATGTTAGGAGGAGTTAGTGGAGTTGGTCGCAGATTTATGGGGCCACAGAGCCCCAGAGAGCTCACATCTGAGTCCATTGGTGCAGTGGCCTGGTACCTTGTTTCCCCTGTCTCAGGTTGTCCTCTGTTACTGCTCTAGGGTGTTTGACATATAGGCCAGATTCAGAGGCGAGGGAGCGGTTTGCTGTACAGTTATAAAAGGCTGTTTGTTTTCTCTGCAGCTGCTTAAATCTGACCTAAGTATCTTCCAGGCTATGTAGCCTGGTGCTTTTGAAAACCTAGAAGGTGGCTGACTGCTGGGTCTTCCTCCTTCAAATGAACCAGGGAGCATATGCAGAGTCATAACTGCATTGGCAAAGTGTGAGCACTGCCCTCCCTTTTTTCCTCTCTTCTGCTCTTGGAGTTTGGCAATAACAAACATAAAATGAGCTGCTAGACGTGTGTCCTCACAGAAGTAACTGTGCATATTATTAAGACCTGAAGCAAAAGATTTGGTACACTTTAATCTCAGCTTTTTGGGCCTATGTGATTGTAGGGAAAGGAGCTGGTTGCGCCCACCTGCCCTGCTTTGCACAGGGAAGCCCCTTCCTTGAAACAGCAGCCTGAACAGCCACCAGCAAAGCATCCCACAGTCCCACTGGCCCGCCTCTGCCCAGCACTGCAGCCGCTGCTTGCTGCATCTCAGCTCCGGGCCATGGCACCCTGTAGCAGCCACCCTGCGAAGAAGCCTAACCTCCTGATGGCAACCGCTGTGCCCGGGCTCAGCAGCGCACCGGCTCGCTTGGCTTCCCAGCTTTGCCTCCCGACCTTGCTGCCTGCAGGCACGTCGGGTTGCACGTTGCCCATCAGTGCTGGGAGAATGGGCCTGTGGCCCATTCCCCACTGCTTTGTGAGCCTCAGGCGTAGCCAAGAAGTGTGCAGGAGCCCTTTGCCGGGCTGGCAGCACAGGCTGACACACACGAGTATGGTGTCTGCCGCGGCTGTGGGGGAAAGCCGGAATAGCAGAGGGTGTTGCAGACTGGCATGAAGGCGCACCGGCAGTAGCGTGTGGAGTGCCCATTGCACGGCTGGCTACGGCTCCCCATCCTCGAGCCCTCCACAACTTGCAGCGTTGCTGGGTACAGGAGTGCACCAGCTACGTGCCAGAGGTGGAGCCTGCAACCATCATCGCACAGCTCCCCGCAGCAGTGCTAGGTCACTCTGTTCTGGGCAGCCCCTGTACCTTCGCTTTCCTGGAAAGCAGTTTCTCTTTGTTACTGAGAAGAGCCCTGCTCTCAGAGGGGAAGGACGGGCCTGGCCACCACTTCACGCGAAGGGGCCACTACTTGTGCCAATTTTTCTCACAAGAGTTGAACTAATACACCTTCTGTTAGCTCTAAACCACAGAAAGTTTTTTTTTTATTGGTTTTTTTTTTTGCTGGGGGGAAGCAGAAGAAGGGGATTGGGGTATTTTTGTGTGTTGGTTTTGTCCTCCTCGCTTTCTCTTTTTGTGGTGGTGGTGGTTTTTTTTTCTTCTTAATGCTTTGTTGTTAGCATCCTAAAAGGAGGCTTTTAGAAAGTTGTGAGAGAGACCACCTAGAAAGGGGAGGAAGGGTCAAAAGGGAGAAAACACCCAAGACTGTATGCAGTCAAAGCTTGTACATTTTGTACTGTTTGCAGGCAGGACTCGCAGCACATCAGGAGATAGTGGCATTAATTTTCTACCTACCGCCCAAGCATCCTTCGATTCTCCTCTCTATACAAAATCTCACGCACTGTTTGCGTCACCTCTCATGGCAGGGTACCCAGGCCTGCTCCATGCTTTCTTCTCTCCCTTTCCTTCCCATTTGACCACCTGGCAGGACCCCCTCAGGTTATGTCTGGGCCACGCGGATTGCTCCATCACCAGGACAGTTTCACCTCCTACTTACATCCCATCCACAAAGCCAGTGTGCATACCAGTAGGCGACAGCATATTTGGTGCTGGCTGGGGGCCCAGTAAGGCACTGAGCCCCTAAATAATCAGTCACTCATCATCTGGAGATGATGCTCCAGCCCCAGCTGAGCTTCCACTCACAGGTTTGCTGACTGAATGGCAAAGTAGTACTGACATATCTAATGTGTTCACCCATCTTCCCACCCCTGTGCTCTCTATGTTCTTCTCCTTTCACTTCTCTGTACCTCTTTTCCTTTCTTCTGCAGATTTTCAGTGCTTCATTCTCTCCACCTCAGTTCTTTCCCTCACCACATTACCCTCTCCCTTCCTCTGGGGCAATGCATGCCTTTTGCTTTCCCAGAAAATCATTTTTATTCAGCAGTTTGCAGTGACCTACTGACCCAAACTAGCCAAAGGGATATTCCATACCATAGAACATCATGCTCAGTATGTAAATTGGGGTGAGTTGGCTGGGAGGGGTGGATCGCTGCTCAGGCATCGGTCAGCAGGTAGTAAGCAACTGCACTGTACATCCCTTGTATTTTTGGGGGGTTTATTTCTATCTTTTTCTTTGTTGTTATATTCCTTTTCTTTACTATTATTATTATATTTTATTATTGTTATTATTATAAGTTATTTTGCTTTAGTTATTAAACCATTCTTATCTCAACCCATGAGTTTTACTTTTTTTTTTTCAGTTCTCCTCCCCATCGTACTGGGAGGGGGGAGGAGTGAGTAAGGAGCAGCGTGGTGCTTAGTTGCTGGCTGGGGTTAAACCATGACACCTGCCCCAAAATACCTTTCTTCTTCCCACGCCTCCCAAACTGATAGGTGCAAATAGGCAGCTTGTGGCTCTTTCTACTTTGTGCAGGCTGTAAGGAATCAGCATGCTGAGAAGGAGCTGTTAGGGTGTTACTGGCTCTTGGGCTGTTGGATATCAACATCTTTAAACTTACCAAAGACTTGGGGGTTGTCGAAGAACAAGCAGAGAAATGCTACAAAGCAGAACTATGATCCAAAGGTATAATGTACTCAGACCTACTGCCCTCAGTAGCTAGACTTCAGACAAGACTCTCTGGAAATGGTTAATTCCATCAGCAGATCTATTAACTAATGCTTTCATGTTTAATGTTTATTAAAGTTTTAGTATCAGGGATAGTGAGGGTATATGTATCCTTAGGCAGAGGAAAAAAAGAAGGGTAGGATAAAACTTGTAAATCATAAGAACAAATCGTGGCCTCTTCTCAGGAACTATTCCTCTCCACACTGTCATCAGTATCCTGGGCATCTCAGAAACCCTGTCTTTAGGACGGATCCAGCTTTCTCCAGAGATGCACCAGTGGGCAGCGTTCAAAGTGAGTTGCTCATGGAAGGACCATTACCCTGCCTGCATCCTCACTGTCATTACAGAGAGACTTTCAGGCGGGTATCTGTATGCTGAAAGCAGTTGGGAAAAAAAGCATCAATCCAGTGGTGAGAGCATGGGGAACCTCTTGGCTCTAGAGAATTTACTTGTATTCTTTTTTCTTAAGAAAACTCACTTAAAGGCAGGATTTTTTTTTCATCTTTAAAAAATCCAGGCTTGGTTTCAGGCTAGCAGGGAAGAAATGCAGTACTAGCGAAGCCAGTGCTTGAGCATGGTTTGGTTGCCGTCTCCTCCTTTTGTATCACAGGACACAAAGCTACTTCAGCATCCTTGTGTTTTCCACCTATAACAAAGCCACCTCAGAGGTACCTCAGCCCTGAAGACATCTCGGGCCCTGTGAGTCAAATCTGGGCTTTGGAAAATTGTGGTCAATAGTGCCATTGTGACATGCCTCACCAGCTTTTACTGCTGAAGAGGATTGCTGCAATATGCTTCAGCTGTAACTGCTGTGAGGTCATGGTTTCAAGTGGATGAGGGAGAGAAGAGTGAGACCCACAAACAATCTCTGAGCAGTGAGGCTGGTTGTTACTTTTTGTAGGCAGAGATGAAGAGGATGAATAAAAGGCAGAATTAGACTAGTCCATTTAATGTTAAGGCAAGGTGGCTGGTAGAGTCTATGAAGTCACACAATAAATGCTATAAATATCCACAGAGGGAAACGGACTCCCTACTAGGCAACTGTAAAGCAAACCACAGGATATTTTTCAAGCTGCCATCCAAAAATACAAAGAAAAGTGTGACAAGCCTACTTAAAAACCAAAAATGGAACAGATGAGTACTTCATCTCTGCTGTGATTTAGGGCTCTAGTGGCGGGTCCTCCCACTGAAGCCTCCCTGAAAAAGAATGAAGCGCTTTTCCCAGACTCTTATGGAAGTTCAGAAATTCTTCTGTGGTCAGCAACATCTTCATGCTTGGTTGAAAGAAAAAACAAGGACTGATGTCTCAATACTCAGTGGAACGTCTAGCAAGGCTGCAGATCAGATTCAGTGATGTGTTTCTGACTGCTTCGTGCTCCCTAGCAATGCAAAGCGGCTGTAAAGCTTTTTCAGTCAGCTGCTCAACCCGGAGTTACAGCTGCTTTGCATCACCAGACTGGAGCATAGCAGCCAGAGCACGTCTGCATTGGTGTCTGCATACAGCTTTTTCAACAGGGCAATTCACCTGGCACGCATGCACCAGGGAGTGCATGCAAGCAGTTTCGGTGGGATCTGGAGAAAGTCTATAGGTGAATGAGAATGCCGATGGTCCAATCCAGTCATAGCCTAATTGCAGGTTAGGCCTTTAGCAACTGTGGGGTTTGTACTGAATTCCAAAGTTTATCTTTTCTCCTATTTAATCTATTCTCTTTGAGTAGTAACATGCTTATGGTATGCACCACGTGGTGTGCTACTTCTATTTTACATCATAAACATCATAAAATTTCTGTATGTTTTCCCATTTTTTCCCATGATTTCCAGTATTTTCATTCAACCCCCCAAGGCAACAGTGTGTGTTTTTAGGCATGCTCGTCAAGTCTGTGTTACAATGCTGCACATGCTGCGCTGACACTGTGGCCGGTGCCCTTCTGGGGCCTCCTGTAGTGCTGGAGACGAGCTGGGAGAACTCTGGTAGTGAAGAAGGTGAAGGCTGAGACAGCCTTCCCATTTTGCCGCTGGTGGAAATGACCCTCGTTGCTGGCTCTGCTGCCCCGGGCCTGTGCATAGAACCCCGCCCCGGTGTTTCACAGCTCTGCTACACCAGCCCTGGACATAGCCACAGCCCTCCCCGGTGCTTGCGAGCTCCGATGCCCCAGCCCAGTGTTGGAGGGCGGCAGATGGTAACTGCGACGAGGGGCAGAGCCGCGGTCCCCCGCTGGCGCCGTCGGGCGACACCGCCGCCTCCCCAAGGAGACGCGTGGCCCCTGCGGGTGCCGTCCCGCAGCGGAGGGGCTTTCACAGCCTCCTTTTTCTCTCTCCCCGACCCTCCCCCCCAGTCCGGCCAACTTTTCTTAAAAAAAAGCCCAAACTTCTTTCTTCTTTATTTTTTTTTTCCCCTTGCAAGAGCCACGCTGTGGAAAGACGGTGTGGTGGAGGAGGGAGAAACCCCTCCCCTTCCCCTCCCCCGTGGCTCCTTCCTCGGAAAAGAAACACTTGGGGGGTTTCCTCTCCTCCGCTCCCCTTCCCTCCGCGCCGCTCCGCTCCGCTCCGCTCCGCTCCCTGGAGCCGGAGCCGAAGCCGCCGCCGCGGC
>JAVJGG010000024.1:28990765-29012815 GCA_035590195.1 Aviceda cuculoides | reverse complement strand
TGTCTCCTCCGGTCCCCCCTTGGCTTCTTACAAAGGCGGGAGACGGGAAGTGCAGCCCCCCCCGCTGCTTTGGCTCTGGGGGCGTCGGGGCTGTTGCTGGCTGGAGAAGAGGGAGCATGCTGGGGCTTGGGGTGCCTTCCCCAGGAGGGTCAGGGGAGGATTTGTGATGCTGGTAACTCACTGCCGGCCCTGAAGGGAGCTATGTGCCGTGCTGGGAGCAGCCTGGGAGCCTCCATGAGGCTTGGGGCTTGTCCTGCCGTTAAGGTGTTCTGCACAGCATCAGGGCAGGGAGATGCTTGTTTTAAAGCGAAACCTGCAAATTATGTAATGTCTCAAGTGGGTCTGTAGGGAAGCAGATGCACGGGTCTGGTGAGCGGGTACCTTGGTCTTCATGCCGCTTCTTTCCCTTCACATAATCCACTAGAGAAGTGGTGCGCAGAGTGTTACGCTTAGTCTTAGCTGCCTGGCAGAATCGAAGGCGTTATGGGGAAATGGGGTAACCGTGAAGCAGGAGTGTACATGCCCGTTGGGGTTGCCCTTGAAAGGCAGAGGCACTCACCGTCCTCCAGACCGGGCATAGTCAAAACGCAGCCTCACACCTGCCTTTTCTCAGAAGCTCAGTGCTGCACGCCCATGAAAAGCCTCGTCGGCAAAGGTTATCGCTAAAACCTCCTCCTTTATGCAGTCTGAGTCATGGTGCTCACAGCCATGTAGGATCAGCTACTCACTTTTTCCCACAAACACACATGCTCTTACTGAGAATTTTGGAATAGTTACCACCTAAAACCTCAGCTCGTGTTCTTCATAGGATGGGGTTTTTTTTTCCTTTTTTTTTTTTTTTTTAATTTAGTTTAAGTGTGTATTCCTTTCTGCTCAATAGAAGCTTGGAAGCAGGATCTGTATGGACCCTGGAGGTAACTGAGAGGAACTCAAGAATGTTAATGTCCCTGTTTTTTTTTCTTCCCCTGCATGGGTGAAGGAGGGGGATGTGTCTTGACCATTGTTCTGGAAAGTTGAGGGTAATGAGTATTGTTAGCAAGCTGCTATGTAGGACTATGTGGTCCAGACAGTGCCGTTTGCTAGTTCGAGTCCTTGCAGCTCTCAGAGAACTTAAATTAAAAACCCAGTCACATGTTGACCGTGCTCAACTCTGTAAAATGGGGTGGGTTCAGAAATAACTAGTTTCTTCAAGTTTCATTCTCTGTTGACTGTGCCCTTAAGAGGGTATGCAGGCATATCTTCTTTCTCCAAACAATTGTGACTGCAGTTCAGATGCTGCGTGAACGTCAAATAGCCCATTCAGTCACAGCGGGGCTGTGGTCATGTGCCTAAAAATTATGCACATGCACAGAAGTTTGTGGGACTGAGGCTCTATTACCACATAATGTTGGTCTTCATTGAATCAAGTTACAACGAGATGTGGCCAGTCACTGCAGATGAAACCAAGCTTTGTTTCTGTGTTTGTGAGCGATTCTGCTGGGTATGTGATTTAAAATGTAGTCGTTGAAGTATGGATTCTTGTTCCCTCCAGAGTGGAAGGCTCTTGGGCACAAACCTGTGGAATTACTGGGGTGCCAACCTCCCACACAGGTTCCCATCTTTTCCTGAGCTAGACTGGGATCTGGGCCTTTGTTATTTCTGTGCTGCTTGTTATCATTCAGTATGTCATATGTCCTTCAATAACGTGGCTGGCTTATCATTTACTTAAATATAGTGGGGTTGAGAGGCAGCACAAGGCTTTTGTTTAAGATTGCATTGGAAGGCACAGGTATGCTGTACTGACATCCCAAAAAGCAGGCATAGAGGAGCACCAGGGAAAGGCTGAGCTTCTGCAAATCCTCCCAGGTGTGTGTCCCTGCCATGCCTGCTCAGAGAGGGCCAAATTCAGTTTCCAGATAACAGCTTCAAATGTGTAGCCAGTGCCTCTTACCCTCAATCCAACCGGGATTTCTGTGAAGTTGGTGGTCAGTTTGTGCAAAGATAGAGCTGGAGTTGGGTGGTGTAAATTCTTAGTTGCTGTCACTAATACTGTGGTTGCATTGCTGAGAAACAAAGGAGAAAATGTGCCTTTGGAGCTGTGTTTCTTCCCTTGCTCCTCTTTCTCTCCATCCCCACTGGGGTTTCGCTCTTTCCTCTGAGTCTTTCCCTGCAGCTCCTCAGCACCCCCATGACCCCCTACCACCCACAGGCTTCTCTCCCCTGGTTTGTCCTACCTTAGTTTGGTCAGCAATAAACAGATAGTGCCAATATTTAAATATGACATCATTTGGATCGGGTTGATACTATGGTTAGGTTAATAAAAGCTGTGGGGAGGTGGCATGTTCCTGCGCCATTATTCCAGGCCACTGCAGACCTCAGCTAGCGGTGCTTGCCAAAAGCTTGCAAGCTGGGAGAGGTGGGCATCTGTATCTCTTTCTGTAAATGAAAATGTGGATGGTACAAGAGCTGAGTCTGCCATACAGGGATCATCTTTTTACAGAGTAAAGGTATTAAAAGTGTGTGTCATTAGGAGGCATCATGTATTTATTTAATGCAACTAAATGCTACATTAATTAGATCCTTGATTACATGTAAGTAGAGGCAGAAGGCAGGCATGATATCAACTTACCCTCTTCTATCCTGTCAATCTACTTCGCTACTGCCTGCTCTTCTGGTTTGCATTTGTGCATATCCTGCAGCCTTCTGCCTCAGTAAAGCATTTATTAGCTCACCATTTTGCTGAAATCGGTCTCAGACCCTTAAAAAAAAAATAAAAAGTGCAGTGGTGTTTGATGTAGCAGGATTTGGTGGCTTGGTGTTAGTGAGTGGTCAAAATTACTTGAGTAAAATGCATTTCCCCCCGCCTCGACCAAGTGCAAGATTTCAAGTTAAGATCTAGAAGTGAGAGGTATAGAAAGTCCTACTTTTTAAACTTATGGGAATCTCTGCTTCTGTTAGATATGTATTTAATAGTATAAAAATGTTAATGCAGCTTTAGTAAGATCGCTAAATGCTAGTTTTGTGTTGTCTTTGGAGACTTTAGAGCTGCCCCCTTATTTTTGTCCTCTTCAGTGGAGAAATGAAAAGGCCTGTGTGCGCTTCACAGGAAATGAATGTCTGATACAGGCTTGCAGGCTGCACATTTCCAAGAACTGCTCTCAAGGTATTTTGATAATGCACATTCTCTGTCTTCTCCCTTCCTGCTCTCCATGCGCTTCTGTGCTTGTCTGCTTGTTCTCAAACACATCTGAAGGATGAGGGAAAAAATTGAACAGTGCAAGTATTAAGTTTGCAAATAGGCTGCGTTAGCTTTACAGCAGCTTTCTTTGGGAGCTGTGGCTGGCAAAATTGGGTTGTCAGCATTCAGTTCCCTTTGTCTAAGCAGAGGGTTTTTTTCCTCCCTGTCATCATCTGCAAACACTGATGAAAAACTTTGACTTCAGATTGTGACTTGTCCTACAGAGGGGTTTTTTTATGTGTGTGTGATTCTGCAGTTCAGAAACAGCTTGGGTCTACTTTCACACTTCCTTGGTAGCAAAGTTTATTTGGAAAATTAGGCTAAGTCTGTCAGGGAAAACAATAAGTGTCACTATTAGCAGTTGGAAAATGTCAAAGATCTCAATTTCTGTTCCTGCAATCTGAACTCTGTAGCTGGGCTTTTGTGTGGCTTGCTGATGGTACCTTGCTTAAAGCTGAGGGTGGCTCGGCATAGGTTTGCTTGTGCACAGATGCCCGCAGGAATGGTTTGATTATGCTTTTTGACGGACTGGCGGTGTTTTTCTTAATCTGTGTTATTCTTCATGCATATTTGAGTTCTTGCTTGTTTTCTTGTGAGAAATTTTGGGATGTGGAGGGAGGGAAGCTGGAGCTGGAGAAACAGTCTCCAGTCGCTCCTGCTAGAAGTTATGTTCATCCTCTGAGGCCCTGCTAAGTGACACAGTGGACCAGGAGCCCCACTCAAAGGGACGCTGAGACAGAGGGAATGTTTCTTTCTAACCTCATTGCTACCATCGTTTCTGATTAAGAGCTGCTTTAGCAGTAATCACTGAAATGGCCTATTTGTGTGGTATGTACACCAATATTCAAGTCAACAGATAAAAGCAGGAGGTGCTGTTCTTTTTAGTCATTTAAAAGATGAGGAAAAAACAGGCTGAGCTGCTTTAACTACTCTGCAGCAGGTCCATAGTTGATTCCCTACAGTGACTTTATAAACCTTTGTTTACTTCTTCAGCTTTGCACAACTAAAGGATGTTTATGCCTTGTGCTGGGCTCCCCTTAGTCTTACGTAGAGCTTGAATGGTTAAGAGTTGGCTTAAAAAGGTGATGCTAAAAAAAACCCAGTCCTTTGCTGCTAGATCCCTCTGCCTAAGGTCTGCTAAAGCATAGGGTGGTGAGTACTTTACAGAGACAAAGCAGAGACGTTTGAGAAAGAAGAGAAATGAGACTCCTCGGATCAACTCTCTCACTTTCCCCAGCAGCAGCATTTTAATGTCTATGTGATGGGAGTTTTTCCTTTTATGAGTTTTAAAATTAGTTACTTTTCAATCTCAGTCACCTTTGAACTTCCTCTCTTCTAGTTTTATGAAAGAGCATAAAAAGAACGGGCTGATTGTACTGTACCTTTCTCTTGCATCCCCTTGTATCTTTCTGCTCTCTAAACTGAGCATGATGTTTCTCCAGTCTCTGTCTGAACACTTACATGTGACTTCTTATCACCCATCTTTAGGCCCATCCCCTTTGTTTCAGCTCTGTCTGTTTTTAGTTAAGGTGACTGGAACTGAATATACTATCTCAGGTGATGACATTACTGTTATGTTCCCACCCATCCATTTTGCAACCTCACGTTTGTGCTTACTTCTTGGTTTTTAATGACCACTTTTGCATTCAGACCTAGAGCTTTCCATAACAAACTCTCAGCATGGTTACTCTGCTCATTCATCAGCTGTGCCGCTTAATTTATCGCTCTTCAAAATACAGACCCAGTTCGTTTTCCTACAAGTCTGTGTCCACTTGCATCTGTCAGGACAGAGTCTTGCCTGACCTGCTGGTGCTTGCCAGCCTGCTGAATTTTGAGTGACCTCTGACTTCTCTGGCCTGCAGAGAGTGAAATGCTTTTGTCACTGGTTGCCCCTGGGAAGGTGATACAGGGCTAGCTGCTTTTCCAGATGGCTGCCTAGATTTAAATACTGTGAGGCTGGAAGCTGCTTGCTGGGGCGCAAGGTTAAACCTCTGATGTTTGAGGTGGTGTGGGCAATGGCATTTTGCAGATAAGGGGAGAAGATTTCTAGAAAGGGACCTGGGTCGATGTGTGTATTTGCATGGGAAAGGGAGCCACTTGCACCTGATCTGGGCTACTTGTACCCACCAACCTCTCACAGGAAGGGATGCTCTGCAAAGTGGGCTGGGTCAATCTGGGGGAAGATGTAGTGGCTGGAAGGGTGGCAGAGAGGTGATGGGATGTGCAGGGGCTGAAATGCCTTGGTTTCCTCAGGACACCCCTCTTCCACCTCCCATCACCCCGGGTGCGACTGCTCCTTGTCTTCTGTCCATCTACTTTACAGGTCCTGGGGTGCTGCTGGCTCTTTACCTCATGCACTGCGTCTTGCTTTTTGACTTGCTTCTGGCTTGGAGGCTTTGGGGAAGTGCAGGGCATGTCCCAGCAGCTGCCTGCTTATGTAGCTTTTCTGTAGTGTCCTCGTCCCCACTTGCTGGTATCTCAGTCAACTAAATGATTCTCCTGGAGGTTTTCTGGTTTTGATAAAATGAAAATGCCATTTGTGTTCTGTTTTTTGTTTTGTTTTGTTTATATTGGCCACTTACTGTCCCAGTTTCATGACAGCCATCCTCATGAAAGTTTGTTCCCTACCATCAGTAATTTATATTCCTTTATATCAGCTCCAGCAGAGTTAGCTTTTCGTCTCCTGAAGGATTGTTGAGGTTGAAGAGAGATTTGGGCAGGGACTGTGGATTTGTAGTGTGTGTATTTGGTGCCTCTGATCCATGGCAGATGTCCTTGCAAGCTGTTGTACCTACAGCTAATACCTGCGGTGTGACCTGTGTTGTCCCCTGAGCCTGTCCTCTTAGTCAGGCAGCATCTCTGCTCCATTGTTTCTGGGAGGTCTGCACACTCTTGTCACTTTAAGATTTCCTAAATAATCTCTCATGACTTAATTTTTTCTTTCTTTTCACTTTTGACTCTCAGGACTAGTTTCTTTATTTTGTGTGTTGGAAATCCCCCATTATAAAACTTAGTGTTTGTGCTTTCTGACCCTTGCTCCTTCCTCTGAAGGCACGGTAACTGGTACTGCTTAATAACCCCTCACATCTTCTGAAGCTGGTCCTTTTTAAGAGCCAAGGGAGGATCTCTCTCCTGTGCCTCTGTGCTCTGGCTTGCATTGGTTAAGTGCCTGGGACTCTTCTCTAAAAGCCTAGTTCTGATGATGATGCTGAACCAGTTTTAGCTGCAGACACTGCTCATTTCTTAGAGTTAGCTGATTCTTTGAATTCCTTTCCTGCTAAATGCGATGGTTTTGATAAGAAGCCACAGCCATTGCAGGGATCGCTGATGGCCTTTGCTCCTCAGGATTTACTCGTTTACTCAAACGGGGTGCTGGAACAACTGAAAAAAGTCAATTTAGCTGAGAGGCTAGAACAGAGGAAACATACCTGTGCTGCTGGTCTAGGAATGGGGGGAGCTGGTGAGGCTGAGGAGCCGTGCCTGGTAGACGCAGAGCTCTGCGCCGGCGGAGGGTGAGGACACAGCCCCGGGCATCGCTGCCCTGTTCCCACTGAACCCCCTCTCAACAGGGAGATGGGAGAGAGCGTTTACGAAAGGGAGCCATGAGGGACTCGTGCTGTCTTGGCCTCTTGCTTCCTCCTCGTTGTGCCCTATCCCCATCTCCTCATTTCTGCACCCAAACTGGGGAGAGCCCTGGCCACCTTCCCAGAGGGCTGCTTCCCCAGCTGGCAGGCAGTGGGGAGGGAGAGAAGGCAAGGCAGCCACACAGGGACTGTATTCACTGGCCAAGCACGAGGCTGAGGGTTTGCGCGTAGCTCTGCTGCACTGACGTTCGCAGGGATGGCTGCTCGCTATGAAACTGCAAGGGTCGGGAGCGAGGCTTCCCTGGCTTACCAAAAAACACTGTCGTGTTGGCCAGAGGTAAGCAACAACTCTCTTCCCTTTAGTCATGGCAGGATAGCCTCTGCTGCAGCTTTGAAACTTAGCAGTAACCCATCCTGATTACCTTTTTCCAACTTTTTTTTTTTTTCTCTTTGCCCCAGTTACAGAAGTGGAAAAAAATTCAGGCTCTTGAACCAGAATTCAGTCTCCAATAGAAGCTGTTCCTTGCCAGAAGTCATTTGGTAGTTTTGGTAGTTTTACTTGCTGTGGGACAAACTGTAGTTGCTTGCAGCTACTGCACAGCAGCCTTTGAGTTCAGGGAAGTGATGTGGCTTCTCTGTTATTCAGAAATGGCAGGATTACAGTTTCACACTGGGCTATTTCTATGAGGAACGGGCTGTTTCATTTGGAAGTAGTTGTTTTGAATGTGCATAGTATTTCCGAGGTGTGAGGAAAGGACTCTGAAAATGTGGTCATTCTTCCAGCTCTTTTGGTTAGTCCAGCACAAGCAATTAGCATTCCCTGTGAAATGCCACCTTTTTTTTTTTTTTTTTTTTTTTTTTTAAGCATGTTATGCAGAAACCAAACATGCTTGCAGTGCCCATCACGCTGTCTTGTGGGTTTTCTTGGGGTAAAAACCTTTTAGCCTGTATCAGCGAAGTGTCATGTTAACACAGAAAACATGTCATAGAAAAACATGGTAAGAAGTACAAAACCTAAATATCAGATCCATGGGAAGTTATTTGTGGGTTTTGAAGTATGTTCTCCAACCCCAAAATGTTGGGACGGATTTGATAAGATCAGTCTTCTTGCAAGATGTCCAGCAGCTGTTCCCCAGAACCTGCATGCAGGATCCTCCTGCTTGGTTTCTGTACTGCATGGAAGCAGGAACTGTAACAGTGTGTGTGCTGCCTCAGCTTATTTTATTTTACTATCCTTGAATGCTGGTTGTATAGGGAAATGCAGTTTTGGTTTGGGGTAGGTATGTGTGGTGTGTTTTTTTTTTCTTTTTTCCACATATTCCCTCATGTGTCAGACATAATGGCAGCCTTGCATCAGACTGTTTATAGCCATGGCATAAAAGATAGAGGGAACTGCAATGTCTCCTAGGCCTGCTTTGTGCTGGAGAAATTGGCTGTGATTAATATTGGTCCTCTTAGCTGAGCTGCGCCACATTCCTTGCCTAACCACAGCTCCCTCTCTGCTCTTTGGCACATGTCTGTCTGTGTGTCTCCTGCCTTTCTCTTCCCGCTCTGCAAGCCCTTTCTGGATCAGCCCTGGTTACCTTGGCCATGGTAGGGTGCTTGTGACAAGGGACATTGGTGTGGCCACGCACTGTGGTGGTGACAGCATGGTTTAAACCAGTGCCAGTGTGTGGCAGATGGTGGCGGCCACGGGAACCAGGCTGGTCCACCATTAAAAAGCAGTGCTGCATGCTTGGCTCTTACCAGGGAGGTTTCTTCCAGCCGTTTGCTTGAGCTTTCCTTTAAAACATCCTCTCCAGCCACAAATTAGCAGGCAGTGCATTTCTGTGGGATGCAGACATGCAAGCAAGAGATGTCTGCTCAAGCTCTGCTGCCTGGAATGGGGATGCTGCTACAAGGGCTTGCAGGGTACCTCAGGGAGAGCTTTTCCTGATTATCCCAGCCTCAGTCTACTGCTCTGGGAACTGTGGGATTGATAACTGGGAGATGTTGAAGCTGAAGTGAGTGGGTAATGTAGTAATGGGATAGACCTGCAGTTCTGCTAGCTGCAAGTCAACATGGCTTGTGGGGTGTGTGCCTGGTCTGGGGCTCCTCTGGGGGGGATGCAGAGAAGTGATGTTAAGTAATGGAGCGTAGGTATAAGTGAAGCCTTGCAGGGACTGCCTCTGAAAGGCATGCAGAAGGCTGGGTTCTTTTTTTTCAGCTTGCTGATGGATCCACTAACAGACCGCGATTGCACATGTGGTGGTCTGCCGCTCCACCGGGTCAGCGGGTTTAGTTTTCCATCCACAAGGTGAGAAAGAAAAGCCTTGAGAGCTGGGGAAATGGGGCAGAAGAGTGCAGGCCAGAAGAGACTGGGTCGCTATTTGAGTGACTCATCAGTGAATGGCTACTTACGCGTTTTCAGTTAAGATCCTCTAAATGTTGTGTGTTGCATTGAGCACAAGTTTGAGTTTGCTGTTCTGAATCCTTAAGCTTATTCCTGTTACCGTTACCTCTTAACCTTTGGGTTTATGGTTCCCGCTTTCAGAAGGTGATGGCAACTTTATGGTCTTTGCATTTGTCCTTAGGCCATCTGTGAGCTGTTGGGACCTAATCAGCTCATGGCTTTAAGTAGCAATAATAATAATAACAGCAGCAATAATCTGTTGTCTCTGTCATTATCTGATGTGCTATATACATGCTTCTACAATCATACAGGTCAAAGAGGTTGAGACAGCCAACCTGTCCCCAGATTTGTTGTATTTTAGATCCACATTATGGTGAACTAATGGGCTTAGTCACCTGTTTGATGGACTTCTCTTTCTTCTCAAAGGATGGATCTGCTCTTAAGTAAAGCTTTGCAAAAACTGGGAAATGCCACATCGAAGCTCTTGAATTTGAACCACTTCCAGGCCTGACATCCAGAAACTCATCCCTATGGGTGGTAAATATAAAGAGGTAAGCTCTTTTCCAGTGTCCTGGAGGAAGAGTGCAAGGACGCATCATAGCTGAGTACTTGAAGCTGCTGTTGAACATGCCAGATTTGTTAAGCCCCAGGATGCAGGGCTGGCTTGGCTAACACCAGAGGCTGCGTACAGTCCCCTAGTTACTAGAATTGTCTCCTTTTATGAAATATGCTGCTTTGCCTGGGTAGTGAGCGAGAAGGGAGGCAGAATGCCCTGTGTCAAGAGCACTTATTTTGAAAAGCTCTTGAACTTGCAGTAAATCAGAAGGTCTGGGGAAACTTATATAGCCTTTTAATTAGCGGGACGCCAGCTTTTTAGGGTATGCTGCTTTGGCTGACTGTTCTGTATGCTGCTTTTTGTTCTGACTGTCTTGCAGTAGGGAGGTAGTAACGTGTTTGGGTGTTGGGGTTTTTTGGGCTTTTTTGGAGCAGGGGGAGGGAAAGCAAATTGTGATGTGGCAAATCAGAAGCAGAACTAATTGTGCATGTGTATTCCATTACACCCCTGGGCTGGTTTACTCCTAATCCTGAGAGTCTGCTCATTCTTCTTGACGTGGAAGGCCATGTACGCGTAAGACCTGTTGACCCACTAAAAGTGAACCTTAAAGGTAGTATCAGGAAGCTGTTCTAGAGCTAATATTAATGTAACTAATACTGTGCTGCAGGCCAGGCAGTCATCTGTTGGAAATGGGTCACTGAAGCTAAACAAACTCACGCTGAGGCTCTGACCCATATGTAGATTTCAAACCGAGTTGAACAAATTGTGCGGGTGCTATTTCTGCATTTACTTTGAATTCAAAACGATGACACAGTCTCCATTCTTAGTCAGTCAGACTTCTAGTAGTAGTGGATTTTTCTTAAAGGACTTGGGAGAATGACTCAAGGTTGAAAACTGGGACAAGTTTATTGTTTTTTCTGTCAGATGGCATCTGCAGCCTTAAACAAATTATCTATTTGTTTGTTATTTTTAAAACTAGCCTGGAAATGAAAGACAGCTGCCTGCTTCTGTTTTTCCTGCTTGAATTCATTTTCCAACCTAGACCCATGAGATTGGCAAAATTTCTTTTGGGACCCAAGAGAAGTTGCTGTTTGGGAAGAGTGGCTGCTGGTGGGAGCAAGGCTCCTTTGTGCTACCCTCAAGGCTATAACTGTAGCCCTGGAGGCATTTGGCAGGTGTTTGACCTTCTTTTTCTGTAGTAGCTAATGTCAGAGGGCTTTATAGCTTCCTTGCCCAGCAGAGAGGAGAAGGAAAGGGACAGAGATGCTGCAACTTCTTGTGGCGCCTACAGCGCTGAGTTTTCGGTGGTGATAGATGGCCCTAGCTGCTGCACGTGGTGACTGTGTTTACTTGCGTTCTGCTCAGTAAATCAACTTCCCCTAAGATTTAGTCTGACTTGCTGAACCATCTGAGCAGCTTTCAACTGCTGCTTTTTTTTTTTTTTTTTAAAATGGAAAAGAAAAAACCCGACTTGATTAACTCCTTCCTACCCCTCCCACCTTTCAGTAAGTGTGGAATTTCCCTCCCGCAGTGACATGTAGCTAAAGGGCAGGATCGGCAGCATTCAGAGCTGTATCAGGGACATTAGTGGCTTGAGGACTGTAAATCACAGGGCTAGAAACTGGAGAAACTTCCCAGGCTGCTCTTGGAAAGGGTGTTTATAGCTCCATGTATGGAGACGTGCCTGACAACTACATTATTGGTATTACTGTTTAAGTATTGAGAGATGTTAGGAGAGAAAAGATGACTGTAGGCAAGGCATTGCCGGGCAGATGCCTCCTCTCCAAAACCACTGTGCCTGTGTGAGGGAAAGACATTTGGCCCTGCTGCTCCATGTCCTCTCCCCGGGCGCAAAGTGGGCTCTGCACGGCCATCTGTCTGGCACGAGCACTGAAAGGAGCACGAGGCTTTTGAATAGCTGGCAAAGGGTGCGAGATAAGGGGTATCTTGCAAGGAACTAAGCCTAACCTAAAGTTTTCTCTCCAGAACAAGCCTTCCACAGGTCCTTGCACATTCCCTGGGGGGCTGCCTGCCTGCTGTGAGTCCTGATGCTCCCGCGAGTCTGTGGTGGGGGGGACTGTTGGAGACAGAGAAGCGTGTCTCTTCCTCTGCTGCAGGCTGCGTGTCAGCAGCCTGTTCTGCTCCAAGCACGGCTGTGCTGTCAGTGAGTGTCACTGGGTTAATGGAGTATGTCAAGGGACCGAGGGCAGGGCTTGGCAGTGAGCTACTGACTTGTCAGGCCTGGGGAAGTGGTATGTAACAGCTCAGCTTCTCACACAGAATGAGCCTCTGGCTTGGGGCTGTGGTTTTTATGTGGTTATATATATATACACACACATACACACATGCAGAATATGTATTTTTGTATATAATTGAAATGACTTGGATGGCTGATGGCAGCACTGGGTTCAGGAATTTGCATTTCTGAAAATAGACAGCCTGGTGATAACACAAGGTGCAGGGGATGAGCAGGGTCATGACAGTAAGGGACGGCACTTAGAACATAGCGCATGAGCAGAGGATGGTGACGGGGAGATGGCAGCGTTGTCTGCTGGTGGGGGGACATGTCCTTCCAGCAGAAGCAGAAGTTAAGGGGCTGGAAGGGCTTGAGAAGAACTGTTCCTCGGACATCAACAGCATCTGGTACCAGTGTTAAGTGGTCTCATTCATGGCAGTCCCAGCCCTCAAGTTGATGGTGTAACATTTCTTGAAGGGGTCTTGATCCGAGACCTTTGCTTTCTCCTGACATAGTGAAACAGGTGTGTCCTGGGATGAGGGGAGTGGTTCATGGGGTTTGGTGGGAAGGGCTTATTCCCATCTTCTGCTTCTTCTAAGTCCTGTTGTCTGTCCTTTTGTCAGAGAAAGGGTTGGAGAGGCATGAGGAAACCTTTCTATCTTTCATTGAATGACAAAGTATACAATACTTTTCTGCTTTGGCAAGTTTTTCCCCTCTGATTTGGGGTGTCATTTCCCCTTGCCAGTTTCAAGGCCACTCTGAGAAGCCCCTAAGCATTCCACAGAGGGAAACCTTGAAATACCAAGATCTGCTAGGTTCAAACCAGCCTGCTGAAGGGTGTGCTGGGGAGCCCCTAGCTGTGAATCATAGAAACCCAATGGATGCAGAGCTCTGTAAGGTGCTACCTTGCGCTGGTGGGGACCCAGCTGGAGCCCTTTCATGCATGTATATCCTTAGCTGTTCCTGCAGCTGGGGGTTGGTGATATACAGTAGCTCCTTGGTGTACCCTCTTTAGTACTCTTGCTGGTCTTTCTCCCTTGTGAAGTGTCTTCACTTGCCCAGTTAGAGGAAGGTGCTGGGTTTGCCTCACTTTCTTTCTGTCCTGCAGGCTGGATGCAAAGGAGGAAGGATGGTAAAGGCAGCATCTTTCCAGGATCCATGGGCTCTTTGAGAGATGATCAGAGGGAGGCCAGATGATCTGCACAACACACACACAACTGTTTCTTGTCCGCAAAGGCAGCATCGGAGCGTTCTCCCCAGCCCTGTGCCGCCCAGCTTGCCCGATCGTTTCCGGATGTTTCGCAGCTGTGAGTGGGAGGTCCTGGAGCGATCCCTCAATATCCTCCAGGCCAGCGACTTTTACTGGGGCCCCTTGTCTGTGGGGGAGGCTCACGCCAAGCTCCAGCAGGAGCCTGTTGGCACCTACTTGGTGCGGGACAGCTCACAGGGGAACTGCTTGTTCAGCCTGAGCGTGCGGATGCCGACAGGGCCCGTCAGCCTCCGAATATCTTTCCAGGAGGGCTATTTCCGCCTGAAGAACTGGTTTTCGGACTGTGTGGTCCGGCTGCTGGAGCTGGTGGTGGCGGGGACCCGGAACAACCCCTTGCACTTTGATGAGATGGGGGGAACCCCCCTGATTTTCTCTGAGCCCCTGTGCCGGAGCCGCCGGGCAGTGCCCACGCTGCGAGAACTGTGCTGCCGGAGCCTGCCGGCTGGTGCCATGACAGGGGATGGAGCAAGGCTGGGGGGCTCCTTGGGGATGTGCCCAAGGGAGGAGGTGGTCTCAGCCCCGGGTGGAAGGGGAGGGTCAGAGGGGAGTGTCGTCCCCAGCCCCTCTCCGTCCTGGGGTGGGAGATGATGCCATGTGCATGGGAGACGAAGGGAGGTGCCTGTTATGTGGCTGTGCTGGTGGGATGCACGCCACACCAGTGGGGCTGGACCGGCTTCTGGGAGAGGAAGGGGAGGGCAGGGGGACCAGGGCTTGAACCTGCTGGATGTGACAGCTGTGTCCTTGTACATGCACAGCGTGTGTGGCCTTCCCCAGAGGTGTCTGAGGTAAAGCCAAATCTGAAGAGCAGAGACTTGCCCCCCGCCCCCCCCCCCCCAAGTCCTGCTCTGTGCTCCGTTTATAATTTATAAGCTTGAGAAGGCGGCGAGTTGCCTGTCCTCCCAGGTCAGCCCTGTGTTTTCCTCAACCCCAAAATGCCGAAGCTCGTTTCTGCTACAAATCTGTCCTTGTGAAGTGGTGCAGCTGAGTCCAGTCCCACAGCAGCGCAGCATCGGTGGGCGTGACCCCTGTGCTGACCGGATGCCCATGTAGCCGTGGTGGAGTGAGAGCACGTTTTTCTCCTTGCAACGCAAATGCAACACATGCCACTTCAGAGGCCAGCGTTTGCACTAGAGGGAACCCATTGCAGCCATATACAATACGTGCAGCTTCACTGGCTTTTGCATTGCTTTATTTAAACAGATTTTTGGGAGTGTAGATGAATTACATTATACTAAGGGCATGGTATTCCTGTGAAGGTAACCCTGGTCTGAAGAGATGGGATCCAATGCCCTTTCTTATGCTCATCTGATAGTATGCTGCTGCCACCTACAGAGCATAAAAAGACGTTTCGGTTTTGCCTCCAAAAAGGCAAAGAATCTTTTATATAAGACTTTCAAAAATTTTAATAAACATGGTTTTATACTTATTTTTCAAAGTCAATGAGTGCATGACGATATTTTCATTCCCTTGCAGTGTTGGAAACCCGGTTAGTTTAGTGGCAAGACACATCAATCAAACTGAAACCAAACAAGTGAGTTTCTTATAAAGACCAAAAGCAGAACATAAGTGAATGGTACTAGCTGGGAACAAGAAACTTAATTCCTCTTAGAGTGTAATCAAGTAAAGAATTTTCTAAACAGAAGATACTTCCTAAAAACTTAAGGGTGAGATTTTCAGCAGTATTTTTAGTACCTCAAAATTTGTACTGAGTGTTTGAAAGAAACACAAGTAATTCAAGATCCTAGAATAGGGCACAGCATCAGTGAACTTGAGCTGGTGAGGATGAGTACAAATGAGAGGAACAGAGTCGACTTAAATAGGTTATGGTTCATTTCAGGAGCACAGGCACTTTGAAATAAGTGACTGAAAACAGCTACGTGAAAGGAGGAATTCAGATATTGTAAAATTTGAGTCAAACTGTTTTGTGTGCTGCCAAGCATCCATAGCCGGACAGGCAGCCTGCTGAGCTCACACCGACTTTCCCCTTCAGACCTGTACAGGGGAAAAAAGCCAAACATGGGGAGACATTACTCTGAATTTGCTCTTTTGGGTTCAGGTATCTTATCTGAGGAACCAAAGCATGCAGTCTGCAGAGAGAGAGATACAGGGTGTGATTCATTACAGGAGCCTAACTTCGACACTTTAAATTATTCTCTGGAGGGCTCTGTTGCTCTGCTGATGGCAAGGTGCCTAGCCTCCTATCTCAGGGCATTGACTTATGAACCAAGGTAGTTAAATAAATGCCAGAGAAGTGGCCGTCTTCTTGCAGGCTGCTCCTCTTGCTCTCTGGGAGGCCAGGGGCAGCTCGGTGGCCCTGCAGCTGCTGCGGCTCTCAGCCCAGTGCAAAAGCGTGAGCTGTGATTGTTCGCTGTCACAGGGTTTGCGTGCACCGTGCTGGCTGATGTGGGTATGGTGTTGCTTGCTGCCGGAGCTGTAGTCTCGTGCAGGGCCAGGGCAAAAAGCTAAGCAGGTAATTGCATCCGTCATTGTCACTGGGTCCATTAGAGGTGGTGAATTGGAGACATCGCGTGCCTGAGTCAGGCTGTGATGCCCTGGGTGAGGGCTGGGGTGCCCTGCTTTCCCCACACAGTGTCATGAGGGTTCAACCCACCCTGAGAGAATATTCCTGTGCATCCCTGCTCAAACACATACCTGTTGCTCAGGGTTATTGGTATCTCCACCTCCTGAAGCAGCCCTGTCCAGGTGCTGTAACCCATGCAAGGATGGGGGTCTTGGCAGACAGCAAAGCTGAATCCTGCAGGCTACCTGACAGCAAAGGCCAGCAGCATCCTGGGCACCGTTAACAGGAGCACCACCAGCAGATGAACAGAGTGATTACCTCCCTGTACTCACCATTTTTTAGACCCCAGTTAGAATATTGCATCCAGTTTTGGGCTCCCTGCTGCAACAAAAATGCAATAAATTGGAGTGAGGTTGGGATGGGGGGTGACCCGAAGAAGCTCAGGGGGCTGGAGCACTTGCCTTGCAAGGAGAGGTTGAGGAAGCTGGGCGTGCTCAGCCTGGAGAGGAGATAGCTTGGAGGGACCTAACAGCAGCTTGCCTGTACCTATGAGGAGGTTAGCAAGGAGCCAGGCTCGCTACAGTGGTATACAGCAGGAGAATGAGACACAGTGGGCATAGGGGAAACAAGTCCAGGCTGGCTGTGAGGAGACCTTTCTTCCCATGAGGGTAGTCTGGGTGGGAGGTGGATTGCCTGGCGAGGTTTTGTGGTCTCCATGCTTGGAAGTTTTCAAGACCCAGCTGGGTCAAGCCTGGAGCAACCTGGTGTGAGCCCCGGGTTGGATTAGAGGGGACCTCCTGGGGTCCCTTCCCCTGAATAGCTCTGCGGTCCTGCATTTTCATAGGGCAGGGAGGTGGAACTGGCCATGGAGGAGGTGATGGGGCAGGAGGGGGTGTGCTGTCACTGCAGGTGCTGTGGCTGCAAGACCCCCTGAGGAGGGAAGGGTGGACTCTGCACCGGGAGTGTGCTGCTGGGGTGCCAGACCAGGATAGTGGTCTGGTGTGCTGGTAGAGGGAAAACCTCCTATGCTGCATGGAGCATTCCCAGGCTACACATGTGCTCTGGGTGCTGCCGCCTGCCATGGATTTGGCCTGGTGTGGGACACCATCCCATTGTTCACCCTCAGCGCTCCTTGTGCAGAGCTCTGGCAGCGTGCAAGTCTGGTGTAGCTCCTACGCCTGCCCCTGTGGGCATCTCAGGTGGCCCCAGGCACCTGTGTTTTGGGACGGTTCCCTGGCTCTTGGGTGAAGCCTCAGTGGGGTCAGCCACACAGCTGCCCTCCCTCTCTGCCTGCTGCGGGTGGAGTGGGACTGGGTCTGCCGCCCCAGGAACCCTGCCTGTCCCCTCAATCCTTTCCTTCCTTGGGGGTGTTGTTGCTGAGGCGCCTTGGCTGCCTTCCCACCTTCCCTTCAGAAACTAGCGAGGGGGGAAGGAGCAGGCTAATTTCTTCCATGTTTATAACCGAGCACAGGAATGCTTCTGTTTTATGGCCACGGTTATAGCTCGCTGAGGGAAGAGCTTTCTAACCGGATTGCTCTGACCTGGCTGTGAACTGTTCTCATTTGGCCGAAAATGAGCATCTTGAGTTGTATGGCTGGGGGCTGCAGAAAAGTCCTGTTTGCGGCCAGGATTGTGCTTTAGGAAAATCACACAAAGGGAGGAGGAAATAGTTTGGATTTTAATAAAGTCTACTTTATTTTATTAATTTACTTTTTTTTTTTTTTAATTGCACAGCGAGTGCTCGTCTCCATCTTACAAGTAAGTCAATTCCATGCAGGGCTGTAGCAAATTGATTTGAGATCTGTGAATGAAAACCAGTGAATGACTGCCAAGCATTGTTATATTATGGAAGTTTAAAGCACGTTATGGGTGAGCACCCTCATT
The DNA here is from genome assembly GCA_035590195.1 of Aviceda cuculoides. Classification (NCBI taxonomy): domain Eukaryota; kingdom Metazoa; phylum Chordata; class Aves; order Accipitriformes; family Accipitridae; genus Aviceda; species Aviceda cuculoides. The sequence goes on along the minus strand of JAVJGG010000024.1, from coordinate 28,995,155 downwards.
ATTCCTGAGGGGAGGTCACTTTGCAGATCAGGATTGGTGCAAGTAAGGAAACCAATTTGGGAAGAACAGGAACATGAAAAGTGCATCAGCTGCAGCAGGTGTTACAGAGTCCTTCTTTTTCTGCTTGGATGTTGGAAGAGAAACCTTTTTCTTTCAACTCTTGAGAAAAAGGTGTACAAAGCAAAAAGCACAAAGAGTTTACTTCCATGGGGTGACTGCAAACGACGTCCTGCTGCTTTCATTAATGAGTGGGAGAAGTTCACTTTAATCACTCTGCCTCTGAACCAGTCCCTCTGCCATGTAGGAGCAGCTCCTGGTGGCCTGTATCCAAGCATTTCTTTTGGTGGCTCCTAAAGGGACTTACAAAGAAATTACAAACTTCCTCACAACCTCCTGAGCGTCATTCAGGGAGTAGAAGAAAATTGTTTGCATTTTTATATGTTATGTTATACATTTCTCCAGCTGACTTACTTCAGTTCGTGGAGGAAACTTACACAGCCTCACAGATGGTTTTTTTCAACCGTTCCTAACAGCAGAAGTTGAAAAGTTTAGTCCTTGTGAGAGGGGCTTCCTCTACCTGGCTGCAAAGGACCTGGATTTTGGTCGCAACATGCCACAGGCATCCAGCAGGAAAGTGCTCTTCATCTGCTCCCAACTAGCTGTCTGTTAGCAGTGCTCTGGGGCCCCAGGGGTTAATTTCCCAAAATCCTTCGCTGAAACTTGTTAATAACTTCCATATGTACCCATGTGTGTGCACAGGAGGGGCCCCACAGCCAGCAGCTCTTGTAATAAGACTTGGTTACCTCTGACTTAAGGGTCTGCATGCCATTAGGGACCTGCCTCAGTGGATTGGGATTCACCGAAAAACACAAGTTTGTGTAAAAGCATTTCAAAAATATGTATTAACATTTGGGCATCCTCAGTGTTTGGAAATGAGCGCTTCCTAGGTAGTCAAGGTTCAAAATAAAACCTTCTGTGTACACACAGCTGGGTCTCAGTTTTGGACCCTTACCCTGATGTCCCTCTGAAAACGTGTATTTGCATCGTCTTTAAATGTGCTAAACCCCTTAATTTACAAGACTGCCTTGGTTAGGGGAATGTGATGGCTTTGTCTAATTAAGTTCTTTTGCACCAATTCCTTAAATGTTTGACGTCTCTAAAGTTAGATTGATTAACTGCATGCACTGGAGCTTTCTGCCTGCCCTGCACCATTGCCTGGTGCAGCAGCAGGGCTACTGAGGGCAATGCTCAAAGATAGCGCGGGTGTCAAAGGGAGAGGGAGATGCGGCAGAACTGCTCTGCGATTCTTGATGTCTCCCTGCAGAGCCGCCCGGGTCTCTGTGTGCTCCCTCTGCCTTGTGATCTCAGCTGGAGCTGGGGTTTTGATTCAGGCAAAGCAGAGTACTTCCAAATGCTTCCTGTGTAAGGGCTGGCTTGGTAGACTAGTACTCTTCAGCCAGAAAAGAGATGGCTGAGGTCTGCAGCAGAGATCTGTGAAGCCTAAATGTCATCAAGTAGGTGACCAAGTAAGTGTGTTTTCTTAAAAAAAACAAGGAGGCATCCAATGAAATACTCAAGTGCAAGACTCAAAAGAAACGAAAGGAGACGTTTCTTCACGCAACATATAGCTTAAGCTGTGGAAGTCCCTGCCACAGGTCACCAGTGAGGCTAACCTTTGTGGCTACAAAAAGGGATTAATGGTGATTAATAGAGCACCTCTGGAGGAGGAAAAGCTGAGTCAGGAAATAGGAGAGAGGTGGGATCCAGGTGCAGCTTTGAGGTCTGTGCCTTGTTGGGCACACCTCTGCTATGGCAGGAGTGCAGGAACAAGCCAGCCTAAGCTCAGTCTTAGGCTCAACAGTATGGGGTGCAACACAGGCCAGCGGCACAGCAGGGGATAACTGTGCTGAGCTTAGAGTGTGCATGGAGCTCCTGTACCTGTGCTGGGGCCTCTTGAGGCAGAGGGCATGCCTGCATGTGGCAGACCCGTATGCCCACCCATACGTACACCCACCCATACAGCGTGGAGTTGCAGCTTACACCCACCCATACAGCGTGGAGTTGCATGCCTTAGCAGCGGTTTGACGGCAGCCCTCAGGCACTTCCTCCCGGCTTTCATGAACAGAAAAGTTGGGACACCCATCTGATGCCTGGAGGCAATCACCAGCACAGGCTGGGGAGAAAAATGTGGCCATGGTCCACAGTGAGTGAAAGAGTCTGGCTTGTCGCTGAGGGCATCAGGGGAGGCCAGCACCAGCCCAAGGTGACGGCTGGGACAGCTCTGCCCAGCTGTGCTGGCTGGGGCAGGGCTAGGGGGTCCCAGCCCGACTACTGTCATGTCAGAAAGGAGCTTTTGAAAAAGCCGTGCAAAATGCTGTAAGCACTGGCAGCCCCCTAGATCTGCATTTGATTCATCCAACCCAGAGCAAACAACATGCATACAATTTTAAAGGAAAGTTTTTTTGGCTCCTGGGCTATCTGCTCACCTAAGAGACCACCCTTGCTGTCAGAGCTCTCAGCCTTTGAGTTGGTCCTAGATGCCACTGAAATCAATGACCAGGCTGTTGTTCCCCTCGGAAGCTTTTGGATTAGGCCCCCCCCATTTTGTCAGGCCAATGTGAGCAAACATGGGTTTTCCACACTAAACGTAATCAAAACAAACCCTGCTCCCACTGTCTTGTGCAACAAATCATGCTGGGGGAATTGCTGGCATTCGGCATGATTAGCCCAAGCGCAGATGCCTTCCAGCTCATAAACAATAGCCTAAAGGATTGGAGAGGATCACAAACAAAGCACTTACAGACAAGACAGCATTTTCAAAAGGGACTTGAGAGCTTATGTCCATTGGGGGTTTGTCTTTTAAAAATAAACCAGAAGTAAACAAATTGACAAAGACAGCTCTGCAGAATCTAAGAGAATGAAAGCGAGGAGACTGGATGAAATAATACTTCAAAAATTAAGCTGGGGAAAACTTAAGGCAGAACTAATGGGTCCTTTTAAGCTCCTCAAAAAAACATGCCCACAGCCTTGGGGATGGGCAGGCACTGGAAACCCCACCTGTCCGTGCTGATGAGGCCAGGTGGGAGGTGGAAGGGATGCAGGAGGAGCCCCCACTCAATTCACAGGAGAAAAAAAAATCCCTTAAAAAGCAGTGACCGCAACAAAAGAATTAGATGACTTGTGTTTGTTAAGTTTTATGGAGATACAGTCTGAAAGGGATGTTCCCTGCTAGTGATGAATGGCTGTGAATTTCAGACTGAAACAGTTCAGTTTGTGTAAACCATAGTATTTGTATCATGCTTTTATTTGGTTTTTTTTCAATCTCATTTTTTTATAATAAAACTTTTGAATGTGGGCGGACTTGTTTCAAATTGAGTCCATTTTCTCCTGGCCCTGGCAGAGTGAAGTAGCAAGTGACCAGCTTCACACCCAAGAGCTCCTGCAAGGGGCCAGCAAAGTTCTTGACATTGATGGAGCTGCTTGCTTGTTTAGATGCTACAGTGAATGGGAGCTGCGGCAGGAGCTTGTCAGCATCACTGTAACTGAGATGTTGTGCTGGTTTTGGCTGGGATAGAGTTGATTTTCTTCACAGTAGCTGGTATGGGGCTATGTTTTGGATTTGTGCTGAAGACAGTGTTGATAAGACAGGGATGTGTTAGTTATTGCTGAGCATTGCTTACACAGAGTCAAGGCCTTTTCTGCTTCTCACACCATCCCACCAGTGAGTAGGCTGGGGGTGCACAAGGAGTTGGGAGGGGACACAGCTGACCCAAGGGATAATCCATACCATATGAGGTCATGTTTAGGATACAAAACTAGTGGAAGAAGAAGGAAGGGGGGGACGTTCGGAGTGATGGTGTTTGTCTTCCCAAGTCACTGTTATGTGTGATGGAGCCCGGCTTTCGGGGAGATGGCTGAACACCTGCCTGCCAGTGGGAAGTGGTGAATGAATTCCTTCTTTTGCTTTGCTTGCACATGTGGCTTTTGCTTTACCTGTTAAACTGTCTTTATCTCAAGAGTTTTCTCACTTTTACCCTTCTGATTCTTTCCCCCATCCTGCTGGGGGTGAGGGAGTGAGCGAGCGGCTGTGTGAGGCTTAGTTGCTGGCTGGGGTTAAACCATGACAGATGGCATTGCAAGTAATGCTGAGTCCAGAAAGACGCCAGCATCCGTCACGCCTTCTCTGGTTCTGTGCATGCCGTGAACATGTGCATGCAGCAGACCCCCTTCGTTTAAAAGCTTCAGCCTGAAAGGTAGCAACTATTCTGACTGCAGAGTGTGTACATTAGTGTCGTGGTTTAAGTCCAGCCGGCAGCAAAGCACCATGAGGCCGCTTGCTCCCTCCTCCTGCCCCATTAGATGGGGAGAAGAAAATATAACAAAAAGCTTG
>JAVJGG010000024.1:28954171-28974635 GCA_035590195.1 Aviceda cuculoides | reverse complement strand
CTTTTCTGTTCTATTAAACTGTTCTTATCTCAACCCACAAGTTTTACTTCTTTTCCCGATTTCCTCCCCCATCCCACGGCGGGGGGGGGAGGGGGAGGGTAGTGAGTGAACGACTGCGTGGTGCTTAGTGGCTGGCTGGGGTTAAACCACGACACCTGCTAATCTTGTGAGACTTACCTTGCAGGCAGTCTGATGGAGGGGGAAGGAGTGTAAGCAGCAGAGTGACTAGGCTGGAGGCAGGCCCCCATGCCTGCTTGCCTAGACAGCATCTCCATGGGGATGAGGAGGGAGGCACTGTCACGACTTGCTGATTGACATCTCTAGGTTTCGAGGTGGGCCAGCAAGTCTCAGACCTACGGGCTCTCCTTGGGGCCCAAAGAGCTTGTGCAGTCATTACATTTGCCCTCCTGCAGAACACAGCCCATATTTCCCACCACAGCTTGCTCAGACCTGCTGGTTTAAAAATGTTTATCTTTAAGAGAAGCTATTTAGCATCCTCCTTAGTTACTAATGGACTGGAAAGCAGTTCATCGTTTTCGTGTGATGTGAATATAATCATCCCACTTCTTTCTGAATTAGAACAGAGATACTTAGCAAAGCCGCCTGCCTTTCCTGCCTCCTCTCTGGCTTGCTGAGCAGGGCTAACCCTTATCTGTGCGTGAATGGAACATGTTCAAGGAGAATTCATCTGAGGCAAGAAACATTTCAGAGGAAGAGACGTTCTTCCTTCAACTCCATGCTGGACTTGGATGTTAGTGTGTCACTGACTGTATGTCATCATTAATGGTCGTCTGGCACTCTTCTCTAGATTGCGTATTAGCAAAAGCTTCCTAGCCAAATCCTGACAAAAGTCACTGCATTTTGCCTGTCTGAAATTCCCACAAACACTTTGAACAGGGCCCTGCTTTACTCCCTGTCCTACAGCATTGTTGTGTACTGTTAAATACTCACACCCTCCATCCAGCTAAGTTTCAGTGGTGGAAGTGATTTCTATGTATGCACAGAGCCCAGTTCTCCTTTCCACTGCTCCAGTGTAAGTCATCAGACTCCTCCATTTTACCCTGTGGTGAGGAAAGGGACCAACTTGCGTTGTGCATAGACTGCCAGCACTCTTTGCTGTGGAAGCACTCAGGGGGTATGTGAGCAGCTGGCTTTGACATGACATTCGTGTTCACTTCATCTTTGGGGAGAAGGTGTTTTCTCCAAATGTGTCATTTGGTATCTTGTCCTGAGCAGGTGGTGTGCCCTAGAAGGAACCAGCTAAATATCCTGAGACAGAAGGTGGAAACGCAGCCCTCTTCAGCTATTCCACCACCACCTCCTGTCTATGATGTGAGTACCAGAATCACCCTCCATTCCTTCTGTCCGCATCATGGTGCAACCCTTCCTTTCCCTGCTCTGCCATGCTACAGACACCACCAGTATCATGATGTGAAACGTAAGCAATATCTGCGTACCAGCCTCGTACTGGTGGCCTTGCTCCTGTGCTCTGCCCATGCTTGTGCATGTTGCGTGCCTCCATCCTGGTCACACTCGTGGCCTCCCCCGTCCCAAAGCCTTGCGCCATGCCCTGCTGGGCAGCACCCTTCCCTTTGCCAGCAGTGTGGCAGCACGGAGCAGCAAGTGTGGGGCCAGAGAGGATTCCTGGGGGTAGAGGAAGAAGGCTCTCCAGAAGTCAGGAAGGAAGAGGGGATTTCAGCCCCACTTTGTACTGTAGCGTGTCTCAATGCCCTTCCCAGCTGCATAATGATGGCTCAGGAAAGGGGCAGAGAGAAATGCTCCCCCCAACAACCCCAGCTGTTTAGAGCGCCTGCTGTGACACCTTCACCAGTGTCAGTGTCACAGACCGCTGCAGTCCTGAGCAGGCTGACTACCTCTCAGGGGGCAAAGGGCAGGAAGAAAATGAAGGGAGTCTTTTTTGCAGCATTTCCTTTTTCATTGCATAGGATCTCCTTTTCCATTGCTCAGACTGGGGAACGCTGACTGCTCCCACTTCTCAAGCCCAGTAGCCGCAGCATCACAGGGATTGGAGTGGCTCTCCTGAAATGTCAGGCCCAGACCTCAGCTACCTCAAGTAACCGTGACCCCTAATCCCGTTTAGAACCCATCCAGCTCCATTTAAAATGGATTCCTTTTTCTCCTTTTACCCCTGTGGGAGGGCTGCTCTACTAAGAAGGGAAGGTGTTTGGGTTTTTTTCTCTGTGATCTGTGGGACAAACAAGGAGGAATAAAATGAAAGTGAGTAGAGAAGGATGTTGCCTGAATATTAGGAAACCTTTCTGACTGCAAGGTCTATAAGGGCTGGAAAAGTCTCTCTAAGGAAAACCTGTAAGCTTTGCTGCATTAATCATTTAAACTAAACAAAGTGAAGCTCTGGAGAATGTACTACAGAGAGGAGTAAAGCTCTGCCAAGGAGGCAGGAGACCTGATAGGGGGCAGATATGAAGAACAAGAGGATGGCCCTGCCCTCTTCTCATTCTCATTTCGCAGGTGGGGGTGTGCCATTTTATGGCCCTTTAATTTTTGGAGTGGAGGTTTTAGAAAAAGAAAGCATTATGTATTGTATGTGATATGTCTATTCTGGGCAAAAAGCAATGCTTTGGGTAAAGGAGGTTGCAGGTTATAAACCTTTTCATTTGTATCAAGTAATTTCTTTTTAATTCAGGCTTATAAAAATCCGAATGGGTAGTTTCCTGCTGAAGTGGATGATTTCTGCAAGGAGACAAAAAAAAAATCAAATCCATTTTTCGCTCAGTCGGCCTCGTCATGCATCCTTAGCTCCATCTTAATTACATGTTTCATCATGTTGCTCTGTTCAGGAGGCCCCACTAAGGCTAATACAGCAAGCCAGCAGAGCCAGCCTTAGGCACAGGCAGTCCCGGGAGCTGGCTGAGTCCTTGTGCTTGCAGGCGCCCTATGGACCTGGACCAGCTGGCCTTCCCCCGAAGTCCCTTAACCACACGCCAGCTGTGTGGGGCTCTTAGCCAGCCCGGTGTGCAGGGCAGGGGGCTCAGCCCTCTTTGGCAGAGCTGCAAGCAGCCTCCGACCGTCTCCTGTGTGCTGGGGGGTATGAGCCCGCCTGCTGGAGGTTACTTTATTGTGGAGCCGCTGCTGCAGGGTGACTCGTTCAGGCACGAAGCAGCAACTCCTGCCACAGACGCAGCACATGGTGAGAGCTGGGCTGCGAGATGTAATGGAGAAGTTAATGGAGGAGAGAGGGCAAGAGCCCTGGGAGGGAGACCCTGCATTGGATGGGCCCTCAAGACAGGGGAGGGGAGTCGAAAGTCCACAAACCTTGTTTTCTTTGAAACATGACTCTGGTGCCCTGCTGCTAAATTTTGTTGGGACTCTGCATGGTGTAAACCAAGCCCTGCAAACTGCATTTGGAATTAGGTCCGTTGTGAAAACCCGTTGGTGTTAAACTGGGTGTTGAACACTTAGTGCTTAATTCACAGGGACGGCAGAAATCTGTGGTCGCCATTGGGATAAGCTAAGGCAAGGAAAAGGGAAGGACAAGTGAGAAGTAACTGCAAGTGATGAGATAAAGAAGGAGGTCAGAGATTAGGGGATGGGACAGGAGGCCAGCATGTGCCAGATGTGCTATCTGTGGGGGAAAGCAAGAGGTCAGAGTCTGGAAAAAAGTTGGGTCAGGGAACCACAGTGTCCTTGCAAGCCTGGAGCTGGGAGCAGGAGCAGCAGGAGGCAGCACAGGACATCGAAGGCAGGGCTTGGAACAGGCTGGTGCAGCTCATTAAATGCTGTGTTACCCTACACAGTAGCAAGGCTCACCCCTTGCGTGGGAAGGGTCCTAGCACACCTTCTGCAAAGCCATCCTGCTGAACATCCCTAGGAGCAAATGCCTTCCCCACTGGCTCTTCCAGGTGCCACTGTTTACCTCGTGGGGGTGGGCGTACACAGGGAAAAGCAGCAGGTAGCAAAAAGCCCCGGTAATAAGGGGGCAGCTGGGCACCCACTTTGTTCCCACTACACTGCCAGGTGTTCCTAGACCTCTTTGTCCTACTGCAGCCCCGGAGCAGCTCTACCTCACTGCGCTGCCCAGACCCAAACTTGTGTTTTCCTCTGTCTTCCAGCTTAGCTGCCTAGTTAACAAGCAGCTTGGAAATAACAATCCGAGGGACTCACTTCATCCGCTTTACACTTCTAACAAGCTTTTTGAGCAGCAAACAGACCTCCTGTGGTGCAGGCAGATTCCAGAGCACAGGAGCTTTTCCCAGTGCAAGGGAAACAAGGAAGCTGCTTGGGGATGGGAAGGCATCTGCCAGCGGGGAGGAGAGAGGCCTGTGTGCCTCCACTGTGACAGCAGCAGGTGGTCAGTGACCAAGTAAAAGTAATTCATTTGCAAATGGCAGCTGGAAACACCAGCTTTCCAACTGGCCAGCAAAGGGCCGGCATTGTCAATAGCCTCCATGGGAAGAGAGCTTATGGAGGGAGGGAATCTTTTTTGGAGGTTGAACGCCAAAAGGATCCTTCTTGCTTGCGAGTGGCTTCAGACTAGAGCAGTGAAAGAGCCTGCCTGCCCTGCCAAGGGGACACGGAGCTGTGCTGCTGGGAGCCAGCATCACAAAGAGAATTGAAAAAGAGGATGGAGAAATGGGATTTTCTGTGTGTGCATGTGCACATGCGAATAATTGGGAATGTCTGTGTAGGCAAGCGGGTTGTTGTGAGTGGAAAAGAGGCAGGTGAAATAATTTGACTGTTCCCAGAGGAGGAGTGGGAATGGGAAAGCCATGTGGTGCTCTGTTCACTTGCGGCCCCCTCCTGCCTGAGTGCCTGTTTGTTCCAAGCCCTGCTCCCAAATGCTGCTTCTCTATCATCTGGTCCTGTTCAAACCACTGTCCTGCTGGCCATGATCCTGAAAGATGCTGAGCGTTTGCAACTCCGGATGAAATTATGGGGCTTCAGGTGATTGGCAGCCCCAGAGTCAAGCCTCCATGTTTTGCTTGTCCTCCTCACTGTGTTGCAGGGCACCTCGCTCCCTTTGCAGTCTCTCCACTAATACCATCTGCCCCTCTTGCGCCGGAGCTCCTCCCTTCTTCCTGTTGCCAGAGAAACAGCCACCTTGGCAACCTGCTGTCATCCTTGAAACACACATGGAAAAGTCCTCCTGATTGTTATGTTTGATCCTTCAGGCAGGTCTGGAACATCACTCAAACTGACACGCATCTCCTGTGACACGATTACCTGGGGGACCAGTGGGTGCCTATGCATGTGGGGCGTGTGTGTGTTTCCCTGTGTAGCTGTGTGGGACCACTGATATGTTTGAGGGCCTGGGAGTGTATTGATTTTTTTAATTATTATTTTCTCACTCTAGGAAGAAAGGAGAGTTCTGGCTTGGAAAAAAAACCCAGAAAATAAATAGAAATCATGCCTGATGTAGGGTTTCCCATTTTCGACAGCCCCTGTGCTTCAAGACCTCAGCTTCACCTCTCTTCTCACCCTTATTTGCCCAGAATAACCATAAGCAAGAGCTTGTGGGTGTCAGGCACCTAAACGGTCTTGGGCAATGCAGAGCACTGCTGGTTACCTGTGGTCCCCACGGTGCACAATATCCTTTCATGTGACAGGGGGGTCTTTATTCTGGATTCTGGGACAGTTTGGAGCGGAGGGAGGCAGGGGCATTGGCATTGTTCTCCACTGCCATACACAGGGTAGGTAACATCAAAGCGTGTCTCTGTGAGCCTGAAAAAGGAAGATGATGCAGCGGTACTGTAAAGATTTCAGGCGAAAAGGATTTTCTTTTTGCCCAAGTACAGGTCAGGAACTTCAAAATTTTGGAGATGGCAGGGGTTCCTAAAAAATATCAGGCACGAGATGGGGAACAACCCAGTGGGCAATTAGTTGTCTTAAAGCTAAGTAATTTATTTGACCCCTGCTCTCTTCTCTCTTCCCTGTGCAGTGCCTGGATTTGCAGCAAGTTGATGTCTATTCTGTCCTTGAGAACAATACAAACAACCTGTCACCCAGAAAGAGTCTTCCAGGGAAGGTAAGGGCTGGGGTCCTGTTCTTGGAGACTTCCCTTATGCACTGGGCACCTGAGGAAAGAAAACCCACAGGGTCGCCATGGCCCTAGCAGGCAGTAAGTGTGTCTCCAGTCCCACTGAAAGGGGAAAACGGGACGTGGCATCCATTCGCCAGGTGGCCTGCACATGTAGGCTATCTTCCCTCTTCCGGCAGAACCCTTGCTCCTGCAGCTCTACCAGTTCTGGCAGTTCCAGTTTCGTGCAGATGCTTTGCTATATGACGTACACTGAAAGGCATTGAGGGCTTTGGCATTGCTGTTCCCTCTGAATGGGACAGATGTTCACAGAGACTTGGCCAGATGCTGGTCTCTACTATTGCCCTTTCCAGATTATTCAGGCAGCTGAGAAGTCCTCTGGGGTAGAGCAATCTCTGCACTGGGGGCAGACCCTGGACACAGTTGTGCTCTCACTGGCATTAAGCACCTGAGAGCCATTTCATGGTGGCAGAAGCTAAAATGGTCTGAACGGAGGCTGAGCTGATACAGCCTCTGTCAGCTCTGGGGCTCAGGAAAAGGCAGTGTGGGTACATTTTGGGCTTGGATCTTCTTGCTGGGCTGGGCGTTACGAGTTAGAGACAAGGAACTAAATCCACTCCTAGTGAAAGTAGCTGCATTTTGGAATATGCAAGTGCAGATCAGTTGTGGGGGCCACATGAAGCAGACCAGAGGTCCACACAGGCCTCTACCATGCCTTTGGCAGTCATCAGCTGTTTCATGAGGACAAAGCATGCATCAGGCACCCCAGGGCACATTTCCTTCCTGTCCTCAGAACTTTGTTGTTCTTTTCCCCCTCCAGACCTCTTATCTGCTTAAAAAAATACATTTATTCTTCTAATGTTGGAAAATGTTCCTGAAAAGTGTCTCCCGCTTCCTCCCACTGATGTCCTGTTGGTGGGGAGTTCAGCAGGTTGCCTATGCAGCGTGGAGCGTGGTGCCAGATTCAGTTGGCACCATCCCTCTGTTTCATGAAGGACAGTGTTTTCCAGTGTCTGAGGCATTTCCACAACTCCCACCTTTAGGAAAAGGTGGTCTAAAATCAAGTGGCCTCCCCTGTGTCAGAGCTACTTGCCATGTGGTCTGGTCTCAAGGCCACTGGCCTCCTGCAGTTACTGCCATGGCACCACAGCAGATGGTGGTAGCAAAGGCAGGTATCTGATTATTGAGGGGAAGGATGGGTTGTTTTATATAGGCTGCTTTATACCCCAGTGCATCATATGCACTGGAAAAGACAGCATCCCTGGTTTTGTGTTCTGGCTACATTTTGAATTAGTTGGATAGGGAGAACAGTAGGTCCTGATCCCTCTTCCCTGTCTTATTTATGCTTTTGTGTACTTTTATCAGCTGCCTCCTTCGAAACAATTCGGTCTGGATGATGAGATGCAGTATGTGTGGGTTTTTTCCCCTACCGTGGAGCTGTCTGGGCTGTCGAATTGCTTGTGTGTGGCCCACATCACCACTCAACCACTACTTTGGGGGCAGTGGGTCTGTAAAACAGAGCAGGAACAAAGCAACAACGAAAGAGCGAAGGAGCATTTGTGTGTGAGTAGGCCTGGCACTAGTAGTCTCAGGCAGTGTGGGATAAAGGTCCAAGCAGAGATGGGAGAAACAAAGTTGAAGAAAGCAAAGAGAGGGGCTGGGATGAGCTTTCACACCAAGAGCAGACACCACCAAGCGTCCTCAGTTCTTGTGCTGGTCAGAAGGAAGAGGAGCGTGAGTGGCGGGACCCCACGATCTCTACACAGGAGAATTTGAGTGTGCTTTCCACTACTGTTGCAAGCACCTCGGTCAGCTTCCCTCTCCGTCATCTTGGGCTGTGACCGCCTGGGACACTCGTCCTCCAGCTGGCTGTGCCAGAATATAACAGGGTGTTTTCCCCAAGAGCGAGACTTGTGGGCCAGTGGGTTTGGCCTGTGAGTGGGAGCTGGGACTGCTGAATGGTGGCTGATTCTGCTGTGGAGGGTCCAGGCCAGCCCTTGGTGCAGGATGCTGCGCATAGAGGGGGAGCCGTAAAGGGGAGCAGGGCAGAGAGTCCCTGCAACAAGAGCATTTGCATGCTGTTGCGCTGGACTGTCAGCCAGCTTGGGTAGCGAGGGGTTAATCCTGCATGCTTTGGAGGTGCCTGCACTCCGCACTTTTGTAAAATGTTTCCCTTTGGTGGTGGCAACAGAGAAAATGCTAGTGTAGGTAGGGCTTCATTCACCCGGTGGCATTTCAGCTACTTGCTGTGTAACCTTGCTTACAGCAGGCCTGTGCCACACAGCGCTTAAAATATCAGTCTGTCAGCGCCTTGTCTACACAAGGAACAGTCGTGTGGAATAGACTCAACTGTTGAAGAAACAGGATTGAGGAGGTCAGGGAATTCCTCCTTCACAGAATCCAAAGTGATTTATTTTTTTACCAAGTCCAATTTTCCCTCCCCTCCCTGTCTGACAGCTTTTTGGGGGAAGAGTGACAAGTAAAGGAGGCATCTTTATCCCTTGGGCTGGATTAGTCACGTTCATCTCTGGCAGAGCAACATTTCTCACTGTAGTGGCTTCCATTTCAGCGGATCACTTACAGCCATTCCTAACAGAACAAACGTCAGTGCCTGCTTATTGAGAATTAATTAATCTTCTTTTGAATAATTTTCCTCCATTTCTTTTTTCTCCTTTTCATCATTCTGCAGACACCTAAGAAGCAAGCAACTCTAGAAGAATCCTCTGATACACTGTATGAGAATATCTAACAAGGAAAATCTGACCCTATGTGGACCAGACATCTTTCTGTATGGCAGAACTACTCTCTTACATCCCCAGTTCTCTGCAGAGATTCACAGTGACTTCAGGGTACAGCCGTGAGGGACTCGCGAACCCCCGGCTCCTTCTAAACTGCCCTTCATTAACAACAGAATGGATCTGCTCAAATCCCACCGGGGCTCAGTCTGCACTGATGCAGCCAAGCTATTTTGCAGCAAAGCCATTTGATGCAAAAGAAAAGCTGCTTTTGTCAAGCACTCACACATATCTTAGATACGGTGCAGATGGGATCTGTGCGGGTTGCTGTCATCTGGCCTGGCTGAAATACTTAAATCTCAATCCTCTGTAAGTGATAGGACAATCCAGAGACCTCCCTGCTTGCTGGCTTGATCTTCCAATCCTGACCTGCAGCAGTCCATCTGATCCCGTGCCTATGGCTTTCCTGATATGGCCATCAGGCCTTCATGCATAGTTTAACCGAGATCCAAGCATCCACCTGCCCATTTTTCCTTTCTCAGGAACCCCACAGTGAAACATGCTTTCTCATAATCTGCTAATCCCATCAAGTAGTCACAGATGCCTGCTGTGACCATAGTCAGTCGACTCAAATCAGTGCCTCTGAGTAAATGCTTTCCCTTCAGCAGTATCAGCAGTATATGGTGAGGACTGGATGCACGGACAGAGATAAAGATGGAGAAAAGGAAAATAGAGAAAATATCCCTGCCTGGCAACATGTCGCAGCAGCAGTGCCCTTTCCAGAACATGGAAGAGGAACAATGAGGTGGGAACCCGAGGAAACTCCCTTGCTGGGGCTGCATAAGCCAAGTGGGTCTGGGGCCAGGTTCCAGCCCAGAGATGTTCAAGCTGAGCTCCCCAATTTCCTGTTCTTCTTGGCAATGGGCATTGTTATTGCTTGGGATTTTGAGCCTCTGTGGGAGCAGGCACGGTACCTCTGCCCCACCAAAACCAATAGGTTTGCCTTTGTTTCAGCTGGCCAGTGTTTCCCAACAAGCGTATAAGGCTTCTTTACTGCCCCCCCCGCCCCCTATGTTATTTGGCCAGGTAGACCAGTTCTGAAACTTAGAATGACAGGAAGGAGGAGGGAGGCCCTAGAGGTGAATTTTCTGTCCAACCTCTTCTCTCTCCTGACAGCTGGTAGTTGCCTACCATTTGTGCTGATGCATATTCTAGTTCTGATAGGGAAGAGGTTACATTAAATATCCATATAACAAGATCAAACCAGTGGATCAAAAAGCTGAGGCTGTTTTATCTCAGATTAAAAAACAACAACAAAATAACAACCAAACAAAACCAACCCAAAATAAGAATATGCAGCATAACTTGAGAGGAATCATAGAAACCTCTTTAAAGAAGAAGATCAAATTAAAATTGAGCTCCAGGGTCATAGGACCCTCTCTAGTTGAAGATAATGTTGCTATGCATCAGAGATAGAGGCTATGGAAAATGTCTCCAGGGCCTCCAGCCTTCCTATACTATGTTTAAAGAGATAATCCGCTTATTGCTTTGCTCTTTTTATTAGAAGAGATTTCAAACATGCAATTTGGACTTTCTTTAACCACAGGAAAATGATTTTTCTCTTCCCAGTGTTGAGGAATTCATTTCAGAAGGAGCAATCGAATAGACAGCATGGCTTATTAGACCCGTTTTCCATTTGTTAAGTGATCGCAACAATTATAAATAAATATTTTTGAAGTCAACAATTTTAGTGTTTACTAATGTGACCAGAAAACATTTGTCTTCATAGAAGAATTTACAGAGGATTGTACAGGTATAACAATTCCTTTCCTTAACAAATTTGAAGAAATTATGAGATGAATTATAAATATGTTGCAGCTTGGCAATAAAATATTCAGCAGAAGCTGGTGGATTAGATGAAAAGTGAAAACTTTCAAAATAATGTTGCTTAGTTTTTGTGTTTTGCTTTTTAAATGCTAAAAATACTGGGTGCTACTGGAAATTTCCTGGCAAGGATCTCATTTTGCAGTGAATTGATTTGTCTTGTCTTTCTGTTACCCTTTTAAATAGTGTGTTTCTTACATTTATGCCTGACCAATTCTATATATTAAGTAGCTGAAGCTGTTTAAAATGAAACACGAGAAGAAGAGTGGTATTTGGAATAGAAAAGGCTATTCCAGAACAGTCAGTGCTAAAGTACTGGAAGAATCACACCAGGTTCTGATCAATTAAGTGAAAGAGCAAAAATTTCCAGGAAACACTGGCAAGTCTGGGGATTTGGGGTGTGCACCAAAGCTAGCCAAAGATGAGGGGAGTTGCTGTGTTGATTTCAGTGGGTTTTGGATTAGCCCTGCAAGGGTAAAAGGCTGCTGCCCGAGAAAAGGGAAGTTTTGAAGCTATGTAGACACAAGCTAATATAACTTCTTTAGCATTGTAAGCCATGGGCAGCAGCAGTAGCATCAGAGAGAGTGAGAGAGAAAGGTATAAAGCAGAAGACTGTGAGAGCAGGGATGTTTTTAAACGGTATGATGTTTTCCAAAGAGGTATGAGGAAATGCCTTCAGGCACAGGTAGGAGGGACTAGGAAATATAATTTATATAATATTGGTATAGCTACTTTGTAGCGGCTATTTGTTCAGGAAAAAGGCAGTCATTAGGTCTTTTTGTCTCACCTGTCTCTATGGTCCATGAGAGTAGATGCAGAAAATGAATATTACTAGCAAGAAGAAAGGAGTTCATTTTTAAGTGTTGAGCAATGGGGGGTGGGGGAGAAATTAAGGATTGGCTCCCCCAGCTCCACAAAGGTGAGAGGTGATGACTGGCTTGTTGTGTTCACTCTAGAGGTTTTGCTTTAAAACGAGTGTTGCGAATGGATTCCTCTTTAAAAACTGTGTCCCTAAGGGCCTCAGCTCCACTTCCTTCCCCCAGCAGGGTGCTGTTATGTACAAAGCGTGCTCTCACATTACACTGGTATAATCTTTGATTCCCAGATGTTGAATTATCCTTTTGTATTGACAGGATTTCAGGGAAGTGGAGACCCGTTAGCAAAGTAAGCAGTGGTGCGAGGTGGAAATGTGCTGCCTGCCGCTTTCTAAAGGAGGTGCCATGTTAACACTAGGATCCTTTGCCCCCTCTACCAGGTGTGAGCCTTTGGTCTGAGAGATGCGGTCTCTCACCATCATTCTCAATGTGTTGTCTTAGCTGGCATTGCTGCAAAGGGTGTTGGTGACACTGAGGTCATCTAGTCCCTTTAAAACAAGTCCTTCACAATGCTTTACAGCAAATCCTAATTTGAGAAGGCAAAAACCAGAGCGCACTTGAGTGGTTCATTGGTTTGTTGGTTTCATCCTTTTCCGCAGAGGACAAGCTCTTGCATGGGTACTGTTCTGTCATATGAAACATGCCAACTATATTTTGCCATTATTTGTAGATAAGAAAGACCTTGCTGTGATGGATAACAACAATGAAATGTATGTCCAAGGTATAGTCCAAGGTGTTCTTCTTCATCGCTTCTGTCTTCTACTCCTCTTTTACCTTCTGAGGGGTGTCACTACTGTAAATCATCTCTAAATAGCCAGCCAGGGCTGGTTCTTTATCAAGGGAGATGCTTGACTGAACAGCACCCGAGTGAAATAGTTATGACTGCTGTGGTTTGCACCACTGTCCCACCTAACAGTGCCCTAAGGGTGTGCAAGTCTGGGCCAAGGGCAGAGGTCTCTTCATCCTGTTGGGCTGTCTCTTGGGAAGACCTGGTGTTTCTTCAGCCCTTGGCCATGCAATACAGTGACCTTCTGAGACAGAGATTTAGGGAAGGCAGTGACTGAAGCCACCAGATGGTGCCCTAGGTCCTCTCGGCTCCCTTTCCTGTCCCCTGCCTGCCCACATCCCCCTGCCAGCTCCCCTGGTAGTCCCCAAACCCCAGACTCCCGGGGGTGGGCACCTACAGCCATGCAGAACATCCCCAGCCATGACTGTCTTCTCCTCCTGGGGCTGGTGCTTCTGGCACCCCTTACAGCTCCGTGCTATGGCCCAGGTGCCACCAGCACCTGTGAAGAGATGGGGACAAGACAGTTTCCCCTCCTTTTCATCCATGAAGTCTGGAGAAGTACCTTCATCCGATACCAGAGTCTTGGCACAGGGCTGCCCATGTAAGGGGCAGGAGAGTGGCTGCTGATGCCATCATTGGGTCAGACAGGCATCTGAAATGCAAAATTGGCCAGATGGAGCCAAAATTGGCTGCTTGGAGCTGCCACCACTTTCTTTCACCGTTTGGAAACGGCGTCTTATCTTGGGTTTGGGAAAATTTACTGTGTGTCCATGATGAAAAAATCCTTTGCAGCATATGCTGCTCCTCTTCTTTGCTGTGTCAGGAAGCTGATGAAGGCTCAGATATTGCTCTTTCTGTGTTTTGGGATTCTGTGGTGGTCAAGATTTGCTATGCACAGTGAAGTATAATTAAGAGTTTATAATAAAAAAGAGAAGGTCAGAGAGCACCAGTGACTACCTGATCTCCAAGGGAAGACAAGAATGTGAATCTTCAATGTCTTCTCTTGCTTGATTCTAGGGCAAGCCAGTCTCCACTTACTGTCAGGGATAAAATGTTTTTTCTTTGTTAATGATAAAATAGAAATGCAGGTTACTATTAGTAATTAGTATGTTACCAGGTACTTCACTATTAATAACCAGGCCTTTAAGCTGCCAAACTGTGTTACAAGCTGTGGGTCCACAAGGTTCACAGCACCAGTGCTGCAATGACCCAGCCACCTGCGGACAAAGGACGATGGTGCTTTGACAACACCAGGCAGGTTCCTGTGAGAAGTGACAGGAGGGCAAGTTGTCACCTTCTGAGGCAAGGACTGTTTAGGCAGGAGGGGAGAGCTCCTATTCCAGGAGGGAGCCTTTCTCCTCACCAGCCGATGAACCTCCCAGAGTTCTTCTTTTCCTTCAGCTCTTTGAAATATGTGAGTTGTGTTGCATAGCTCTAGGCCACGTGAAGATTTGGATATACAGCTGGTAGGGCCAGGCAGGTCAGCCACCCTGCTTTAAGGAGTCAGAATGTGATTATCCAAATTGGAACAGGGTGAACATGGAAAAGCTAACGTATGGGTTTCTTCAAAACGTTATGTCTTTTGATAACCAGTCAGGGCCTCTGGTTTCTATATCATCTGAAAGATTGTCTGCCTACAATTTTATGCAATGATATCTGAGCACTTCCAGGAGTAATAACTGTACCCCAAATACCTGTACCACAGTAAGCTTCCCTCCCTTGTGAGGGAATTACCCTTGTAATGCCACTGACAGTGCTTTTGGCACTGATGTGTGCCATTAAAATCAAAGATTTCAGCAGTCCTTGCAAGGCTTAGTATGATGTTTCAGCCTCATACATGGAAAAAATGGAGACTCAGGAGGTTAAATGACTTTTCCAATATTGCAGAGGGTCAGAGGTGAAGTCAAGAACAGAATTCATTTTCCTATGTTCTTATTTGTACCAGGTTGTCCAGGTAGGAGCCAGCAGCTGGGTAAGTAGGAGCTGCTGAGCTCCTTATAGTTTAAGAAAAAAAAAAGTTTCTTCCTGAGTCATCAGCACTGATTTCGGCAGCACTTTGCTTTTCATTTTTGATTTCTCATGCAGGTATCAATCAGGCTCACGTCTGCACGGCTGAGGTCTGTTTCCTGAGGTAGCAGAGCTGCAGGAGAAGTTACTGCTCTCTTTTACAGAGGTATCCACCATTTTGACAATAAGGAAAGCTCATCAGAGCCAAATTACCATGGAAAATGCAAATATATATGCATAATTCCCCAAATAAATGTTTATGGAGGGGATGTGCTGAGTTGCTGCTCATCCACCCCATAAAGTCTTCCTGATTGCTGAAGTTCCTGAGCTTGTCGAGAGGGTTTAGACAAGGAAGAGCAAATGGCTGCAGCTGAGTTGCAAAGATGCTCTGCTCGCGAGGCAGGGAAGTCCCTGCCATCCCAACAGTCAGATGCTGGAGAAGAAGGAGGTGTGAGGAGAGGTGATAATGCTGATAACTGCATGAATGGAAATGCTTGCCATTTTTTTAACGTTCAAAGGAAACCACAGTTTTGAGGTGATGTAATTCCTGCTTGGTTGGGTTGTTTATTCAAGCAGTGCAGCGCTGTGCTAGTACATGGGGAAGAGAAAGTAAAACTTAAGCTCGGCTTTTGCTCTCTTGGGATTTCTGTATGCTTTCAGAATCATTCAGGTCAAGGCAGGGTGTGAATCTGAAGTAGAGCAGCTCTTTCAGCATGGCCTTCTGTACAGACTGGCCCTTTACTAAGGAACATGTGAAACACAGATGGGGGTTTGGAAGAAACCAGTTTAATAGAAGGAGCTGTAACTCTTCTTCTCCTCCCCAAAAGATTTAAAATAATCTTGCTGTCCATAAAAATCAGGTTAGCTATTTTTGGGTTCTTGCAGAGCTAAAATGAATGCAGCACCTCTCATTTCCAGTTATGATAAGTCACTAGATATCAATTCTTAATTGCTTGATTAATCTTGACTTTTCAGAGCTGACGGTGCCTGTCCTAGCACTTAGACAAGAGCTACATTTAAAAGAAAGGAGAAAACGCTTCACTTCCTTTTTTTTTTTTTTTTTTTTAAACATAGCCTGCAAGGTAAGAACATGAAATTACAGTGATGTTTGTAACATGTTGTCCTGAGAAAGATAGGCCATTAGGCAGAGTGCAAGTGAAACAGTCAGAGGTTCACGATATACTACGGTGGTGTGATGAATTAATTCTAGCATGTACTTCAGCAATTCATTACAAGACTATCTCGGACCCAAATGCTAGTACATTTATATTTGCTGTATGCTCATGCATGTTAGGCCATGTTTTTCATGTAAATTAATAAGCAGAAAGTTTTCATTCATGAAGATCGTGACATTTCTATGTAGAGAAAGGCCATTTAAGGTCAACAGTTATGGAGTACTATACCTTTGTGTGCTTTATGTATGGTTGGACTGATAACTATCACTGCACATGTCTCCCTCAAGGGTGTTAAAAAAATACAGACCAAATAAGAAAAGACATTTGAATCACTTACATAACATGTATAAAATTGTTTGGGCTCCCTCCCCACCCCAGCAATGTGTGTGTGGCACATCCAGGATGAGCAGCAACAGGGTGTATCAGCCCTTGCTTGGGAGGAATATACTATACTGTCAGATCTCCTTTTCTGTACGACAGGCAGGCCAGAATATATGATGGCACAGTGTGATGTAAAGGTGTTATGGGTACAAGTTCAGGCTGGCTTTCCAATGTTAGAAAAAGGACTTACCTTGGTCTCATCCCTCTAACTAAGGAATAATAAGGCCTCTGATTTTTTCATTCCAATTAACTGCTGTATCTGGATGCCACAGACTTCTTGGGAGAGGTGAGTGCTGTCCAGGACATCTACTCAAAGGTCTGTGTAATCCAAGGGAACACTATGATGGCAATATTAAAACACAGGAGTGCCATCACCGCTGTTCTTAGCAGATGATGAACCAGTGACGTCTCAAGAAAATCCCAGTGGTAAAAGGGAAGAATTCTGACAATACACCCTCCACACACATCCCCAACCCCTCTAAATACAGCACTCCCTCCATGGTTACCTTCTGGAACTAACCATGGTTATTTTGATCTACAAGTGTCTCCAGCAATGGTGTAGAGAAGGGAAAGTTTCCCCCATGTACTGGGCTGAGACCTATTGCTCTGCAGATGTCCCAGTCAGTGGGCAGCTGAATGGTCCCAAAGGCATATTGTCCTCATCTAATCCCTTCCTGCAGTCAGAGTTTCTTAAGTGGTGTCTTGTGTGAATGAGGTGATGGGAGCTCCTCTGGGATGCCATCTTGCAGTCTGGTAGATTAATGTTTCCTTTGCTTAATTTAATTTACCTTTATACCATTTATACTCCCTCAGACAACCCTACAGTCTTTCTTGCTCCCTGGTGCTTCTGCACCACTGAAGTTCTCATGCAATTCCCATGATGCTTTTCAGTTGTTATTTGGGCAACCTACACACACTGTAATCCCTTCCAGGTTTTTTATCGTTTTATGTTCCTCTTTTTTTTATTTCCCTCCAAGTTGTTGACATCTAGCAAGCACCGAGTTGTCCAGAACTAAACATGTCTTCAAACTGCGGTCTCACCACTATATTAAAAAATGGGACTATTGCCTGTATCTCTGAGAAGAGGTCTCTGCCTTTACAACCCCAAATTAAATTAACTGCATGATTTTTGCTGCCATATCACATTGCAAAAACATATTAAGTTTGCTGTCTACTGTCTCCCTGAGGTCTTCTGGTATTTCTGCTTTCATTGCTTGAGCACAGATGATTCCTCTCTTCACCTCAGTTTCTATCTTTCAGTAGCTCATATGTTGTACCTACTGCCTTTTTAGACACATGGGATCATTCAGGGTTCCTCTTTGAGGAACAGCAGTGTGATTCCTTGCACATAAGTAAATTCTCTCTATTTTTTAGCATGAAATAGTCTGTCTCCACCATTTCCCCTCCAAGATGTCCTATGATAATCTGCCTCAGTGCAATTAATAGGCATGTTACTCTCTTTGGTTTCCAGATTTTCCTATTTATAACTGTATAGAGCACTGGCCTGTATGTTAATAATCTGTAACAATCTGAATGTCACATACTGAGGATCACGGGTTGAAACTCTTTTTCTGGAGAAAGGGAAACACTGTTCTTTCCTTAGGAAGTTTCTGCCCCAAATGTCAAGAATATGGATTAGATTTTCTTTGGTGGGGAATGACATACTAAAATGTTGCTTTGTGCAGGAGACATCTTCCTATGAGTGGCTCAACGCTCTGAAATTATCTTTTCTAGAAATAAGATCTACCACAGAAATAGCCGTCACCCTCATTTTCTGTGGTCTAAATACAGAGCAGTGTGAATAGAGGAAAGGGAAAAAAACGCCCTCATAAAACCAAAACACTTTGCGCCATACATCATCTTCTTCCTGGGGAGAGAACAAGAAAAAGAAAAACAAACCCTCCATTTGACAGTTGCTAGTCAGATCAGCTAATGCAGTCCTAGAAGGTACTTGGATATTATGTTTATGAAAACAGTATAAGAATTGATACAGAAGGGAATACTTTTTATCATATTCTATTTCACAGATAAGAGAATCTGGAAGAATCAGTTAAAGCATGCAAGACATTAAAAGTAGAAGTGGTGTCGTAGCTGTGATGGTCTAAAGATCCTAGGGAAGCAAGGTTTGTGGCGAAAGGTAGCATCTTTTATTAACTCAATTGATAAGAACTGGAAAAAGCAAACAAGCTTTTGGGCTCAGGGTCTTTTTGTCAGATCTGACAGAAAGCAGCAATATTCAAGCTAACTACAGGTTAGATGCAGTTGCTCTTAGTTTAATCTAATTGTATTAACCAATTTGACCACTTGAGAAAAAAAAGGAGCACCTATGGAGCAGAAAGGGCTGTGAGCAGAAGTGACTGACAGGCTGCTGGTTCTCTTCTGGACCACTAGCGAAAAACAGTTGTTTGTGCTGGTGACAAAGGGAGAGGTCAGGAGGGAGGCTGTAATGGCCTAGGGAAGCAACATCTCCATTAAATCCATGAGCTTTAGTATTTAGGGATTATAAGTTTTAATTCTGAGCCTCATCTTTTGGGAACATTTTGTAGGTCTCCTTTGGGATAAGGATTGAGGGGTTTCAGTTGTTGCTGTCTGACAAATACTCTCCTAACGATGAGTATGTGTTTCTGTCCTTTATTGGCTGGCTGTACATGTTCATTCTAAGACAGCAATTATTTAGTTTCATTTACATGGTTTCTGGGGGGGCGGGGGTATCTTGTGTGCTGGATGAAGTGATGAACTGTAGAGATTTGGAACAAGTACATGCAGGAACAAAGAATTTTGGCTGTTTTGCTATGGCAGGAAGGGCAATGATTATGCTGTCTGTGGAGTGGTACTGGTGTATTTAATGTTTGATGCTCTGGTGGTATCTGGTTCTATTATTTCATGTGTTTTCATCTGTGGATTTGCTTCCTGTAATGAGCTGGGAAAGGGAGAGCCTGGAGGTTAGAAGAGACACAGGGAAAGAAATCTTTCAGAGACAGTAATTTAAAAGATTATTTTATGTGTGGATTTTAGCATGGAATATTATTGCTATTGGGGCATGTGATTGCAGGAGGGAATGCTACAGTAGAGACTCTAAAATAAAAAGCAGAAAAACAAATTTGCAGAAAGCTAATGTGGTCAGAGGCTTTGCCAGTCCGTGTTAATTTTGGTTGCAATAGACAAACACCAAATAAACCTTGATCCCTTGAAAAGTGGTTTTCTAAGATTGCTGTTGTTGCTGTCATATCTTTATTGTAGTAAATTCGTATCTATTTCGCTGGAAGAGTGACCTTGCTGGATAAAGCAGCTCACCAGTGTGCTCCTCAGTGCAGGTGCAACAGTATCTGCAGGGCTGGCTGAATCTCACAGCTTCTTGGTGCATTTTGGATGGCTGCTGGTCTTACTGCATCCGCTTTATAAATGAAGTTTTATGGTCTGTAGGTTCTTGTGTATGTGCTACCTTGCAGGGTGCCATTTTTTAATGTCAATCGTGATGTCTAGAAAGCCGATGTCAGTGTAGGAGCAATCTTGGGACTGACTAGAGCAGCAGGGAAGCTACTCATTGAATTTGCGGTTGTATTTGTTCTAGTCTAAGCCTTTCTGAGCTGCCCACATTTCTGATAGTAAATGTTATCTGTTTCCTATATATGGCCTGGCTTGGTGGTGTAATGTTTTTCAGACTTGGCTTGTGAAGAAAAATGGCATATAGGGGCATTAAAGAGCTGCAGAAAGGTGATCTCTCTCTGCCCCCCACTTAGAGCTTGGCAAACAAAAGGAGATGACTAAATGCTGTCTGAAAAAGTGAGCTGGATGCTTGCTGCATGATGTAGCAGATACGAAAATTTCACATGGTTAAAAAAAAAAAAAAGACTGAAAGCATTAAGAAAAATCTTTTGGAAGGTGTTAAATACAAAGACCCCAGCTGTGGGTTGGGAAGTGCCTGACCACAGGATCACTAGGTCATGGGGGGTCTCCTGGGGCAGCGTCGTCGTCCACTTGTTGGAGCCGACAGTCTTAGGGCTTGTCTGTTCAGCACTCTCGGAAGCAGGATGGTGATCTGACTCAGTACTGCCATTTCTCTGATCTCTTCTAAAGAAAATGAGGGGGTTTCCTCTCTTTTATTGCGAGCCCCAACTAGAATGCACATAATTACGTTTTTATTTACTTTCCAGACTGCTGCGGCAGGCCTAGGCCTATGCATCAGGGCCCGAAGCGCCGCAACTGCAGCCTCGGGAGGGGAACAAACGCGTCGTCCGGGCTCCGTTGCACCCGCCGCTCCCCCACGCTGGAAGCAGCCGGCGAAGCCCCTGCCCACCTCACGCCCCTCCTGCCCCGCAACACCCCCCCAGACCTGAGGCGGCCCTTCCTCCGGGAAAGCCGGCGCCCGTCCTGGGGCCCGCCGCGGCTCCCTCCGGCTCCCTCCCCCCCTCGCCGCAGCGGGGCCTTCCCGCCCCGGAGCCGGGCCTGCCGGGCCGGGGCAGAGGCCGATCCCAGCGAGGCCTCGGGGGAGGGCGGGCCCGTGGCGCCGCCTCCTCTCAGGACACGGGGGCGAGAGCGGGCGCCGGGAGGGGGGGACGGGACGCGACGCCACACGACGGGGCGCCGAGGCCCGGGGCAGCCCC
>JAVJGG010000024.1:28924185-28953455 GCA_035590195.1 Aviceda cuculoides | reverse complement strand
GCGGGCTGAGGTAAAAGAGGCCTCGGTGTGTGGGTGTGTGTCGTCGTGCCCCCCCCCTCGGCGTGTGCGGCGTTTACTGGCGGTTTTATTTGTTTTTAAGCGGGCCGTAACCCGAGCTCTCTCCGTGGCGCCGCGGGAGGGGACCTCGCCGCTCTCCCCGCCTGTGAAGGACAGGCGCCTCCGTGCCGGTGCGCGGGGGGTCCGGCCGCCGGGCCTGCCGGTGGCGGGGGCAGCGGGGCAGTCTCTCTGGGGCTGCCGAGAGCGGGGGGAAGCGCTGATGCTTCCCGCAGGCTGCCGCTCATCCCTTCGCGTGGGTATCTGTCCGGCTGTCTGCGTGCAGCCGTCGTTCATCCCCAGTTCCTTTATGTTATTTTCTTTTTACGGCGAACACACAGTTAACGCCGTGCGGTTTTGTGCATTGCCTCCCCCCTTCTTCCTCTCCCTTCGCCCATCTGGCTGCCCCCCCCCCCCCCCGCAACTTACGGACCAACACGTCGTGACATTTTTGGTTGTTCAGAAGAATATTAAGGTGATCTTTACTTTCGCTAAGGTACCATCCCGCTTACGAGCTGCCTTTCCCAAGCCAGATTACTGCTGGCAGTGGTAGGCAGCCCCTCGCCCACCCGGGACTTGCCCACCAGGATCATGACTGGAAGTTGTTGACAGCGCGGGGGTGCGCACATGTGCCACATGCTCCTCGAGCGTGCGGTCTCACAGCTGCCGAGGTTTACAGCTGGAAACTCCTGGTGGGAGCCCAGGCAGCGGCATAGCGAGACCTGCTGCAGGGTGAAAAATACCCTAGCAAGGCTGGCTTCTGAAGCCTCTTCTTGTTTGGGAAGTGCTGTCCCCCATCTTTGCTGCGTGCAGGTGCTAAGAGTGTGGTGCTGGGAGGGTCACTGGGGGTGTAGAGGTCAGGAGAGGTTTGTAGGTAGGAGAAGGGGGTCCTGGGGAGGTGGGCTGGGGGTGCATGAGGGGCTTGCAGGGAGCTGGGGTGGCATGGGGAAAGGTAGGGAAGAGCAGGCAAGGGGAGAGCACGAGCAATGGGAACAGGGGGCTGTGGACAGCCTGGGCAGGGGGCTCGGCCCTGCGAGTGCTCTCCCCTCTTTATGTGTATGGTATGGTGCAGTGCTGCTGGAGGGAACAGTTCTATGTGTGAGTGGTTTTTGTTTTGTTTTGGTTTTTTTTAATTTTATTTTTGGCCTGCAACCCCCTCTGCTGTGATCTGAAAATAATCTGCTCCTAGGCACAGCTAGCATCTTCCTTCATACGCCAGGCGGCTGCCTGGCTTGAGTCTTAATGCAGACGCCTGTTAACCCTGGCTCTGTCCAACTGGGAGTGTCCCTGGGAAGGAGTCTTCCCTTGCGCGGTTATCTTGGCTTGTGGGGACAGAGAAGAAACCACAGTTCCCTTTCAGAGGGAGGTGCTAAGCTGGCCTTGATAATTGTGTTAAATCTCTTTTCTAAGTCAAAACTAAACATAAGTAAAGCTACAAGGTGAGGAGAAACAAACCACCTGCTGCCCTCTGGGTGCCTGGTGCTTGTGAGGGCAGAAACAGCCCCAGTGAAGCCATTTGTGTTCAAGTGGCAGGGCAGGACTGTGGTTCAAGCAGTACGAAACCAATTGCATGCCAGGGAAGGCAGTGGGGAGAGGGGAAGCCAAGGGTGTGTAGCACCTTCCAGTGCAGCTATTGTGTCCCAAGATGTTGCACAGCTCCTCTTGCTGCAGGCTTTGGAAAGAAAGGGGGTGCATGAGCAAGGAGGTTGGGCAGATACTGCTGTCAGCCTCAACTGTTCAAAGACTACAAGTTAGCCCGCTCGTACTGCCCCCACCTTAGTGTTTTTAAGGAGTGGTGTTGGGGTCCTTGTTGGCATCCTTCAGGGTGAACCAGATTTGCAAGTTTATGCATATCTTTGTGCGGACTTGGACCTGGAGTTTATTTTTAATGAAACCTACAAATCTTATGTAGTGTAACTTCAGTTAAAGCAGCAAATGCTCCAAAACCAGGCAAAACTGTGAAAGCAGGCAATACTGATTTTAATTTCTCATTTTTCCCCAACCTCTTATTTTCACAAGATTCCTGTCCCGACTCCCTTCTCTTTGCCGGTGTTTCTTTGTCATGGTGGGGAACAGAAAGGAACTTCTGAATAGCCAGCTCAACTTCTGCTGATGAGGGCTGAGAATGTGACTGGTTTTTAAGGTAACCAGCTGTGTCACAAGGGCCTGGACTGGGACCCTGACAGTTTGTTTGGTGTGGGTCATTAGTTGCCATGGAAGACTAATGGCTATGGCTGACAACTTGTGTCCTCGCAAAATAGGAGAAAAGGTTGGCTTTTCCCTAGAGTGGATGGGAGGTTTGAAGTGAAAGTTAGTTCATCTGTCCCTTCCCTTAAAAAAAATTTACAGCACATTTTTGAAACTGAGTCATCAGGTAAAATTTATTTCAAGTATTTTTAGGCTATTATGAATTTGATGCTCTTTGGCCATATGCTTACTGGAAATTGTAAGACAGTCTTGCTCAGATTTGCCCTGGCTGGGCTTGAAAAGGTAATGAGGGAGTTTCCTTGCTGTGGCCCTTTTAGATCCGGGCAGAGCCGAAGTGTCTTAAAAGGGTTGTGACAACTGCTGTACGGTACCCTCTCTGCAGAGATCGTATAGGAGCAACATAAACTATCCAGCCTCATCTTTCTGGGCAGCCTTTGCTGACAGGGGTAAGCAGGTGAGGTTGGAAGCAGGAAGGGGTGGAATATTTTGATGACCTGTGCTCTGGACAAACTGGGAAGGGGGCATGCAAGACTCTTGTCCATCAGCCAAATTTGTGCCCAAGACCGTGTTGCCTGCTGCTGGCAGACCAGTGTTACCTTTTGACTCTCTCTCAGCGGGGCTTCTGGACAGATGTAGCAAGGGATCGGATATGTGGTGTGCGGAGGGCAAATTCCCTCCTAAGTCACTTTGTTGTGGAAGTCATAACAGGGATGCACAGATTCAAGAATGATTATTAGTGTCTGATGACCTGGCCAGGATTGTGAAATGACACTGTGTAAGAGATAAAAGGTTTTATATCCCATAAACTTGGTTCTTGCTTCAGGGTGAACCGCAAGGCTTTTCACATTTGAAAATGTGTGAGTTTGACGGCTCTCTGGTAACTGCAAATAGCTGCAAATGTTAATCACTTGAAACAAGTCCTTAAAAATAAGAACAGACACAGATGCAGGCTACAGGCAGGAAACTGAAAGAAGAGCTAATTGCTATTTTTTGGTGTATTTTTTAAATCACATTTAATCCTGCAGATATGATTCTCTGAGTGACCCAGCAGCTCAAGCAGTTTATTCATTTATTTAAAACAGCTTTGTAGTTCACCTTGAAAACTACTTCCTGCCATATGGTTATATTATTTCCCTATGCCACGTTTTTTGCTAATTATCAAGACCATTTGCTTTAAAATAGGTGTTTTTAATTTCACAGCCTTGTCTGCCTCTCCTGCTTGATCCTGCCCTGGAGTCAAGAGGCTGTGTCTGTTCATTCTCCATGGCAACAGGCTGTGATTTACTTGTTTCAATTTAATTAAAAAGCAGCTATCAAATTCTAGGCATCTTATATGTTCCTTATATTAGAAAAATATCAGTGGATCAGTCTCCACAACAGATCTACCAACCTCAGAAATAAAATTCTCTGCCTGAGCCACTGGTTTCTTTCCCAGTCCATCACTTTTGGAAGAGTTTAGGAGAGGGGGGAGTGCTGTGGCTTGTCCTCACGTTGGAGCAGATGGGGGCTGCTGGAGTGGGATCGTGGTAGGAGTCAAGTTCTGGACTCCTGTAGCGTTACTAGTAACATCGGGGTGCCAGTTTAAACTGCAGGACTACCTGTTCATGTCTGTTAGGTTGCCTCTCTCCTCCTGCTGTTGTGCAGCTGTTGGGAGGTTTTGGAGCTTGATGGGTTGGCATGAACACCCCAGACCTTGCCTGGAAAGTAGGGCATGGGTTGCGTGCTCTGTGCATGCACTCCAGCTTGCTCGGGCAGGCGCTTTCTGCAGCAGCTACATCTGCTGAGCCATTTTTGGGGCTAGTGCGAGGTTGTGATGCCATTGCAGGCTTGGGTGAAAAGGGCACAAGTACTGGTGGGCACAAACATCTGTACTTGCTGCAGTGAAAATGCAGAAAAATGGCAGTTCTGCTAGAAATGTTAACTATGTTTATCAGCTCTCCCCACGTGAGAGATTTTACAAGTCCTAATCCTTTGTGTTGTGTTTGGTTTTTTGGTCCATCTTGAAGCCTATCTGTTTTTTGATGTGTGCATGATATGGCTTTTGGTTTTAAGCTGGTCACAGCACAGAAGCCCACAACGCCCTGTTGGTTTAAGCATGCCTGGTATTTCTGTGCAGGCTAGAAATGAAGGCCTTAATCCTACATTAGTTTTCCAAGCGCTGTGGTTGTACAAATACTAGTTTGTGTTAGTCAGGGATAAGGAAACATATGGGCAATGACAGGCAGTTGTTGGCTAAAGAGGGGATGGTGTCGGGAAAGGACCTTGGGGATGGATGGGGGAGTGTGGTGAATTTACTAACCTAGAGGTGTTAGGTATAGTAGTAAATGGACAGAGTGGAACCAGTGTAATTAAGGACTGCCAAAGTTAGCGCTCCTTTTTGTCTTTAACACCAACACCCCAATTCTTAACAGGATTATTTTCCCTTGAAGGGGCTTTTCAGATGACTCAGCCTTTGGAGTACCTGTGTGCCGGTGGTGTTTTCTTCTGAGGAGAAGCGGGGCCTGCTGAGTTGTATAACTAGACTCAGGTGCTATTTCTGAGCTCTGCTAATGTGTGAAAGAAGAAAAGTTGGCCCTGCATTTTTATTAAGCCTTAAGGAGTGGTTATAATCAGAAAAGTGCCTGCACAAAATGGCACTTTTTTTTTTTTTTCCTTTAGTGTTGCTACTCCTGGTGCTTTTTCAAAGTCACCGCTGGTACAGATGTAGGTTCTTGCTCCTCCTAGCCCTGCCAAAGCCTGCAAGGCTATGGCAGAAAACATTGGACTCTCTCCTGGCTTGCTTATCTTCATCGATTAAAGTTATGTACAGAGTTTCTAGATGCAGATTCCTGGTGATCATGCACCGACTGCGAAGACCCTCATTGAGTCCCTGAGGTTAGCAGTTGAGCATTTACTCACTAGTAAATGAGCATGTTTGGTCTATGGGATGCTGAGCGGTAAGTCTGAAATCTCATGAAGTTGTTCCTAGTAAAACCAGAATAAAACCAAGCAGAACCTCAGAGCAAGCTTTTGTTTGCTACTGTATTTAAGCAGATAAATTAAAGGAATTTATATCCAACTGGTAACATCCTTAATTCTTTATTACTAGTTTTACTAGAGTACAGGCATGATCTGTATTTAAGAGTTCATCTGTTCCTCTTGCTTATCCAGCTTTGAAGTAGACCTCGCTGATATTAATTTCTGTATAGCCTGTAACCTCATCTATAAAATGAAGGGAATACTTCATACAGGCAGCTGTGAAGTTACATTTATTGTCTGTAAATTGCTTTTAGTAATGGAGCAGAGGAGGTGGAGAAGAATAAAGACAGTGGAGTAATATGGGCTTAGTTTTTTTTTTAATCGAAAAGAACTGCATTATTTTTGTTCATCTGATGATGTAGAAGCTGATGGGGAAGGAAAAATGCTTTATCAAGAGCACCCTGAAACTAATTGTTAAGTTTGTAATGAAAACAGACATTTCTGAGCATAGTGATGAAGGCAGCCATCTTGTTTGATAATAACAGAGTCCAGTTTAGAAATAGGCACAATTATTATTGGAAATCCTGCAGTACCTCTTATATTTCTGTCTGGTTTGGGTCTGCTCAATTTTAGTGTTGATCTTTATGTACATGGTTGCCTTCATCATCCAGTTCAGAAATGCTGTTGGTAGGTAGAGCCCAATAATAGGTAAAACTCCCTGTTTTAAGATTATTAGTGAACATCTCTATTGCAGGCTTTTTGGCTAGGCCCCTTGTTTTGTGCTGACCAGTATACTTGTTGGGTGAAACCACAGTTTAACATGGGTAAGGATGGATTTTCTCGCTGTGGCTGAACCAATCTAACCACTTGCTCCTTCTAAGAGGGGTGGTCATGCCTTGCTCGTGGCTCTGTGGCTGTATTCCTTGCCTTGTGCCCGCTCTGGCTCTAAACGGATCCAGCTTGTTCAGCTTTCGGAAAGCTGACTTCCCCCAAAATATAAAAAAATGAATAGTTTTCTCCTGGGACAAAGAGCTGAACCTGCTCACCAGGTTCAGGCTAGCATCAGAGCTGCCATGCAGGAGAGGTGAGATTTGTTTTGCCAGCAGTGAAAGGTAGGGAATGAAAGAAAGGTGGAAATGGGGCCCCGCTTTTTTGGCAGCAGTGAACTATTAGCCTGGTTCAGCTGTAATGTGAAACCTCGCCCTCAGCCTTCATTTTCAGGTCCCTCCCTTCCCCTCTGCTTCTCTCACTCCTTCTCCTGGATATACTTGTGTGCCTCCAGATGCTGACTCTATTCCCAAGCAGTATTTTCAAAAGGGGAAAAAAAGGGAAAAGGTTGAGTTTCACCGCCTCTGCAGTAAGAGACGTACCATAGTTCCTGAGAGCCCGTTGCTAACAGCCCATTGCTGTGGGCCTAAGAATTATTATTATTATTATTATTATTATGCTCATATATTATTTTTAAAGGGCTCAAAGAAAAAAGTAGCCATAACCCTCCCTTATGAGAGGGCTAAAGGAGACTGCCTGAGGCGATAGCTGTACGCTGGGTTTGTGAAAGAGCTTCCCCAAACGTGATAATGGTGTCCTTTTGGACTGAGGCGTTGGACTTGGTGAGATCAGGTGGTCCCTGAGGCCTCGGATGAATGGCAAGAGCAGGGAAACATCTGGAGAATTTTCTGCACATCGTGAGCCAGGCCTGAAGGTGACTACCACAGCACTAGGAGGAAGTCTCTCCATCTCTGAACTGTGACTTGGCAGTTGTTCCAGGTGCTCCTGCCTAACTAATTTTCAGGCACCAGCAGAAATTGGGAAGGCTTTGTGGGACACTGCTGTGGTATTGCAGAATGGTGCCGTCTTGCTCCAGAGATGCAATGAGGCCAGGCATGTGCTGAAGCTCAGGCTCCGTGGGAACTGGCAAAGGTGAACTTTGCTTCTGCTGACCAGTGTGAACAGCATTTCTGCCTCAGCTTTGCCGCTGATGGATCGGTGTATCTGCATTAGCCCTTGCTGACTGCGGGAGAGGGGGATGTGTCACCTAATGAGATGCGTGCCCAATTGTCTACTTAGCAGGGGCATGGTGCAGGTCAGAGTGTGCACTTGGGAGACTAGATGGAGGCGTCTGTTGGCCTACAGTGATTGTTTTATGGTTAACAGAGCAGATACTGTGTCTGGTGAATTTTATACAGCATGAAGGTGAAGATGATGTCAGTGAAGAGTAGTGTGTCAGAGGCAGCAGGATGCAGTGAGCCTGTGCATGTGTGGACTGACTGAGGGCTGTACCTGTCGGGAGGGGCAGGTCGCAATCGGTGTGCTGCACAAGTTAGAAATGTTTGTGCAGCCATTTTCAAATAAGGAAAGTAGTAGGGAGGGATGAGGGAATTTGCTCCAACTTGAGAGTTGTTAGAGATTTGTTTCATGCTGTACTGCAGTTGGTTGGGGTTTTTTTAAGCATTTAAGCCTAAATTCCTCTCGTTGGTATATGAAGACATTATGGCAAGAGAAAGATTATTGTAGGGTTGCGTTGCTTTGTATGGTAAGATTATACACTGGGTGGCTGTTACAGTGGATTTGTGTTCCAAGGATGGAGTGAATAAGGGAAGGAACCGGTGTATTGATATTAAATAATGGTGCCACTGGATATGCTGAGCACAAAGTGTCTTTATTTTCAAGGATATGTTTTTTTAAAAATCTGACACACTTACAAGCCAGCTGCAATATTTTTTTTTTTTTAAAGACACATTTGTAAGAGAGGGGGCAATATAGAAAATGCTATAAGTAATCTCATTGAGAAGTATGTTTTTCTTCCATCCCCTTGCACATGTGTGCAGCCTCTGGGGAAGATGTTACTGAAGGAGCTGGATAATCAGGGTCTTCTCCGGAGCTGCCATTGTTCTGACTGATGTAGCGGGTATTAGCTGGGGGATGTGTACAGATGCAGGGGCTGTCTGGGGTTTCATATCTACAGTTTCCCTTTTTTTCACTCCTGGGTAGAGATATGTATCCTAGCACTTTTGTCTTCCACCTACATCTCTTTCTCATCTCCTGTAAATACTTGCTGACTTTTTTTGTTGCTCTTCTGGCAAATCTTCAACTGTGCTTGTAATGGGTGACTCTCCTCCTGTGCTGCTTAACCTGGCTCATGATGATGGGTGTTCCTGTAAGCCAGCCTTTCCTGGATCTCTTTGCTGAATTTGCATGCAATCTGCCCAGTCTGGGGCCTTCTCTGCTGTTGTGTTGGTTGCTCCAGCAAAGATCAGGTATTGTAGCTGACTGTAGCAATGCTCCAGCTGCCTCGTGGAGTGGAAGGAATGCAGTGAAAGAAGCAGCCGTTCCTGGGCCCTGTTTGTCCTCAGACTGGAAATGCCGAGGGCACATTAGAGTTCCCTGTAGGACTGCAATAATTAAATAGTGCTGGGGGAGAGAGAGGAGGAAAGCATGCGATGGTCACTTCAAATAGATTAACAAAGAGGAGCTATTACGGTGCCAGCAGAAGACATCCTTCTGTGGAGGTTTCTAGCCAGGAAATATTTTAAAAAGCTGTCCCAGAGAGTGAGAGGCAAGCCTGATAGGTCTGTGCTATAATTAATTGCCCAGATACCACTGGAGGAGCGGTTTGGAGAAGGGAACTCATACGTGAGCTGGGTGTGGTGTAGAAAGGGAAATGGGAATTTCCTGACTTCTGTTTGCAAAGCTCAAGTGTAGAAGGAATTTTAGACATAGTAGGTGGAAAGAAGGACTAAAATTAATAGGTAGTTAATTTTTTTTTTTTTTCCTCTCCACTGTGTGCTCCTGGCTAGTGTTAGTTGAACATCAGTTGAAGCAGTACAGAGCATGCTTGGGAACTGGAGACATTAAGCAGAAAGAGAGAGTGAATCTGATTAGCTCTGCTTTTCGTGCATTAAGCAGAAAGATGGGCTGCAGTGTGATTGCAAACAGATAATAGCAGCAGGCTCCTGAGGCACCACCACGACCCAGCATATGGGGTGATGGATCTAGCCATGCCATAGAACTGTTTCTTGTAATAGAAGCCTCTTGTTTTTATGTTGCGGTTTCTGTTGTACTTTCTAATTATCCTATTCATCGCTGTCTGCCATTTTGAGCCTGGCCACATGGGATGGCTCAGCCCACTGGAATGTGTGCCCTGTTGAGCACTTCTGCCCTGAATAGTAACCGTAGCTCTGGTAGCCAAACGGTGGGAAGGAAGAGGTGCCAAGGCTCAAGAGTCCTAGCTATTTTCCCCCTTATTTCCAAGAATAATGGAAGTAACAACTGCTGCTTTTGCCATGCTGGGAAAGATGAGTGCTGATGTTGTGTGTAAAGCTCTTAACTTCACTCTGAAAGTGCAAGTATTGGGGTTTGTTGGGAGAAGGTTCCTAGTGACCTGAAAAAAGGGGCATCTATCAGTACTACTTATAAATAATAAATAAAAGCTGGCCTTGCAACACCAGCCACTTGCTCAGCACAGTAACAGAGATCCTGGAGCCATTTCCAGTCTGTGGCCTCTCCTCTACTCAGAGCAAATGCAGCAGAGAAAACAGGCTGGCAGAGGCTCAGCCATTGCAGGCTGAATTGGCACTGCTGATAGAGCATCCAACATCCCTGTGTGCTGCTGGGGGAGTTTTCTGTGTTGATGTGGTGGCCCCTTCCCCAAAACAACCTGCCTGCCCTTCTCTCCACCCGGGTCTTTCATTGGTGGAAAGCTTAAAGAAACATTTCCAAAACTGGTGTGGATTGGGGGAATGCAAAGAGAGTGGGAAGAGCAGAGCTCTCCTTAAAATGTCTGAACAAAGCATAGTAGTAAGAAGCTCATGTGTGTATGTGTGTTTTAGGGCCAGAAGGGGTGGGTCAGACTAGTGTTTCTGTGACCTTTTCTCAACTGTGTCTTGCCTTTCCTGCCTGCTGCCTCTTCTTGCTTGTCAGGGGACTTCCACTTCCTTCCTGCTGACCTGCAGGGCTGCAGGCAGCCTCCCTGCCCTTGTGGCAGCTCCCAGCTCTGGCTCCGAGCCCAAGCTGATAATCCTGGCAGATTTTACTGGCTTGTGCTCTGCTCTGTGCCTTGCTGTAGGGGAGACAGTGAGTGCGGTTGTGGTATGTATGACTTTCAGCATCATGCTGGCCCTGGGATTCCACCTGGTGGCATCCGTGTGAAACCCAAACCTCATAATAAGCACCGGCTGAACCTCTGGTAGAGCCTGGCTTTGCTCTGCGAGGCCTCTTGCTTCCCGACCTGCAGGTGGCTGGCTAGCACAGATGTCGTCCAAACACACCTTCTAATTGTCTCTGGCTGTCCAGATGATTGCCAGTGGTATGGGGTTGGGGTGGAAGTAGGAGGTGTTGATAGCCAGGAAAGCAAAAATTTATCAGGTACCAGAGAAGGTAATGAAGATCTTCTCTCACCACTCTCCCATGCATCAAAGCACACTTGAAAAAAACAGAGTGCTCATCTTTGACCCCCATTAATGACTGGTTTGGTCTGTGTAAGAGTTTTATGAGTCTGCTACTGCTCCCACAGATTTTAATTATTTAGAGCATGAGGTGGAGGTTTGTGCTTTCCCTGCTGATGGTCCAGGGTTCGGGCCCTCCTGATGGGCCGGCGGGATTGGTTACAAAGGCAGTCTGGCTTGACATGCAATCGCTTGCTCTGAGGAGCCGAAGGGAGGTGTGAGCTGCAGCTGTGCAGTCCTTGTCAGGGCTGCGAGCATATCCTTTTCTCATTGTGCGAGGTCCACGTGACAGTGTCATGTTGAATTCAAGGTCTGTGTCCTTATCTTCAGAGTACTTCATGGTCCGGGCCTGAGATACCTTAAATGACTACCTGAAGCTGCTGGGTAGGCATGCTTGTGGCAGACCCTTCTTGTTGCTGAGCCCCTCAGTCAGTGGTAGAGGCTTTAGGGGCTGGTGTAAGACTCTGGCAGCAATATCTGGTTTATCAGCCCAGGGCTACAGGCTCTTCCCGTTCCCTACGATGGCATGCCTTTGCCTGCCTTCTTGCTGTTTCCCCCAGCTCCTGCTCCACACTATAGCAACCACCTTTCCTACTGAAAGATCCCACCTTCAGCCTGCTGCTTCCTTCCCTTTGCAGTGCATCAGGTTGTTCTTGCCTTCCCTACTTTTCCACATCCAGGTTTTCTCTGCTGTTAATCCTCCCAAGACTTTGGAACACAGAACAGATGTAAGAAACAACCAGGTGATTGACTGATGTGCTTGGAGACCATTGTGCAGCTCATGTTCCCAAATAGGCAGCTGGCCAGCTAGACCAGGAGTGTTTCCCTGCTGTCCTGCTGACTGTTCAGCCAGGTTTATACTTCTAGTGGGAAGGTGCCTGGCTCCAGGTTGGTTGACAGGGGTGTGGGCCAGTCTGACGCATCAGCTGGCCACCTGGAAGGGTCACACTGACGATGCTCGTGTTCTGGCAGCTGGTGGAATGGGTAAATTTCTCTTGGGATTGTGCTGCCTCTTACGTTGGTGGGTCCTGAGGGCTTGCAGTGCTTATCAGTGCTGAAATGAAACAGTGGCAACTGTTTGGTGCAAGACTAAGTGGAGGCTTGTTTCAGAGCAATTGATATTGGTGGATCTGGGTTTGGGTGACAGCAAAATAAATTTATGGGTGGACTGGGAAGCCTTGTTTAATGTGGAAGGTTCACACTACATTTTTTGTACCATGCCCGTCAATAATGAAAATGCCTATCACAGCAGACACCAAGCTAGCGGGTTGCCTGGTGTGTTGCTGCTTCTGAAGGTTGAGCTCATTGTGCATGCTGGGGCTCACTTCTGTACTCTGCCTGCTGCCATTTCTTACCCCCTGAGCTCAGGGACCACTTGAACCTTCACCTTCTTGCATCTGCTCTCCTGCCGTCTCCTCGTACGTGCCTGATCTCCTGTTTTCTGCTGTAACAAGGGCCTATGCAGGCTTTTGGTTGCATGCCAATGGGCTCTTCATGCTATCCCTATTTACCCTGGTTTATCTCTTCCCACTCCTTTTGCTGTTCCTATTTCATTTCCTTTGGTATGGGACTAACATTCCAGGTTGTGTTGGGAGACTGCATAGAGCTGAGATGGCAGAAAGAGGGTGGAGGAAGGAAGGGGCTTATACTGGTAGATGTGAGTTTCTGCCATCAACTCAGTCTTTAATCTGTTGATTATTATGGACCTAGCTAAATCAGGTGGATTTGCTAGACAAATGCCAGATGCTCTGTGTCCTTCCTGCCTCCATATTCCACTCTGTTTTTCCATTTTTTTCTTTTTTTCCTGAAAATTAATAGGATTCTGCCCATTGATGATTAAAACATCGCCTGGAGTTTTGGAATGGATCAGATGCGTCAATCAAATGTTACCACATTGCACCCAAAGAGAGGAATGCCATCCAGCTGGGGGTAGGGTCTTTTTTTTTCTTTGCCCCCATCAGTGTCTAGAGTTATTGGAAGCCTTTCTGGGTTTTTAAATGCAAGAATATTTAATAGAAAGTACTAGTTTTCAAAATTAATTACTTTATTGTGTGAAAAATTGACTGCTTTCTTTTTTTTGTTGGTATGGAGCAATGTTATGTGTCTTTATATTCAGAATGTTTTTAATAATCTTGAAGCTTTGCAGGGCTGTGGTAAAGAAAACATTTCAGTAACTACTTCAAATATTTTGGGAGGGAAATTTTGTGTTTTATATGAAAAGTAAATATATTCTGATTACTAAGAAAGATGAAAATAATTTAACTTTTTTTTAGAAATGTCAAAGTTCAGGTCATTTGTACCATTTCTAGAAATTAATGTAAAACAGACTAATACCCCTGCATAAACTGTTCCCCTTGCAACAGAGGAGAGGAAGCAAATAGATCAGTAAGAAGGCTCATCTCTTTGTGTGCTGCTTACGGGTATGTGGCTACTGTGGCAGCAAGTGTAGCGTGAGACTTGGAATGAAATAAAAGGTCAGGGAGAATGTGAATCCAGAGCCTCGCATGGGCTTAAAGCACAGGTTGCAGCTGGAGTGGCAAACCGAAGTGGCTTTTTGGCTCCCTTCCACTTGCTAGTGCATGGCTACCCATTATCTTCTCGCTGGTATGCCACTTGGCTGTTTCAGCAGAGAGGCTGCAGAGACAAAACACTTATCTGGCTCTCAGAAGTGGGATGGACTTTCCAGGTTGGGCATGAGAAGATGTGTGTTAGGGTTTGTGTCCGGAAGTAATGCTGTTCCAGTGCTGCTCACTTGAAATCCAAAGCTCCTTATGCTTCACTTTGATTTCCTGTTCTTGTTAAAATTGCTTTTGCTTTAGAAATGAAGGGTCTTAAAGCTGAGGGGTTTGACAGAGCATGCTGCAGAATGATTTTTTTCTCCTCAGCGTGCAAGTTTTGTGAATGAATGATTTTGAAGTAAAGTAATATTTCCCTGCAGAGCCTGCCTCTGTTAAGTCTTTACACTGTCACAGCAACAGCGAGACTACTAGTGCAATATTAATAATTTATTGTGTCCCTCATTTTGGACCTTTGTCAGTCATTTCAGCCTCAGCAGGCTGGGAATGATGAGAAAAGCACATATAAGTTTTGCTGCTGTTTTCTCTGCATATCTTCTCAGGGTAGGCAAAGGATTTTGGTCTCCAGAGAATGTCTATCTGGAACCTTTTAGCAGTGCTAAATTTGCAGAAATAATACCAGAAAATAGCATAATGGTGTCTCATTTCAGTCATCTCTGCATAGGGTTGTACTGCTTTCATTGGACGTCTGCAACAAGTGTGGTTCAGATGTTTGTGAGCTTTGCCTGGTTGCAGTAGGTGAGGTAGAGGTGAACCTTTTATGGGTCCCTTCTGTGGGATGAGCCAAGCCAGGGTTTTGCTGCATGTGTATAATCAGCCCCAAATGTTTCTGTGCTGCTGCAGCTGCACATAGCTTTCTTCAAAACTGGGCTTCGTGTCCTTGATTCTTTCCCACACCCTCTTCTAAAGGGAGGGAGATGGTCACGTAGTTTGTTTCCTGAGTAGGTCTTGCTTGAGGTGAGGAGCAGAAGACTCTGAGCCAAATGAAAATGGGTCTTCAGAAATGAGGCTGGTAAGAGGATGTCACAGGAGAATTCAGCTGGTTTAAATAAAAAGTGTTAGTGAATTCTGGAGTTAACTGTTGCAGGCTTGTGCTTGGTGTTAGCAATAATCTGAACACCTTCCAGCTTGGCTGTCTGCTAAGTACTTCTTCAAATCCTGTTGGAAGCATGACACTGCGTTTTGGGGAGTTTTGAAGGGCCACTGGTGTAGCAGCGAGCATGAACCTAGTTGATGTGTTTCAGTGAATCTGTGTTCTTGCAGGTGGGTACTGAACAGTTTGAGTCACATTGGTCTACTTCGAGTAGTATTTACAAGCAGGTAAGTAGTTTGCGGGAAGTTGAAGAGTTAGCTCCCATCTGTTGCTGGTGGTCCAAAGTGGTTGATTCACTCCAGGCAATGGGGGACCCACAGGTTCTGTGCTGCTGGGTCATGGATGGATGGGACTGTCTAGGAGAGGAGAATGTTCTGCAAAGAACTTAATCTGTATCTCAAGCCTGGAATAGCTTTATTGAGGAAGGACAGATTTCTAGAATAATTGTTGGGGGAAAACAAATGTTTCTTTAAAACTGGATTACATTGTTTCAAATTCTGGTTTTGAACATCTTGGCTTGGAAAAAAGTTTGCCTCAAAAATTGCTGTGTGTGTGCAGAAAGATTAATGGGTAAGAAGGAACTTGATCTAATTGTTTTGTGTTGCACTCATTAAAAGATCTTTTCATTTGAGACTGAATTTTTTGCCACGATTTGTACCTTTGTAGTTCAAACATACTCTCCTCCTGGATTCTCTGTTTTGTTGAGTCTCCCTGAGAGCTTGTATGTACAGTTTGAAGAAAACAACATGTAACTGAGTTAAGATTTCTTGAACTTAAATTTTAATACTTAAACTGCATAGCCAAATGGCTTGGCTGCTGTGAATGGTTATAGTTCAGAAAGAAGCTAAGATGCCTTGTTGGACTTCAGATGTTTTGGTTGCAGCAGTGAGAATTTTTTTTTTTTTTTTTTTTGAGTGATAAGGGGCTAGAGCCTTGCTCCTGGCTCTGCACTTGAGTGCTTTGTCTAATATACACATGCGTTTGAAACAAAAGACTTTTTGCAAAGCAGCACTGATTTCTTCTGCAAAACAGAGAGAATTGGGAAGCTGAGTTTGAAGACTCTCTTTCCTTCTTTCCTTCCCCCACCCCTCTTTACGAGAAGTACTTTAAATAGGGAGCTGTTCAGGAGGTTGCAACCAGAATTCTATAATAAGAACTCTGTTCTCTCTCCCTACTTTTTCACATGCAAAGTTGTGGCTGTAGTTTTATGACAGCTGCCCTCTTGGCTGACATGCAGCAGATTGAACTGGGGATCTCCAGAGCTAAAAGTGTGAGCTGCTACTCTGTGAGCTAAAGCTCTATAGCTGGAGGCTGTAATGATCTATATCCTTCATGACTGAGAGTAGAAGGGAGCTGCAAAATGCACTTGCTGAGTTATGATGCGTACAGGGTACTCACTGTGTACATGGTTACTTCCCAGGTGTACTGGAAGCTTTCTTTGAGTGGTTTGTGATAATCATACAAACTGTTGTCAACTCATGGGTGCTTTAAAATGACAGTCCATTTTGAAGTCTTTCTACCTTAAATAAAATAACTTTACTAGCCTGTTACTCAGGCACAGATGTTTGTTGCTGTATGTGTATGTTGCACTGAGCATGAGGGACCCTGATGTTACTGAGGTCCTTCAACTCTAATGCAATGTAAGTAATCATTAACAATATTAAGTGCAATATGAAAAATTCTACAGCACCAGTGATGTTCAGAAAAATCTGCCTTTATGCTTTGTCGTTACAATAGGTCTTTTGTAGATGGCACCGTGGGAGCTTTGTAAAAGCGAAGGAAGGAGTAGCTGAAATTGTTGGAATCTCTCCTATTTCCTAAGGACCAGGAAAACCTGAGCAGTGCCAAAGTTTGTCAGGCTGAGGAAAAATTAAGGGAAGCAGAACCATATGGAGCTTCATGAGTAGTGTCAGCCGTGGGTAGCTTCTGCAACCAGTGTTGTTGGAGAGGGGGAGGTGTGTTATAAGTTGAGACATTAATTTTGAACTTTGTGATGTTCTTAACACCTCCTTCTCCCCACTCCATCCCCAAACAAAAACCAACCCCCAAAAAAAACCAAAAAGGGAGATAGGCGTCTGCTAGCTTTAAATGGGGCAAAATATGTGTTCCTGTCGATCCGTACAGTTCAAAACCAAGCTGATCTTTCCCCCATTCAAGAAATATAAAAAGGAAATATTTAAGGGGGGGCAACTAAACATTAAATAAAGTCAAAACTGAAACAGGCCTTCAGATCTAAAACACTAAGCTAGTACTGGCCCAGAAACTTAAACTTGTTACCAGATACATTACTAAGAGTGAGATTCTCTGCTGTAAATTAAGATAATTTCTATATATGTTAGGTCATGTCCAATTACACACTTCCGACCATGCTAAATCATGGTTTATTTAACACCCTCCACCCTAGTTGCATCCTCCACTGCCTTTCTTTGCATGAATTCATGCACACAGAGTTAGTATAACAATACCTATAGCATGGCTTAAGAAATTCCTATTTCCTCACCTCCCACCTCACATTCTGTATCGTACCACCACTGTCATCCCATTGGTTGTGCAGATGCAACCATTGGTAGGACCGTGGTGTGAAATACATCAGTGACCTGATATGGCTCAAAAGCCCCAACTCTCCAAATATGTGAAGCAACCCAGGCTACAGTGATCTACTCCACGGTGCTGCCTTGCAAGCAACAGTGTTGGCAGAATTGGGGAGGGGATATCGCAGGGGTGGTGGAGGGAACTTCTTAAGTTGGTGTTACTCCTGAAAGAAGCGTCATGTGCGACTGGCCCCATCAGGCCATCTCACCAGTCCTGGGGCTTGATTCTCTACTGCCAGCCCGTCATTCCATACAGAGACAGCGGGATGAGGCTTCCCTGCTTCCTGTGGGAGCCTGTTCCACAGTTTAATAGACTTCACTGTCAGGAAACATTTCTTGATTATGCTTTAATCATGGGGGTCAAACTCCTGGTCCCTGGGATGACCTTAGCCTGCATCAATACAAGTGCCTTCCTTGCATGTGCTGCCTAGAGCCTGCTCCCCCCCACCGCCCCCCCTTCTCCTCTGGCATTTATTGCAGGCCTGTTTCAGCTGCAGGCTGATGTACCTTAGCTCAAAGTCCACTGTCCTTACCGCTGCTGTTGGAGGCCATTGCAGAAGTACGGAGCTGGGAGTCCACATCAAGGGCCTGAGTTGTGATCTGAGATGGGCTAGTCACTTGGAGAAGGTTTTCAAGAATCCAGGCTGCTGACAAGTGAGCAGACACAAGGTGAAGCAGCATTTGTGTGCATCTCTACCTTGGATAGAGCCAAGTCCAAGGAATCTGTTACAGCACAGCTATCCCCTGACCTATTACGTTGCTGTCAAACTTGGTTGTGAAGGTAAGACTACAGTATATTCCTGCAATCAGTTTAAAGCAGGGCTCTCAGTTTTCTTTTACATGACAGAGTTTGTGCCACTTATGTTGAAACAGCTAGGAAGAGCAACCAAGCCAAGCTGTTTGTCTGCGAGGCTGTGGAAATACCAACCACGAGGCTCCACGGTGAAACTCTGTGTGCAGCGTATCAGTTTGGCAGACATGGGGGAAGAGTCTGCCCTGCTGTGTCTTCAAGGGATGGCTCTCTCCCATGGCTGATGGCAGTTATTGCCGGGTTGCAGTGGCTGGCTGTGAGAGGATGGATGGGTTTCCTGGGGAGAAGGATGTGCACCCACTGTGTCACAGCCCTGGTATGCAGTATAGCCTGGTTGCACTAGAAGACTTTTTTTTTTCCTTCTAGCACATAGCTGTTGTTTTGCACATGTGGACTTCATGTAAGCATTTGCTGTCTTCCAGATCTCTTCTCTTTGTTGCCCCTTGCTGAACCACCTCAGTTTCTTGTATCCCCTTTCCGAGGTAGGATGAGTAGAGCAGGTTTCAGTGCTGCAAGAGGTGAATATGTCTTTGACTTGTATCATATCATTATGAAATCAGTGCTATTTTCTGGTCTGTTCCTGGTACGGTCTGACATCTTGCTTACTCTCCTGTCTGCTTCTGTGATACTGGTAGACCTCTATGTGATGTCTTTTTAAAGAATGGATGTAATTACTCCAGAACTGGAGGGTATACGAACTGTTTAGATAATGACCAGAATGGTTGTGACACCAGAGATCTGAAGTAGCTTCCTTACTGTTTCTCCTAATCCCCTCCTCTGCACCCAGGGTGGACCCTTCTACATCCCCATCCTGCCTCTGTGTCATCCGGTTCATGTCCCAGCTCCCTTCTGCTCATCACTGCTCTGTCAGGGAGTTATTTCTGTAGTGTCCCTGCACCGTTCCTGCTCTTCGCCTGCTGTGGGTTGTCATCCTCCTCCTTGCTCCTCAGAGGTCCTTGTCCACCTTTCATTGGTGCTTTACCATTGTTGGCTCTTCTGCATAGCTCTGCCTTTCCTGACTGTACTGCCTGCTTCACAAGGGAGAGCTTTTTTGCTTTCCCCCATTCCCATGGGAGAAATAAAACTTAGTCTCATCTAGAGGTGCATAAAACATGGCCACACTGTCACCAGATTTTTGGTTTTTTAGGTCCTGTTTGGCTCAGGAAAAATCTCTTTCAAGTTAGCCATGCATGAAGTATCCCTCTTCCCGTATCTTTGTTTTCATGGGGTTTGCGTGCAGCATCTTGGTCTCCTGGGGCTACGTGCTATGCCTGTTGAATCCGAGGGTGTAGTTTTAATGAGTGTTGTTTTCAGCAGCCCCTGCTGCTGCTGCTCCTGAGCTGCTTGTTCAGCTGTGCCAGTGCAGCTGAACGTACTGCTGCACACTGAACTGGATCAGGGAATTGATCTGGATTAAAGTAGCCAGGGTGGAGAGGAAAGCTGCTTAACCCAGCAATTTGCCCAAAGAAATACTTGAGAAGCTACAGTTTAAGGGCACTTTGACTTGATAGCCCTTTGACTAACAACCCCCTTGTACAGAAATGTCTTGTTTAAATGTTGAGTTGCTGCCTCCCATCCTTCAAATCCTTCTCCCAAACTAGTAACACCAGCAGCCACCTGCTTCAGGCTTAGAGCAGCTGCTGCAGGTTAAGATGCACTGTGCAGGCGCTCTGGGAAGTGTGGGCCACGGTACCATTCGGAAGGGTCAAGGTCCCCCTGGAGTAAAAATGGATGTGTCTCAAAGAGTGTGCAAAATCATCCTCATTGTGCAACATCTCAGAAAAAGCTTCTTGCTTATTGTAATTGCTGGTCTGGTTCTACCCTGAG
Organism: Aviceda cuculoides; assembly: GCA_035590195.1. Classification (NCBI taxonomy): domain Eukaryota; kingdom Metazoa; phylum Chordata; class Aves; order Accipitriformes; family Accipitridae; genus Aviceda; species Aviceda cuculoides. Next base: position 28,933,893 of record JAVJGG010000024.1, on the reverse strand, counting down.
CCTTATTAATGTTCCAGGACGTTGCTATGTCACTTAAGTTTCTGGGAAATATAGCATACCTCTGGATGCTGCCTTGAAACTTTGAAAACGCCTGCCCCTGCCCCACCCTGTGGGACACATTTAACCTGCCCCATCCCTCCTGAACTGCTTGAGCAGGGCCCTGTCTGATGGCTCTGCTCCTGCTCTTCCATTTGGCTTTCACACACCCTTCCCTGCCTTATCCATTTGTGTGCTCCCAACTTCATGCTGTCCTGGGTTTAATTTTTGTTTAAGATCTTCGTTCCTTTAATGACAGCAGGAACCGAAGGCTGTTCTCTGTGGGGGCTGTGGTGTGCGGCTGTGCTCGAGGTAATGAGACTTGATGAAAACCTCTTGTTACTGTGGCAAGATTTCTTCCTTCTCTGTGCTTAAGAAAAGGGGAGGGGGGGGAGAAAAGAAAAAGTGACAGACCCTGCTGAGTATGTTAATATATTTTTAATGGCTTGCATGTGGCTAGCTGAAGACTTATTTGTCCAGCCTGTGAGAAAAGTGGAGCAGTGTGTTATTCTTGTGCACCTTTGACTGAGTTTAGCCAGGAGTTGAAATGGGAGAGAGGGAGGGTTGGGGGAAAATTTCACAGAAATCCTGATGATACAAATGAAATCTGCTAGAGATGGAGGGGAGTTGGCAGGGAGAGGAAGAAGATTGGATCCCAGATACCTCCTCCCCTTCCTCAAATCTTCCTTTTTTTCTGGAATATTCTGCCGTCTGCGATCATCAAGAGAGCTACTGTCTCAGACTGGTATTTCTACCAGTGGTGAGGGGAGAGATTTTTCTGAAATAATTGCTGTATTTCTGATGAGAAAGAAAAGGGTTTATGCTACGGTGGTGAGCTGGAGAGGGAGCTGGCAGGGTTGCAGAGGGAGGTGTGTGTTTGGGGGGGGGGCGCCTGGCAGTCTCCCCTTCCAGTCTTAGCGTGCTAGTTAAGCTGCAGGCAGGATAAGGCTGGTGGTCCAAGCCATCTCCCCGGGGCGATGGGGGTTTTTGCTGCTTTCATGTTCCAAATGCATGCAGAGCACTGCTGGGGCTGGGGGGCAGCTGGGCTTGGGCAGCTGTGGGTCCTGGGGTCAGGAGCCTGGTGGCCAGGGCTGTGGTGCGGGGCGGTGGGTTGGACCAGAGGTGTGCTCTGTGGAGCTGCGAGGAGGAACACACGCAAGGAGAGCGAGAGCAGCTGGTGAAGAATTAACGCTGCATAGCTCTGGTGAGAGAAGGAGATGGGAAGCAGTGAGGAGCCCTGGTGCTGGTGCGTGCTGATTAGATAGAACAGACGGGAGAGGATGGCCCTGGTGACACATTGATGGGTTGGCTGGAAGGGGTTATGGTATGGACAGGTACGATGGACTGAGCCCACCCTCAGCTGGCTCCCGATGCCGGAGAGTTGGGGAGCAGTGGCATCTCTCTCCCATCCTTGCACTCTCATTCTTACAAAATCCCAGTTGAGGGTGATGTAACCCTGGGGCAGGAAGGACAGAAAATCAGGTAGACACTAAAACAGCATGTTCCCTGGTGCCAGGAACTTGTTGTTCCTCAGGAAACAGCTACTGTGCCAGCTCTGTAGTTCCCCTGTATTCAGTGACAAGCTCAGCTCTCTATGTCCACTCACAGGAGGTCTGTCCACTCAATGGTGAGCCCGCATGGTTTGGGGGGGCCTCCTCCAAGTGAGGAACACGGTGCATGAGAGACATCTTCTTGTCAAGGCCATAAAGGCATGCCAGCATCTCCTGAGGCAGGTGCACGGCTGGGGTCACTGTTGGGAGGCGGTTGGGAAGTTGTTTTCTTGAGTCCCTGCCCAGTCCTGGAGTAGTGTGTGTGAGAGTTGCCAGTAGCCCTCGCCTGGCTTCTTGTTTCTGTCAAGTGACTGTGGTGCTGCAAGACATCCTGCTGCAGATGAATGCCCCTTCTTCGTGTTCCTGAGGCAGCATCCCAGCAGGGTCAAAGCTGTATTTCTGTCTTTCGGGGGAAAATTAAAAGTTCGACTGTCTATTTAATTTTGGAGCTGAGGAATGGTGCTAGCCTGGCAACTCTAGGGGCATCCTTTGTAGCCTGCCTCTGCCAATGTACCAGATTGCTGACTCCCAGCCACTGTCCCCTCTGATTTTTAAGTAGCACAAAAACAGTTTGTGGGATATTTCTCTGAGGATACTGTAAGTTTCTTTGTATTATAGAAGACTGGAAGAACATATGGTGAGTTACTGATATCTAACTGAAAGGACAGAACTTGTTAGCCTGCACTGACCGGATGGCTTGGCTGATCTGACCATACCCTTACTTAGATTTAAATGAACTTTCAGCTGATTTAGTAAAAATCGGTTTAGTAGTGAAGCAGGCAAATCAGGGATACATTTGTGTTCTGTATAAATCTGTCCACACAGGGGGTTAATGCCATTTTACCCATCTGCTTAAAGTGCTTCAGCTTGCCTCTCCTGTGTGTCCCTGTGCAGGCAAGCCCTAGTTTTCGGTGTACATCCACTGCTTTCTTAACCCAGTTTTCCAGCTGGGCTGAAGTTGCTGACGGCATCATGAGTTATCCAAGAGCATGAGTGAATGTGAATTGGCACAAAATCAAATCCAGAGACCCACCAGGCTCCCAGTCCTGTAAATTGTTGAAGCCCTACTTTGCTTGAGTAGCCAACAATAACAGTCAGCTAGTACAGTCATATAGTAGTATTCTTGCTGAGGCCTCTTCCACTGATAGTATGCTTATAAAACAATTGAAAGGTTTTTGTTTGTCTCCTTAAGCGTGCTTTCTAGTGTTATGTCCAGATTAGTTTTAAAGATGACCCAAAGGGAATGTTTGTTTTACACTGGGCTTGTACCAATTTATCTCCCCCCTCCACCGTGCCATGATGGATTTAAAAAATGATACTGCCATCAAGCCTGATGGCTACAATAAAGAGCGATGCGTGCTCTGTGTTTTAATTTTGGGGGGGGCTTAGAGAACTGCTGCTGAGGTGTAACGGATGTTTCTGTGAGCTTTAATACTTTAATTGTAGGTAAGAGAGTTTTGAGTCTGCTGGCTGTCTTCAGCTTAAATCAACTGACTACATACAAGTCTTGGTATAGACAGTAGCAAAAGCAAGTGAAGACCAACCAGACTTTGATGTGGGCTGGGTAAAATCCCATTCCTTTTTAACATCACAGCTTCTAGTTTCTCACTGTTTAAGAGGGCATAATTTTCTTGGTCCATCCCCTCTGCTAAGATATATTGCCATACCCCTGCTTTTCTGTAGGCACAAGGCTGTGCAACGTGGTTTTCTTGCTTTCTAGTTGTTTACTAAGGCAGAGCTGAAGACACTGATTTGATTTCATAAAAGGAAGCCACTGGGGAGGGTCTTGGAAGACCATGGAGTATCTTGCTGATGTTACATGCGGGTAAAAAGTAGGCATGTTGTTTCTGGGAGGGGAAAGGAGTCTCCTGACCATGGTGTTTAATTCCCTTATGCAGGAAGGGAAGCACACAAGGCTGGGGGAAGGCAGCTGACAGGGGTGCCCATCGGAGTCCAGTGAGGGTGTCCCAGTGGAGTGGCAGTGAGGTTTGTGCGTTAATTTAATAATCCTTCACTCCAAGCTTGCCCCTGCACCTCTTTTCTCACTCTTGTTAGCCCTTCCCCCTCCTTGGGCATCTGCAGTCCTGTTGTGGGGAGTAGGGAATTGCAGCCTGTGAACTGCACCCAGCAGCTCGTGGTGGCAGTTGCTGCTGCTGCTAAATCAGCCAGCTGAGCACCTGCTGTCTCGCTGCCAGGGGAACTGAGAAGCCAGCTATTTGTCATTAAAGTGACATTGTCAAAATAAAAATCCTATTTTAAGCAGGGTCTTCCTTGCGTTCCTGAATAGTGCACTGGACTATTAAACTAAATGAAATTTAAGAAATCACATTGGTCTCCCATTTGTAGCCAGAGGGGATGGCCTCGAGCATCAGGTATGAATTACCTACACACCCTGCAACCACAGCTTTGAATCCCAGCAGGCCTGACTTAGCCCTGTGTGCTGAGGTCGATAAATTGACTTCCATGCAGCTTATTATGTGGGGCTCTTTCAGATGTGACCTTATTAAAACCTGGAGTCCTCTGTGGATGTTAACAATCCCATGGCTGTTTCCCTAAGTATAGGAGAGAGTGTGTTGCTGCAGTGTCCTTGACAAAATCTCATCCTTCCCCCAAATTTCTGCTGAGAGGGGCACATGCCAGTTGTTCACTGAGCCTCAGACATGACTGTAGCATGTTGCTGAGTGAACGGGTTCTTGTGTGAGGGGCATCAAAAGCAGGTATTGGTCTCATGCTAGTGTAAGGGCTAAGGCTACTCATAGGGAGGCTCTTCCCTGAATGGGTAGTTGCGTACTACACTTGATTACATTGTATTGTTGGTGAGATTCCTGTTTTTCATTAAAAAAAAAAAAAAAAAAATCCCAGCTCTAGCCAGCTGTTGCATCGTTTCATAACCTCAGACTGTTTCCTTCCCTCCTCCTGACCTATCAGTTCGTTTTTGTAGTGCCCTCAGAGCTGCCGCCTTCTTTGTCTCCTCTTGAACTTCCTACCTCCATTCTTCATATGCTTGGCCACAAGTCAACATTGAAACGCATGTGTGCTCAGATGGGAGTTTAAAACTGCTGTGAGATATTTAATATGTAGAAGACAAAACTGACTTGCCACAGACATGCGGGAAGGAGAAGGGAGTGACCCAGCATCCTAGGCTGAGGCTCAAGCTAGCGCCTGTTATTTTGTCCCCTCCCTCCCAGCCTCCTGAGAAAGTTGGAGGTTTCTGCCAGTGTCACGGCTCTGCTCCTGCTTATCTTCCAGCCCTCTTTTTTCCTGGCCATTTTCATCCTCGCTCAGAGCATCTTGGGTGGCACAGAAATAGAGAACGGGCCTTCGCACCTGACATGAGCTCTTTTGTTGGGAGGGAAAGAGGAGCACTGTGGTTAGGACACTGTCTCTGGCTTTGGTTCCTGTGTTCAGATGTTCTGCTGTCTGCAAAATGGGGTTGTTGCAGCCCACATAGCTGGAGGATGTGCATGCTTACAGGCTGCAAAGCACTCGACAGCAGGAGAGGGGAAGGCTAGGGATCGACAGCTGCAGAGCTGCCCCTGCCCTGTGGTAGCAAAGTGGAATGGCACCTTGGGCTTTGCTGGGAAATAGAGGGCGAGAGCTAATAAACGATCAGTTTCTAATCTTGTGTTTTGGGGGAAATGCTGAGCAGCAGTAGCAGAAGTGCTGGAGCCACTGATCTACAGATTGCTGTGGCTTGGCTTAGTCTTGTTTCACATTATAATGATTTTCTACGAGCTTGTGTGTGTGTGTGTTAATGAAGGCTTTGGTTCAGTACAAGCTGTTATTACTGGACCACGATTTTTTGGTCTCTTTCACAAGCAAGTGAATTTTCCCAACATCCTGCCTCTCAGTATGCACATGCATGCACATGTGTGTGCACTTGGGGATCTTTCAGGATGGAAAGTGCAGTGGAAATGTAAAATACTATAATTATGTGCAGCGTTCATTTCTATTTTTGCTCTGCCGTCAGCTTGGCAAGTGGAACTCTGTGTCTGGGCAGTCTCATATCTGATCTGGTCTATTTGTCTGTGCTTTTTTGCATTGTGGTTTACAGCCCTGCAATTGAAACCTTCAAGATTACTTAAAGATGGAATGAGAGTGTGCTTCCATTGAGCTTTGTAAAGGCCATTTCTTCTAGTGCAAAATAATGGGCCTAAATGACTTGACAGTGCTCCTTTTAAATCCACCACTTGGTTCCTGAGGGGGCGGGGGTGAGGAGGTAATGTATAGGTCTTACAGGAATAAAGCCAGTGTTTTGTGCTCCCCTGCGGCTCTGCAGCAGTAGCTCACTGACTGACCCTATTAGCAGAGCTGTGCTGTCATCGCAGGCGAGTCCAGTGTGCGGACGGGGAACTGAACTAAACAAATAGTGTGAAGTTAGGGGATGCGGTGAGGCTGCGGCAGTGACTGCCAAATGGGGAAAAAATTAAACGCTGGTGGGGAGGACGGGATACTCCCTTATAGCTCAGTGTTAAATAATATCCAAGACTTCTCTCCAGTTTCCTTTTGAAGGAGCAGCCATAGGAATGACAGGTTTGAGGAGTTCCAATGCGGGCAATGCCACACAGCGCTGTAGAAAGGCAGGTGGCGGGTACCAGAGCTGCTCCTGAGCCTGTGCACTAGTATCACTCTTGAAGAAGCTGCAACTACTGCTGGAACCTCTTATGGATGAGAGGTAGAGCCAAGGCCTCGATCAATCGATTCTTAAAGATCCCACCGCACTTTTCACGAGATGAGGGGACAATAACCTCAGTGTCCTGGCCAGATTCCAGTTCATTACTTTCTGCCCTTCTAAAATTTCCCCTTCCCCTCCCCCTGCCGTTTATCCTGGAGAAGTTATCATTCACTTCCTCTCCTAATGACTCACGGGTAATGCTGCTGGCACACAACTGATGCTTTATTTCATCCTGGTGATGAGGGAATGATCCCTGTGATTTGGGGTCTTTGGGCTGAAAGAGGTGCTATGGAAACACAAAGATGTTTGGAGTACACACACATATACAAAAGGCTGTTGATTACTGTTCCCTTCAGCTGCTGTTTTGGAACAGGTAAACAGGTTTTCCAGCTACATCTCCCAGCTAAATCCAAATCATAAATGCGCGTGTGTGTCTTCAGTGTGTGTGTGCGTGTGCGCACACAAGCCTGTCTTTTCCCCCCCTTCCGTCTTGGAACAAGAAGAATGTGTCAAGCCCTCTGGCTGCAATCCAGGACTCTCCGTGGAACTATAAATCGACCCGTCAGGGAGGGGGAAAGAGATTAACGTTGGCCGTCTTCATTAGTGAGTCCCCAGAGGAAACTGGGTCTGCCATGAGCCGTGAATGAGACCAGCTGAGAGAGGAGGGGGAGTTTGCGGTTTTTATCACTGCCTCCAGAGACCCTGGAGGAGTGGAGGAAAAGAGTGTGATAGGGATGGGAGGATGTAAAATGAAGGAAGCCAGAGCTTTCCAGCACATTGCTCGCTCCCTCATTGGAGGGCAGGTAGCTGGTTGCTGCTCCTCTGCGCCAATCCCTGACCTGTGAGCCCATGTGTGTGGCTGGAGTACTTGGCATGCTAATTGGGAGCAGAGAGGAGCGAGCCCAGTGGCAGTGCAATGCCCTGCCATGCTAAACAAGTGCTGGTAATTGCATTCAAGGTACTGTCATTATGTCAGATTTTTCACAGAACCAGAAAAGTGCATTTATCATGAGTGGCATAATTCTTCCTGGGCATTGCTCAGGGTGTGTGTGTGCTTAATTCCCTGCCCCCCTCTCCCTCCCAGAAAGATGAAAGTAATTCTTGCCTTTTTTTTCATTCTCACTTGCACACTGATTTTTACAAATAGCTTCTTTGAGCTTCAAACAACAATCTCTTTCTTCCTTGCTCTGTTTATTGTATATGTTTGCACTGCAGGCTCATGCAAACACATGCATGCACTAACACACACGTGCTAATTGCTGTTTTTCCAGGCTGAAGGAGGGTATGGAGCCTGCAGCTGGTAATGTTTCAGGTTCCCTTGTAAAGTCCCCGAGAGCCTGGATTGTGGTGGTGCTCCTACCAGTAAAATCTGGTTTAAGCTGGTAGTTGTCTCCCCCCCCTCCCCCCCCCGGCTTCTTGCAGTGAGTGACGCAGGCTCGACAGCTCCAGATAGTGATGCTCTATTCATGGAGCAAGCATCACACACATTATGGCAATACCAGCTATGCACACACGCCGTTCTACCAGGATACCTAGCTGTGACCTGAGGGGGCTGGGGAGAGGGAGGCTTCTTGTCTGTGCCCCTGTGGTCCTTGTCACCTCTGCAGCTTGACAACAAGAGAACTGATTAGTGTCAGTTGTGGTGGCGGTTCTTACTGATGGGGGCACAGACCCGGCTAAGATGTGGACTGAGACATTGTACATCTTGCTCTGCCTCCCCGTGGGTCTCTGGGGCGGGGGAGTTGCACTTGGGAGCAAGGGAGGTCCTGGGAAATGCAGCCAGTGCCTGCAGCCACTCTGGTTGCTGGAGGTGTGAGACCTTTGCAAGGCAGTTGCAGTTACCAATCTGCCTGGCACAGATCTCTGTTAAAACTTGTTGTCCTCTTCTCCCTCCCCCTCTCACCGCTGCGTTTTAGTTCTCTTGCTGTTTTCCCCCTAGACAACTTGCTGCCCTCAATACGTGCACAGCTTCCCCTGTCTGCTTTACCTTGATATCCGCAGTCCTTTGTAAAATACAGTGCAAGGCTTTGCCTTTGCTTTTACGTGCCTCACCAGTGTGTAGACACCTCTGCTGTGGATTTTGTCAGCTTCTTGAAATTGTGTTTTAACTAGCCCTTGCAACACAACTGTGACTTGTGCTTCTAGGCAGTTAGTATTTACTAAGTTAAATGATGCTTCTTGGTAGTAAGTAAAAGTAATAATCCATTTTTCTGATATTGATAAACTTTAAAAAAAATGTTTGTTTTGTGAAGACCAACCCATAGCTTATAGTCCCTAGCTTCAGTTGTTTGCAGGCAGAACTGGACAAACAACTAATAATGTTTGGAGTAGAAATGTGGGCAGGAAGAACAGAAACCTGGGGCAAAGGAGCTGCTGTTTATGTGAAAGGAGAGCACTACTGGCGCTAAAAAGTGGCATTTCAGGTGAGTCAGCCCCTTAGTCGGTCTAAAAGCCAGTAATCCTGCCGCTTCCTAGTTCCCTTTTACACCCCTCACTGTTCCCAGCTGAGGAGCACACACCGATGTTTTGCCATACCTTGGAAGAAGAAATAAATGACGATGAGTAGAAGGGTAACTGCACTATGGTGTGTCGTAACACACCACCGGCTACGGTGTCACTAATGAACAAGCTGATGGATGACTTATTTACTCCACAGTCTGGAGGGAAGAGACCACCTTTGCTGACACCCACCTCTGAGCAGTGTGAGGGCTCTGCACTGAAAGCAGTATGTCATCTGCAGTGGCAAAATCCCCCTTGTGCAGCTGGATGCCATTTGGAAACCTCCAGTTCAAGCCTGATCCTGCTTAGCTTGTGGTGTGGCCTGAGGTGGTTTTGTCTGCGAGGCAACCTGCTGCCAGCACGGGTGGAGGTCTCTGCTCCTGGGGGACCTCTGTCCTGCTGGAAGAGTGGAGGAGGAACAAGGGGAATGCAGCCTGCTGTGGGGGAGAGGTGCTGCAGTAGATTAAAGCAGCTGCTGAGGGACTACTCCAGTGAAGCTTGAAATCAGATTGTTTGACAAACATCGTGTTAGAAGCACCTGGCTGGTTCTGTTTGCCCCACAGCTCCCTACCTCAGAGAGAAAACAAGGGTTTTCACTGCTCCAGATTTGCTTTACTCTTCCCTTTTGCCTTCCCTCACTATGCCCCAGAGGGCAGATTGTCTGCCTGCAGTGAGCCACGGGTGTCTGCTGGAGATGGAGGGTGGTAGAAGATGTTGGGAACCCCTCACCCCGATGGCATCCCCCTGTCTGAGAGACAGAGAGCTTATGGAGAGGTGGGTTTGTTTGGTATGATTTTATTTTATTTTTTTCCCAGCTCTGATTTTTGTTCTGCCTCATTTGCATATTGTGTTTTTTTCCAAGCCTCTGCATCTCCTTTCTTCCTCCCTTTTTTTTTTTAAATTCTCTTCTCTCTACTAAAGATTGCTTCCTAACTCTCAAATGTCCCT
>JAVJGG010000024.1:28904483-28916693 GCA_035590195.1 Aviceda cuculoides | reverse complement strand
TCAGCCTGATTCTGCATTTTATTCCGGCTGATACTACTGACTTCCCATGTGGTCTTTGCTCAGTCACTTATAAATTTATCTTTTATTTCCGTTAGCTTTGAAATCAGGGTAGCGCTTGGTAAACTCTCAAAGGTTTTGTGGCTGTTTAATATAGTTGACTTGGTGGAGCATGCACCAGATCCTAGTATTAGAGAAGGAGGGAAGCACCCTGTGACCCAGCAGAATTAGGGTGAGAGCATGAAGGGACAGAAAGGGACCAGTGACAGTAATGGGAAAAAAGAAAGAGGAAGTTTAGAGCAAGGGGTACCAGAGAGAAGCTGGTGTTGAGCTGTGGGGAATGTGGAGGGTTATGCAAAGGGCGAGAAGAAAGGAGGTGCTGTAGATCAAAGAAGGAAAGGAAGTGGAGCACAAATGAAAGCAGTGGTTTGGAGAAAGGTGGGTTGAGTCAAGGAGTTGGAAGAAAGAATAAGGAAAAAGGTTTGTTCAGCTCAATTTAGCTTTACAGATTGCATTTATTTGATTTTTATTTTTGAGGCATTACCCTTTGTTTCTAAACCTGGCGCAAAATCATACTTTCTTTTTTTTTAAGCATCTGAGGACTCTAAATTGTCACGTTAAATGATATGGAGTAGGAAGACCTCTAAAATTGGCTCTTGAGGTCATACTGTTGTCTGATACCACCCTCCTTTCCCTAGAAAATAGCCCCTCGAACTCTTGAAAGTGTTAATGGCTTGGCACGGTCTTTTGCCAATTTGTCCTGGTGGCTTTCAAATTGTAGTCCTGTGCTATTGATGAGAACTTCCTAACATGCAAGACATTTAAGAACATCAACAAAAAGTAACTATGGAAAGGTTATCATCTGTGGATTTTTTTTTTCTTCTTTTACTCTTTAGGGAATAATGTGCCTGATTTAAAACTGTGCCCAGTAATGCCTCTGGATTTGTTTGTTTGGGTCTCTGTGGTGGTTGTCCTCTTTTCCCCACCGCCAGCTTTGCATGTGAGGAAGGAGCGGCAGGGAGAAGAGGTGCAGCGGCGATGGTTTGTGATGACTTGTTTCAGGAAATAAGAGTGGGGTGGCCCATGCTGGGTTGAAACGGGGGGGGCTGGGGAGTGCTGCTGTTCCTATTGTTCTGCCAGACCACGTGGTTCAGCCACAGAGCAGCTGGTTGCCTAAATTAATGTTTAAAACTTCCCATTTTGAAAGACGTTGGTTTAAAACATAGCGAAGCACAATAAGAAACATTAAGACTGGTACTTTAAAACTCCCTGAAGATAGATGAATCACTTGAAAATTCTCCCAGTAAAAGTATTTGTATTTTCTCTCATTGGACCAGTATGTTGAAGCGTAACCTTTGGGTGTCGCACAAGCTTCTGCAGTGACTAATTAGGCAGTGGAAAAGCAGAGAAATCACCTCACCTCTGACCGCAGCACTAGTTAAAGAAGTTGTGGAAAATACAGGCAACTGCTGCAATCCCGGGTTGGAAGAGGGGGTGGAGATAGAGCGGCTGCCTTCCCCAGGGCTCTGGTTGGTGTTGCATTGACTAGCAGCACTCATAACTGCTGCTTGCTAAGATTAATAAGGAGGAGAGACTTGTTCTTTAATGCATGATGGTTGTCTGTAGGAGCCAAAAGAGACTTTCAGGGGGTCCTGCTGCCACCCATCACCAGTGGCACAGAATGGGGCAGATGCCTTGTGCTGTCAGCGACGCTGGGCAGCAGCTGCCTGTGGGACACGGTGGGATGTGATGTGCCGGGGAGGATGGACCAAAGGCCCCGCTGGACACGGCAGCTCCTGTGTTGGGCTTTTATCTCCTTCTTCACTGTCGGCTTGTCGCCTTCAGATGGTGACAGGCCTGTGAAATCTTCCAGGAGCTGCAGCATTTGTCTCCCTTGAAACTTGGGAGGGCAGGGGACAGGGGGGAGAGGATTGGGTTTTGGGTTTTTTTTCCTTGTTTTAGGCTTTTATTTGCCTGTTTTTTTTTTTTCCCTGGAGAGTGCACAGCTCAGTATTTCAGGCTGGTTTTTGCCTTCACGAAATTACTATGAAATGATCAGAGGATTTGAGGGTCTGTGAGATGCTTCTGTATTTTGAGTCCTAATCACTTAGGTGAAAAAGAATAAGTAAATTATATATTGAACTGCTAACTGGTGCTGGGGGCCTGGTGGTTTCCATGGCAACCAGACTGGAAATAGCTGCCTGTGACGTCACCAGCACGGCACAGGTAGAGTCGCATCCCGCCGCCGTTTCCCCCTGAAGAAGTGAGCGTGGCGGGTGCAAACACCTTGACGTTGCAATTAGCATATGCAAATATCCCAGCCACCCCACGGTACCTGTCCATCTCTGGGGTACACCGAGTTCACTGTGCGCACAGAGATGTCCGGGCCCTCTCGGAGGTGCTGAGGGAGGCCAGGTCCCCCCCAGTCCACACCTGCCCTCTCTGCGTTCCTGGCTTTGGGGCGCAGAGCCGCAGGGTGAGGCCTTTCAGCCCCGTGTCCAGGTTGGGGGGCTCAGATCTTCTCCTCCAGTGCCTGGTGATGCCCCAGTTGCCCGAGTTGTTCCTTGAATTCGTCTTACAGCTGCAGTATTGCACGTGAGAAGGGAGAGGTTTCTAAACAGCTCAGCTTGGACACCATTTCTTCTTTCTGGAGATGGATAAAAGACCTGGTAGGTTTGTGTTTTTTTTTTTTTTTTTTTTAAATTTGGTTGGTATATTTTCTGTTGTTATTTTCTGGAGGATTTGGTTTTATTTTTCCTTTCTCTTTTATCTTTGAGATGCCAGGAATGTAAACTCTGGTCTTTTCTGGCATTGCTGAAGGACAAGTGGGAGGTGTAAATGAATTTATGAATGTGAGCATTAAAACCTTAATTGAAGGGGTGAATGTGGTGAATCTTTAACAAAGGCCTTCTCTACTCAAAATATTAATTACTTGTTGAAGTAAATACATTTTAAGCAAAACAACCAACCAGCCTGATTCAGCATGGTTATTTGTTTATCCTCATAGAGTCAAGAGTGGAGGTTCTGCCTGAAGCCTCTTGCACTGTACTGTACTGTACTGTAGGTACAGGTGTGTCACACTCCTGTGTGACAGGGACCGTCCCACACTGGAGCCTGGGTAGACAATGGCAAGGTGGAAGTGAAGAGTAAGTCACTGTTCAGCTGTGGAATTGAATATCCTTTAGCCAGCAACAACAAAAAAGCCCACCTCACTGATCTGATTACCTAGCTCTACACATGATCAAAACACAGTAGATGTGATACTTTCTTCCACACGTTTTCTGGTGTTTGTGTTCAATTTAGTTTTAGCTGTCCCAAGTGATTGCACTTCCAATGTTTTCTTGAGAAGATGAGACCATACGCCTCCCTGTTAAGGTGATTTGTCCTCTTTTCCCCATGCAGCAACAGGTCTATGTTTTTCCTTTCTTGGTTTCCACTGGACCTGAGCATAGTCCAGGTAGCATTGAACAATTCCCTTTTTTGTTTGTGCCTGTCAGAGGTTAGTAGACAGTTCAGTTCCCAGCTCATTTGCCATTGCTTAGCAAGCTCTCATATTTAGTCCTTGTGTTTGTAAATTGATTTCTGGTTCTTGGTAATGTACTTGTCGCTCTTCTGCAACTTTCTATTTTATCATGAGTTTTTTCAGCAGGTTTAGCCCAGAGTTAAATACCAGCTTTCAGGTATGGTTGCAATCAAAATAATTTGAGGCTTGTCAGCTCTAAAGGCTGCTAATAATACTGCAAGCACATGCAGCCAGCACAGCTATTTGCTTGCAGCAGTGCCCACCTGTACACAGAAGTAGCTCTGTTGTAACAGTCTTCTCCAGGAGACTGCCCACCGATGCATCCTGCATCTCCTGCGCCTGCATCATTGCAATGACTGTGAATAGAAAATGCTGATGTTTCAGTTGTGACGGCTGGCTCTCTCAGGAAGCGTCTCATACTGTCTCTTCACTTTGGTCAAAGTAGATGCACTCTGGATTATGTTTTACATTTAGATGTAAATGCTTATCTGTCATACAGACATAAAAACATTCAGTGTTTATAACGAGCAAAAAGACACTGAGTGTTGTTTGCAGATAGCGTGGTGCACGGACCACGTATTATACTTCACAGGCCAGCAGTGGCCTGTGGACCACAGTTTGGGTGATGCAGTTCTAGGGCCTTATCTATACTAGGAAAAAAGGAGGACAAACAATGCATAGTTTATCGTCTCATTTTAAAGCTAAATGACATTGTGGGTTGTTTTTTTTTCTTTTTTAATATCAGGAGTTGATTCTGGAGTGTGCTGCAGCTGTGTTTCTGCTGCCAGAGGTGAAATAACTGTCCTGATTTCGTCAGCGTAGATGCAGATAAATGTGCTTGGAACTACAGAGGACTCCTACTGTTATCATGTACCTCCTTTTGGAAGCATCTCCCAAGTAACAGTAGCTCCTTTTTCCTTCTTTGGATGGACTACTGTAAATCATTCATGTTGTTGTGGCTTCCAAGGGTTTTTTCTCCCCCAAATACTTGGTTTGTAGGCAGTGCCACCAAGAAGTTAATAGATACGAATATGAAAATTATGAAGATATACAAAACCTTACTGACAAAAGGGAAACCTTGCAATGCATTTCACCGCTGCCATCCCTAGTTAGCTGTGCTACCACTAGTGATGAGGCAGAGGAGTTTTAGATCATCTGTGTCTCATTAGAGGCAACTTCAGAATTTAGAAGAACTGAACACCTACTGCTTGTGGCTCCTGAGCAGTCATGAAAACCTGGTCTTTGTTTAGACACCTTAGTGTTAGCTGAGCTTTTAGAAGATGCTTTCCCTATTTAGACCTGCAATGATCAGGTATGGTATGATGCGTGAAGGACTACCATCAGCACTTCTGTCTTAAGATACCTACTGCTATTAACACTTGTGGTGTTCCCCAGGGTTTTCTAACACTTCCTGTCTTTTATGCATCTGTCTTTCAGAAGGTGGAATCCTTGGGTCAAAAATGGACACAGTTTTTTGTCATATAGGCATGTTGATAGGATGAGGAAGAACAGCACTGCTGAATGTTCCCGTCAGAGTTGTTGGCAAATGCATCTGTCAGGAAGGACTTGATGATGGGTATTAGGATAATGAGCCACAGGGAAGTGGACTATGACTTTTCACTCCTTGTCACCTCTACTTTTCTACCAGTTCATGAGGCCTTCACAAAAAGGAGAAGCTATTACTGCTGCTGGCTGCACAACACATAGTTCTTGGTCTCTGCAGATGCTGTGTATAACCTCTGTGCGGTGGTATTGCTTGGGAAGGTTGAAAGCTGAGAAGGTAGGGGTTTATTTATTGTCTTTCACACTGAAGCTTGTTCAGGTCTCAGTGGCTGCAGTCTTCATAATTAGATGGTTTACACTTGGAGTTAGGGTATCATTGGTGGGGCCTACTGGAGCGAACCAGGTGTTTATGCACCCTAAAAATACCACTTTGTCTTTCCTCTGCCAGAGGGTGGAGGGGAGGGGGAACAGGTCTGAGTGCGGGGCTCAGGGAGTGAGAGGGATGGGGGCGGGCGGGGACAAACTTCAGGGAATGAGTCTGGCAGCTGGAAGGAGTTGGACCCCATTTAAAATGGCTGCTGCTGCATTCAAGGGGCCATTTTAAGTGCCTGTTATCCTACTCTCGCTTAAGGGTGTAATTTGAATGAATGTGAAGCCAACAGAAATGTTAGATTCCAGTACAAATCTGTTCTGATTTGGGGATTCATCAGAGTCCCAACAATGTGTAAAGTACTGCGGGATGAGAGGTGATATATTGTGGAAATGCAAGATATGAATTTTATATTTATTACTGACTTGGCAGGGTGCTTTTCACATCACCATTCTGGTACAATTTTGATTAGATTTTTATGCTGAGCACTGGAGAAACACTGCTCGTGTGTACGTAATTCTCTCTCCCTTTTGTGCTTTTCTCTTCTGATAAGGAGAACTCTGTGCTGATGAAAGAGACAGGGTTGACAGTCCTTGCACTGTAAGGATACAGTTTAGACAATGCCAGTAAAAACTTCTTCTGCCAGTTTGGAGGATGTGTGTTGACACAGAGCAGAGTGCTGCTAGCAGTGGGAGGCCAGGTAAGTTTTTGTGTCTTGCCCAATTCCTGACCTCTGCAAGAGTTCAGAAGGGTGGTGGTAGTTTCTGTGATGCTGACGTGTATGGGGACTTGTTCAATGGTCCTTAGACCATGTGTTGCTCTCATTTGTCACAAATTGTTGTCTTGTAACGGATTTAGTTTACTCCCAGCATGTGCTGGCTCTGAACTAGCATTGAAAGCAGATAAAATTAATCTGCAGATGGAGTGCTGTCTGTTCTCTCACAGGTACTTGTTTTCATTAATGGGTAGGCATCAGGAAAATACCCTTCTCTATAGACCACTTTACAAAGTCAGAGTTCTGGTAAATCTGTTGTGGATATTTATATTTAGTTATTTATACAACCCTTGTCTTTTGTATAGAGCTTTTTACAAGCAGTGATGCATGTATGCTACCTTGCTTTGTGTCAAAACTAGTAGTGTCCCTGTATTATAATTTCATAAAGAATGGTGTTGTGTGGTTTGAGATGGCGCAGAAGGTCTGCGTCAAAACTGGGACCTGAACCTGGACTTCTGGGATTCTCAGTTCGGTGTCCAATACCCAGGAAGAAGGAGGGAGGCGACAGGATGATTTTTGTGCTTATTTAAAGATATATTTACATAGGTTTGTGTTGAATCTGCTTCTGGAGATGAACAGCTTTGATGTGGCACTTTTCATTAGAATAATTGTCATAAGAAGGGGCTTAAAATGGTAAAAATCTAGTAGTTCTTTGCATCTTCACCACAAACAGCATTGCAATGGTACTGCAGAAATGCATTTGGCTTGTGGCATTTGGTGGAACCAAAAGGTTTGACTCAATCTGATATTGGCAGATCAAAACGTATGAAACAGATGGTTGCCAGCAAGTTGATTTACCACAATGAGATAAGTAGTTGTCATCTGGGCAATAGTAGTTTGACTCTGTGATCCTTCTTCATTGCACTAAGTAGTAAAATGTTTGCTTAAACCATCAGGAGGCTGGTTGGTTCAGTATTACTGTGACTCGGCTGGCAAATGGTAACTTTTTAGTCATAGTAACTCAGTTGCTCACTTTTGCGTTTGCATCTCTTGGACTGATTTTGGTGGGTAGCCATTGTCAATGGAAGGCAAGTGAAACGAAAAGCCTGGGAGTTAACCTCTCTCGTCATTGCTCGCCTGGATAGAAGCAGATCTGCCTGCAGAGTTACTAGCTGGTTGGCGAAAAAAAAAAGGAAAAATATTTGTCTGGGTCTAAGTTGCTGGCCTACTGAAATAAATTTGTCACCCTTATAAGAGCTGTGAATTCTTATATTTAAAGTTTTGACAGCAAATGGACGAGGCTTAAGGTGGTGTTACATGGGTTAGTAGCTCAGCCCTTACCTTCCCACAGCTGGAAGACTGTCTCTTTGCAGAAATGGTGGAGAACCTTTCCCTTGTTGAGAGCCAAGCTGGCCTTTTGGACAGACACACATTAGCCCATGCCTTCGCGTTACCCAGCAGTGATGTGTGAAGATGTGTGGCTCCAGCCTACATAAAATGAGCTCACAGCCCGTGCCCAGCCCTCAGACTGCAGATCTTCTACCTGAGGTGTAAAACCTTAAATAGTCCATGTTCGGGGCCCACCTCTCCAGGAGGAAACCTTGCTTGCAGTGTAAAACCACTGTGCACTTATACTTGTTCATGCAGGGAAGTTGGCATGCAGTAAGCTGGGGTGTGAGTTTATAGTGTGAGTTCTAGACTATTTTGTGGGGGCATTTTTCATACTCAGTTAATAGCTGAGCTGCTCGGTGCAGTGGTGTCAAGTAAGAGTGGTGATGGCGTGAGCTGGTGTGCAGTGCACGGCATGCTGTCCGTTCAGAGCACAGCTTATCGCTCCCTTCCCAGAGTGAACAAGCCCAGCGTTCCAAGCTAGCGTTTGGATTTTACAGGAGGCCACACGGGATCAGAGCAGCGGCAAGGTGATGGGATGGGACCGAGGAGCTGCGTGGCTGGCAGGGCTGTGTGCGCAGCACCAGACGCAGCTGGGACGTGGCCGGCTTAAGCGTGCCATGCACAAGGCAGGAGCATCGGTAGTGCAAGTGGAAAGTCTGTATGGGGAAGTGGGCAGTGTCCCGGAAAGCAGAAGAGAGGGGAGCCCCCGGATCCTGCTGGCTGCAGGTTGTGCCAGTGGGACCCTGCCTTTGCCCTGTGCTGGCCTTGGCAGAGCCCATGGGCAGGCCGCGGTGCTCGGCGGAGGAAGGAGAGGAGCAAGCGCTTCCCATGGTGGAGCATGAGCTGGCATCTGAGCAGCCTCACCTCTGCCCCGCTGGCTCTCGGCAGCCCTTCCTGGCTGCCTGCCACCTCTCCTCGGCTGCCAGCCCCCTGCCCACCGGCAGGCACCCCATCCCCTGACCCAGCTGGGAGCAGGGAGGCGAGAGGTGGGCTGCGGAGAGGACCAGCTCCTTCAGAGCCCCGATCTGCCCTGGCAGAGCAGCCGGCCTCCCCCTGGCTCCCCGTGTCAAGCGCGTGTTTAAGCCTGTGCTAGTCTCCTGGACACCTTCCCGGTGAGTTTTCCAGAGAATGACTACAGATGAAATGCAATTAGACACAGATGGACGGGGGGAGGGGGGGCGGGTGGAGGAGGGTGGGGGAGGGGTGGGAGACGAGCTGAGTTTGAAAATGGGGGGAGGGGAGCGATTAATTGCGAGGCCGTGAGGCAGACCGGGGCATGTGAGAGAGAGATGTGTGCGAGGACCAGAGGTCCTGGCTGGGAGATGCTTGCTGGGTCAGGGCCGGGAACCTGAGGAGGTCTCTCTGCTCTCAACTGCTGCTGCCACCGTCGTGGTTGTTGGAGAGCCAGAGGGAAGCAGCAGGCGTGTCTCAGGGATGATTAATCATGTATGGCAGCAGCGAGGAAGGAGGACGCAGTGCACGCACGGAGACCAGCACCTCGCCTACCCCTGCACGCCTTTGGCTTGCTGGTGGCAATCTCTTCTGCTCTGAAATCCAGCCCCAGAGGACGGCAGGCAGAGGGGGACTGTGTTTCACCTGAGCCAAGAGACGGCTCTGTACCCACCCCATCCTCCGGGAGCTTTGAGGCTCCAGAAGCTGACATCTCCTGGGTCTGGGGAAGAATGAAGAAAATCTGAGAGCAGGGAGTTGAGCTAGTCCAGGTGGGAGGAGAGACAGACCTGATTGAAGGTTTAATTAGCGAGGAGCATGGAAAAAAACAAAAGTGGGTTTGGCAACAGCAGGCTGTGAGTGCTTCCCAGTTGGAGAGATGGGGACAGGGCACAGAGCAGTCCAGATTGGTGCAGGTGTCCCTTTGCCTCAAGACTTGTCAGCCTCCTCTCCCTCCACACCTTGGCGCTACCTGAAAAAAGTGAGATTTAAACATAAATTGGTTTCTGTTTGGGGGAAGGAGTTTGGTTTTAAGTCTCCAGGATTTGATTTCTTATTGCTTTGAAGAAAAGCTTAAGAACTAGAAACCTGCTTTTTTTTTTTTGTATGTGTGAGAGGTCAGATTCTTTGAGAGGTCAGAGCCCTGCACAAGGAGAGAATCAGAATATCAGAAACTTCCGAAGTAGGAGACACATGGTTAAACCAGGACCGCTGGCAGGCCTGCAGCTTGTAACCAGGCTTTCCAGTCTAATGGCTATTACCTGCGGTGGTCTGCATGCACATCTTCCCCTTGCAATTTCCCTGCAAGTAGCTGAAAGTGTCTCCTTTTCTCTGCATCCCCCATCAAAGCTAAGGCAATATTCTTCCAGCTGTCTTTATAATATACAGTGAATGATGTCAGAGTGTTCATATGTTTTCCCCTTAACCTCAAAGACTACCCTTTCACAGTCTGTAACAATTCTTTTTGGGAGCTTTGGACTGAAGGAAGGTGTTTGATTATATTTTCCTGCCCCCTATTTCCCTCTGCTCAAGATTTGCTCAGACACCCTTAAACTACAGTGCTGTCTTCTGTCACTGAGGTGGGGTCTCTGGGCTAACTTTTGTAGGGTTGTTTGGATGTGCTGCCTTTACATTTGTCCCTGCAAGATTGCTAGAGAGTGTTATTTAACGCTTATAAACAGCTCTGCATTTTCCATGTGCCAGTTCCTTGTGCAATGCAGAGTAGAGGCCAGAATCTGGAATATACTTATTTTTTTATTTTACTCCCTTTTTTTTTTTTCCTTAATTCTGAAAAGTGTAGCTAAGTAGTATTTCGCAAAGCTAAATATTATCACAAAATAAGAGAGGAGTAGGGCATACAAATTGTTCAGAGGCAGAACTGGAGTGGGTCTCTCCAGACAGAATTAAGTTTGTTACAAAATGTGTGCTGCAGAGCTATGGAAAGCTAGGGTGCTGTTGATGAGGTTGGAGGTACCTTTGCAGGGTTGTTTTGGGATCCCTGGATTAAAAAAAAGCAATGTAGTTTTCCAAGCAGAATCGAAACACGTTGGTGGCATCAGAAGCTGACAAAACCGAGAGCTGGAATAAATACTTAACACTCCTCCCTGTGAGACCTCTGCTCACAGCCAGTAGTCATGGAAAACAGGACAAAACAGATGTGGATGCCCAAGCAAGTAAATAGTGCTCCTTTATTTGTCACTGTTGTGAAGCGAGGTGTTTTTCCTCTCCTCACCAATTTGGCAAACCTCCTTTGTGGTGTTGGTGGCCTGGGGTGGTGGCGAGAGGAAGGTGCTAGAAGCAGCTGGCATGTTGCACCCACACCAGCCCAGTGGATCTAATTTTGGGATTTGGGCAGCATAACGAGCTCCTCTGCTGAGGCCGTGTGGAGGGACGTCTCTGCCTTGCCTGTAGGGACTGTCTGCCCGTTTTTACTGGAGGGACCGAGAGCAGGCAGAGGGGCAGGAGGGCGTCTATGTGCTCATGACCGGTACAACTTCAATGTTTTCATTCGGAGCTCTTCCCAAGTCAGCTTTCTCCTAAGGGCGAGCAGCAAAGGATGGGGGCAGCTTGTCCTCTGTCACTTCTCTCGCGTCCACCAAGGGGGTGATGGGAACGGGGGACTCACACTGAGGTTTACCTCGTGGCATATGGGATTGAGAAAGGAAAGGAAACCAGGGACAAGAGGATGTAATTTGCTCACTCAGCTGGCGGATGGGCAGCGAGAGGAGTGTGTTGCTAGTTAGTGTGAACTATTGATCACATTTGGACACAGGTGATGCTGTGATGGGGAGTAGCATCCACCTTTGCACCATTGGACCATCCAGGGGGTTATTCAGTCCTTTTCCAGTCAAGGGATCGTTTTGGCAAGCCCTCCAGCTTTGTGTTGCCCTCCAGCACCAGCGCCGGTGGCAGTGGTGGGGTCCTGGGCTCCCTGGGGACCGTAGCTTGCCAGAGTGGGGGCAGACAGGACTCCCCCCATCTCAGGTGGCACCTTGGGGGTCGCCTGGCCCCCTCCCCTGCCTGGGAATGCTTTCTGACAGTGTAAGGGGAGCTTTTGGAGGAGCCGGGGGCTGGCTGCCAGGCTGCCTTTAATTCCCCCAGCTGGCAAACAGGAGGCCTGTGTCGGTTGCCGGGGCAATGGTGGGAAGCTGTGTTAGTTTAATGAAGCATTGGGAAGGCTGCTGTTTATTTCAGGGGAGCAGGGGCTCTCTCACCTGCCAGGATGCTCCCCTGGGGTGGAGGGGCAGCTGCCAAAGGGCTCCTAGGCCCCAGCCGCCACGCTCTCCCCCTTGACTGCTGCCCTCAGCCCTTCCCGGAGTGCAGAGGCCGGCGTCTGGGCCATCCCTCAGCACAACATGTCTGCCTGCTCCCCATCCACCTGAGCCCAGCGTGTTTGGTGCCATGCCCTCAAACTCATCCTCCTCCGAAAGCGCCTGCCCCTTCCCAGGGAAGCCCTCCCTGCCCCACTCTTCCAGCGGAGGACCCAGTCCTCGCCCCACGCGGGGTGCCTCCTTCCCCTGTTACTGGGATGGATGCCCCTTCCCCTTCATCACCTGCATGGGGTCCGGCGGTTACCTGACTGGGGTGTAGAACTTACTCTCTTGATTTAAGCAAATGAAGACTTGGAGCATCAATGTCTTCATAGTAAAGTAAAGGCGACCTATAAAGGAGGGAGAAGAGGAGAAGGGGGGGGGAACCTGGCATTTATGCTCCTTTTCCAGTGTCTCTTTATGATTTAAAAAGGCCGAAATGTGGGGCTTG
>JAVJGG010000024.1:28859418-28878735 GCA_035590195.1 Aviceda cuculoides | reverse complement strand
TTCACTGAAAGGGTTATCAAGCATTGGAACAGGCTGCCCAGGGAAGTGGTTGAGTCACCATCCCTGGAGGTATTTAAGACTGCACATAGGGATATGGTTTAGCGGGACTTGGCAGTGTTCGATTTGTAGTTGGACTTGGTGATCTTAAGGGTTTTGTTTCTATGATTCTATGTTATCATGTCTTTTCCTTTTGTTTCTCAGCTTCCATTCAAGGGAAAAAAAAAAAGAGTGAAGTCAACAGTGTTCTGTCATATAATGTCTGGGTGATGACCCAGGGAGGTCCACTGCAGTGTGGTATTCTGCATCTCTGCACTTCTGACTTCAGTCAGCATCATGTTTACTGCAGTTTAGGGAGCAAGGTGGTGATTCTTGCCTTCTGGTCTTTTTCCCCTTTTGTGCTGGGGTACTTCTGTACATTTCGTATCTTGTGCCTCTTGTACATTTGGTATCTTCTCATGTTCCATTTATCAGAGACAAAACTTTTTTCTTTCTTGAGAATTGCTCAGTTGAGTACCTGTTTTTTGAATGAAGGTAGTATCCTGCAATTAGGATACAGAAATTTGACTTGTGTTCATTTTGTGTGTTTCCTTGTCTTTTTGCCTTGCAGAAATATAGTTTGGTGTATGTTTGAAAGGTGGAATTTGTGGAAAAGTGAAGGGGTGTGTATATATAATAGAGCTGCTGGAAGTGAAAAAGGGAGGAGAAGAGGTTGACTGTATGTATACTCTACAGCCTAATCAAAAGCCTGGTGAAGCTGGTGGGAAAAAGGTGACTTGAATGAATCTGGATCAAGTTCACTGGGGAAAGCATACCTCTTAGTTTAATGAGCAACATGGTCAGGAAGCTCCTAGATGTGGATGGATGGGAGGAGGAATTAGGAAATAAACTTCCTTGCTTATCCATAGAACTGTAGTGTTTATAAAGACTTTGTTAGGCTGTATTTACCCATGAAATTCGTCCAGATTAGCTCCATGTCTATGCTGCCCTTCTGAAATAAGCTAAGGAGTAAGATCCCTTTGCCCAGTTGGTTAACAAGACATGAAGAATTAAACAGGGAGCAGTTCTCAAGGTAAAAGTCAATGACTTGTATTTGTTGTCATCTTTCTAGCTGAAACAAGGTAGCAGACTTTTCAGTTTTTCATTGAATGTTTGGATGCTTTACAGCAAGGGAGGAAACAGCATCTCGTCTTTACATTCTTGTAATAGACCTCTATGATACATTTGTGTTATGGAATGATTATATATAATCCATCATGTATGGTTTATGTTAATTGTCCCTCTTTATTTAGCTTCCTCTTGAGGGAAGCAGGATGGAGGAAGAAACAGTGGAGACTTCTGGCTTTGTTTTTCTCTTTTCCTCAGTGTATAGGATGAATGACTGCAGGAGCTCAAGTTTAGCAGAACGATGGTGCAGATTCTCA
Organism: Aviceda cuculoides; assembly: GCA_035590195.1. Classification (NCBI taxonomy): domain Eukaryota; kingdom Metazoa; phylum Chordata; class Aves; order Accipitriformes; family Accipitridae; genus Aviceda; species Aviceda cuculoides. The sequence goes on along the minus strand of JAVJGG010000024.1, from coordinate 28,877,314 downwards.
GAGTAGTGGACCATCTAAATCTCCCTCTGTATTACTTTGAAATCAGAACTATAGCATTGCCAAAAATTATACTCAGAGTGCAGCATCTTTATTATCCTCCACTAATGAGTATTTATAGAGGTGTTGGTTCTTCTTTGGTACTGAATTCATCCCTCCTCTTCGCTTTCAACTGCTGACTTTCTTCAGGATATATGCTCTGGGATACGAGGTGGAATACATGCAGTGGAAGCTTTGTCCATCAACTTTCCAACAGTCTCAAACACTGCCTGACACTATTGCTGTGGTGATAATGAAATCTCTTGGGGGAGGAGAAAGCTTTAGATCCCAGTTGTGAGAAGAGCTGTAGTTGTAGCTTGTTAATTTCTGTGAACTGCCTATGCTTTTTAGAGTTAATTTTGTGACTGTGGTGTAGTCTGACTACTGTTGTTATTCACTGTGCCTTTGGCTGGGGCAGCAGAACTTAGAAGTGTAGAGTTAAGTGTCTGCAATTTAAAGTGACAGGGTATGGTATCTTGTTTGTTGGTTATGGTGGCCTGAGTTTATACCATATAATTTCAAACATTTAACTGAGGTGTATTAGAAGTTTAATCACTTTATATGCATAAAATTGATATGGAAAGAAACCTTTTGGAAGGCTTTCATTGACTCCATCAGGAAGCTGGTGAGAGTCAGCCAATTTAAGTGTTTTAGGCCAAGGCTTAATGATACAGGAATTTAAAAACCCAGGAGCTTAAGGATTTCTTAACTGTTTGCTCCAACGCTGCAGTATGCTGCCTCCTCTCTGTCATCTCTCTGTTGGTTATGGCAGTATAACTACAGTGGGGATGCATAATGAAATGGTTCAAGAAACTGATCCAATCTGAAAAATCCAAAGAAAACCTGCAGTGCTGGGGTGGGAATGAGAATCTTGGGGATGGGAAGGTAGGAAGAGGAAGGAACTCCTTAAAATAGCACTGCCACTGAAGTAATCTTTTGGTTGAATCACTTAAATGTATGAAGTTCTTTTGTATTAATTTGAACTGTTTCTCCAGTCTCCCTGTAACCGTGGCTGTTGTCTTAGTCTCTCCCTGTTAGTCTCTCTTAGGAGACAACACTTAAATTGTAGGAATGGGTCTGCTTCAACTTTTGGCTTCAGCATGAGGCAGATGCTGTGGAATCTAGAGGGTGGAGGAATGGATGAGCAAAGTGATGTTGGTAGGAGACAAGGAGAGATGTCAGGGCAAGAAAAGTTGTTGTTTTTTTAGTGTGAAAATCTTAAAACATTTTATCAGTAAACATCATATGGCCTTGAATGCATTTTTTTTTTTTTCCTCAAGTCTTCCATTGCAGGAGTATTTGCAGACCTTCCACACCCAAATTGTTCTTAAATCTGTGTCGCTCTAGGGGAATGAAGTGCTAAATTGATAGGAAGAATGATAACCTTGGCTAGTGAAACTTGAAAGTGGTATAGTGCATAGCTAAATTTCTTGTGTTCTCTTAAAGGAACAAAAATTATCTGTAAGAATTTTGGAGGACATAGACTGGAGTACCGCTTTTCTGCAATTGGACAGCAATTCTTTAATTCGTTAAAGTAGATGGATGTTATATTTCTACCTGATTTTAATGTTAGTGCATATAATGTAACTAGGTGATATCGTCCTCAACAATGGTTTTAGCCTGATCAATGGATTTAATTCTTGTATACAGTGCATAACCTGTATTGTAGTAACACACATAACTGATAGAGGTTTTGTGTTAATTTACTTTCTTTTCCTTGAGAAGTTCCCAGGTGTCTTAGTTACAGGCTCATTGCACCAGGGATTGTAAAACAGAATAAAAAGACAGTTGTATAGACTATATTGAATAGAAAAGACAGACATGTATTACAGGTAATATTAAATATGACCCAAGTATTCATCTTAGCAACTTGTCATAATTTCAGGAGATAATGCATTTAAGACTTTAAAGGCAGGGGCTACTACTTAGTATGAACAAATTATAAAAGTTAATTAATAATAATGTGGTAGATTTTTTTTCTTTTTTTTTTACTGCTATATAGTTCTGGGTATCTTTGGTACTGGGTTAATTTCTGCAATGAAAGTGGGAGCTTGGACAGATGGAACCTGGCAACCCTGCTCATTCTTTTCTGCTTTCCTCTTGCAATTACCGATTTCTCCTTTTCACTGTCTTCAGTTTTGTAACTGAAGGGTGAAGGTTTGGTGAGAGTTGTGATGCCTTTGCTGAACGTCCTGTCTTACATGTCTGATGAGGTGAAGAACAGATCAGAAGCTGTCCTTGTGAAATGGTTGCTCAGATTTTGCTGTATTGACAAAGCAGACATGATGTTTGACTGTTTGGAGGAATTGGAGATATAGACAGAGGTGAATTTGCAGTAAGAGGCATATAATGAGTTGCCAAACTTTTCAGAGGAGTAGTGAATTGGGTTAGGATGTGCAATCAGCTGATCTGCAGCTTGGAGAAAAGAAATGAGGAGCTGAGGGCTCAGTATTATTTTAATTTTGATGGTGGGAAGGGTTGTTTGACTGTTGTATGAAGACAAAGAGCCTCTTAAATATGAACTTCTGATTTCAAGTGCACTTCAGTAGCCATGCCACTTAAGCAGTTCCTGCTGTGTCCGTTTCGCTCGTACAAATGTTTGCGCAGTGATACAGCGAACGGATCCATCAGTTCAGAAATGGCTTTTCTCCCTCGCAGAAGTGTTTCTCAGCTGTATCAGTTCCCTGATCTGGCTTGCTGCATTAATGGCTGTGTTAGCACTGTGGAGGAGGCTGGTCCTCTTAAGCTAGTGCATAGAGGACTGACCTATATGTGAAACCAAAATTGCTGTTTTAATCTTTGATATAAAATGGAATCTGACTGATTTGCTTAGATTCTTACTAAAATAGCGCTGTCTGTTAAAAAATTAGATGCATAACTTTCAGCAATCGGTTCGTGGATTTTTAAAAGCTATTTAAGTGCTTCTGTGCTGTCGATTGAGACCGAGAACCAATGACATAATAATAAAACCAGACATATAAAATCAAATAAAATTCTGCTGAACTTTGATCATTAGTTATATTTCTAGAAATGCATGTTTTCTTAGCACCACAACTTTAATAACAGCTTACAACAAAATGTTGTTCTTGTCAGACTTTCTTCATGTTTAAGAGTATGAATTTAACAGTACACTTCACTCAAAGTGCAGAGCTAAACTGGAGATGGTATTTTAGTTCTGTTCATGTAGTGAGTAAGAAAGACTTGCAGATGCAAGTTGGATATTTTTAATATGGTGTTAGCTAAATGTTCTTTGAAAAAAAAAAGTCAGAAAAAATATTTCAGGGGTTGGGAGAGAAATCAACAGTCAAATAATAGCCACATGCAAAATTCTGATTATTTGTTGTTGTTGTTCATGTGATGCCTTTTATTATAGCAGTTGTATACTCTGAATATGTCTGCTCACATCTCCCCTGTGAGATAGGAAGATGCAATGACTCAGGCTTAGTAAAATTTTCTGTGGCCACTTAGGGAAATACATGAAATAAGAAATGAATGTAGATCTTATCTAGCACAATAATCCCCAGAGCATTCTCTTCTCTCAACTGACAAAGCTCAGTGCGTTTCACTGTGTTCCTTCTGCCACCCTCATCTGTTCTTCACCCATTGTGAGAAATGTTTCCTTAATTGTTTGTACTTAAGCTCATACATACTGACTTTCTGAAAAGCTGTACAGACATTTTGATAAAGAAGTCATAGTGTGTCTGTGAGATGATGGAAACTAGTTACAATCCGCTTGGCCAAGCTCTAGCTCATCTGAGGAATCTTTTGATGAAGTTTTTCATTAGGCAGAACAAAATTCAGGTTTTTTTGACAAGACCGGTATTAGCGTTGATTTGCAAGATGTTGCTGATATGTATTAGTATTAGACACTTAAGCATGTCTAACAACTACATATGGGTGTTTTTAGGACATGTTGTGGGTTTGTTTTTTTTTTTAATGTAAAATTCTGTTTATCAGTAACACAGTATTCTGGTTTTAACTTCAATTTTTATATACTTTCCAAGATACTTTAGCTACTTCAGTTTATCTACTTCAACAGGTTCTGGCACTCTCAGTGAAAATTGTATACTGTGGTGTAGTAACGCTTCTTTGATAGAATTAATTACAATGGCTTCGTGAGAGCCAGATTTGACTGCAGTTTTCTCTAAAAGTGCAGTGGTGAGTAAGACAATAGCAGAGTTTCCCATGTCTTAGATCATTCTGTTTATTTCTGCTATGCAAAAGTAACTTTTAATGGAGCAGGATCTGAAGCAGCTTTATAGAAAGGTATGAAGATGATCTGTCTGAAGTTCAGGGTAACCACAACTTTTAGAAAGAAGTTAGCAGTGAGTATTACTGCTTGGAGAAACTGGTGACGTTTTTAAGTGCTGTCTGTCTCGATTTACTTCCATATCACATCTAAAGTTGAAAACTAAAACTCGTTTCCTTTTTCTTTTAAAAAGGAATCAAATGTAGAAGTAGTAAGTTAGATCTGTTACTTTGTTAAATGCAGTCTTAGGTTTGATCCTTAAGTTCATCTACTTGTAGCATAGCTGATTTGCCTTCTCTTAAAAGCAGCAGAGCCGGTAATGTTCCTCCCAAACTGAAACAAGATCAGTCTATTCACGGCCAGTGCTCAGGTGTGCAAGTAATAACTGTGTGCCTGCAGAAATGAGGGTTAGCAACTTGGCCTTGACAATGGAAATGATAGTCAGTACATGGAAATCTTTTTTTCCTATATTTCAGGTTTAATTCAGATCGTGGGGATTGTTTACTTACAAATTATGCCACTGGGTTGCTCAGGTTCTGGCTTGGTGGGGTTTTTTTGGTTGTGGGTGTGCTCTGCTACTTTAAGAAGATAAGTGAGGAAGGACAAAAATGGTAATTTTTGTGTTTTGTATGGGTTGTGACTAGAAATGGCTATGAAGATGTATGTATATCTCTTATTTGCACAGCATTTAACAAATAAGTCTGTTTTAATCAGAAGCCTGGACACTATAAAAACGCCACTTGTTCTTGTACATTTTTTGACTATGAAAAATGCTATCTTACTGTTTGTCACCTGCCTGTAACTACATTTTCTCTCCTTATAAGCATGCTAGGAAGTGAGAGGTCTTTGACAGATCACTGAAAATATATTACATTTGACTGCTGCCTGAGACTTTTCTGCACAGATGGGTCACAGCAGTCAACCCAAATCTAAAGAAAATTTAACAAAGCAGAAAGACCTCACTTGCATCCTACAGAATTAAGTGAGCTGGTTTCATTTGCTCCTTTATAGGCTTATCGTTAAGAATTAAGCATATCCCCACAGTATTTTGGTTTTTCTCACTTATTTTGAGCTGTCTGTCTGTAGTGATGCGCTACTATGCTGGCATCAGTATTACATGGGAAGAGCTGGGCAGCCGTCCTGTATTTGTCCAATCTTTGATAATCAGGACAAAGAAGTTTTAAAGATTTATATGGATTTAAAAAACGTAGCACGGTATGTTACAGAAGATAATTTCACGCAGTAATCTTGGTGTGGGAGTACTGATGAACCCTGTTAATCAGCAATGGTTGGGGTCAGTCTCATATACATGCAGGAACCGTTGGAAGATGCTTACATACTGTTGACTACCATTTGATAATCTTGCTCACAGTAGGATCACAATGCAGTAGCTCCATATTTTGAGGAACTCCTATGTTAACAAAGTTCTACAAGGCTGTTTCAGACGATTAAACAAGAAATAAAATCTGCATCGTAGATGTGCTTAAAAATAAGTTCACATGGAGAAGGCAGGTTGAAAGACTGCCTGAAATACCATTAGATGTTTCACAAATAAGTCTGAGATATGGATAAGAGGACCTACTGCTTCTCTCAGTTTGTGACTTATGTGCAGTGATTTCGTAAACGAGGCTGTTTCTTTATCAGCCACACAAGCTTGTAATATGCTTCCTTTGTTCCTACCACGTTGAAGGCAAATTTTCATTACTGGGCTATTGGGGAGGGAACAAATGTGCTGGAGCAGAGTGAAACTGCTTAGCCTAGTGGATGTAGTCTGTAATCTCTAGATGGATATGCTTAGATGGTTCTACAGCTAAAGGCTATAAATACTTGAAGAGAATCATGAAGCTTTATTGAGAGAGCTGGATGTACATGTAGTGAGAGTGTAGGTGTGACACTGGAGTAGTGAAAGCTGTGCCAGAATCTTACCTTCCCTTTGAATGAATGCGGAAGGCTTTGGATGTTTTTGTTGTGTGTGTTGGAAAATACTGTAAATATGTGTAATTTGTGACTGTTAATGGAGCGTTTTTTTAGAGGGGGACTTTGCTCCTTCTGCTGGGGATGGGATTATGGATGTATACCACCATTATGGAGTCTTAATATGATTGTGTTGTAGTCTGTAGTTGGCAGCTGGTGTATCATTCTCTTGAGTTCCTGCATGTGGAACAGTATGTACCAGCTGAAAATGTTTTCTTTAAAGGCTTCCAGTAAAAATTTAATCAAATATATTTATATTTCCTGTGGATCTAGGTAGACTTTGAAGGCCTCATCTGTCTGAATGTATTTTATTAACAAGGCTTGCCCATGGAATTATTCTTGGTGGTTTTGCTGAGAACATAGCACTTAGATCTAAGCACTTTGCAGTGCTGTTATTAAGAAAGATTATTACAGTAGTAATTGTAATAGTCTTGTGTTTATAGTACATTAATGACAGGAAATGTGCTATATGTCTTAAGTTATCAGTGATGTAATGGATTGAAGCACCTCCTGTCTTACTCCTGTTATTAATGAAAAGCCTTTTTTTCTTTTTTTTTTTTTGGCTGCTACTCTACTGGTTGCGTTACTCAAGTTAAGCTCCTTGTGAGTTAATCAAAGCAAGTGTTATTCTGTAGGAGACATGAAAACAGAAAGCTTTTGCTTAGGACACCAGTAATTTAAGTTCTTCTGATGAAAACTTTTTATTTATTTGTTAGTGTAAAATCCAAGATTAAAAAAATTAATAAATTGAAGGAGAAAAACATGTTATCCCTGTTTTGAATTAGCATATGTATCTTCTGGACTAAATAAATATTATGTGATTGCATAAGATCATGGAGGATAGGAATATGTGCCTCAGGTTGATCTTTACTGGGTCTGTGTTCCTAAAGGTATTTTACAGCATCTTGTGGTGTTTCTGTTCCATTATGTAATTAAAATGATTCTTTTTTTAATAGTGAGGAAGTCTTAAGAATGTTTCCTAGCATTGTTAATATGTTAGCAGTTTTCAAACCTTTGTTAGTATTATTATAGAAGGATGAATATCATCAGCAATTAAAGTTTTTGTATGATGTAATACATAAGAGGCTTCCTGAGACCTTGTTCAGACTATGCAAAGTAAGCTTTATTAAAAGTCATATATAAAAATTAGGCTGAGATTCTGTGAGAGACTGAGCCTGTGATGAGGATGAAAATGTTGCTTTCCTGAGAAGAGGACACAAAGCACGTGACTGCCAGGGTGTGCATGCAGTCTCCATAGCACATGAATGCTGCTGATTGCAGAGTGCCCAACTACTTATCTAGAGAAGCTGCTTTTTAACATCTACCAGTTACAGTAGATGTTCTCTTACCTTTAGTTTGATAACTTACTTCTGTTTCTATGTATGGGTTTTTTCCTGCTTTTTTTTTGTCCCATTTTTCATCTTAACAGCAAGTCATACAAAAAGGGAGAAGAAGCTCACATTAGGTATCCCAGTTTTGAAGGCAGGAGCTTTAAACTGATGAAACATCAAAGGGAATAATTCGGGAAAAAGGAGAGGTTTATCCATAAGAAGCCCAAACTGGGCAGATTGGCACAGTGTGGCATTCATAAAAGTGTTATTCATGTAATATATGTAGCCTTTAAAATGCTAAAAAAGTGGAAGTTCAGCAGAACAGCAGATCTCTCTTACAGTATGACACCTAAAATATTAGAGTATAAGATTAAAACAGCTGTAAAGTTGACTTCCTAGACAGGGAGAGACAGAATTGGAAGTATTAAGAATTTGAAAGTTCCCTTCTGATTCTAGTAAATGTTTTGTAATATTCTTGTGCACATCAAGCTGCATGAACCAAAGCTACAACACAAAGATGCCTTTGAGTTATAAGAGAGGGGTTGTGGAGACATGCATTGCAGTCGGGGTTTTTTTGTGTGTGTTCTGTAGCCTGCATGCACAAACAGATAGTAGAAACCCAAATACAGGCAGGGTATCTTTCTGAAAGACCCTAATGGTAGAGTTAGAGCTTTCTGTATATAACATACATCTTAATTAAAAAAAAATATATATCTTGAGAGGCAGATGGGAAAAGAGCATGATGCCAGACATTGCTTGCATCTCCTCATTTGTATGCCTGTTTTCTTGGGACTCTGGTGATCTTCCACTTGAACAAAACATTCAAGTGCAAAACTAGACTTCAATTCTGAGTGGATTCAGTTGGATGTGGCAAGCATGAAACATGGCCAAATGAGAAAACATAATGCAGGCAGTTCTTCCAGGAAGTCTCCAATCTGAGCAGTCAGGGTTCTGTTTCCTGGAAAAGTGTGAGCATTGTCTTAACATTTATTTAAAGGAAGAAGTCTCTCCAGGTGGCTTTATCCAGTTTGTTTTCAGGAAGAGAAAACCACGAGGTGGTCCAGAAATGAAATGCTTTTGTAATCTGTTTATTGATTTTATTTATTTATTTAAATAATTTTTTTTAAAGGACAATGTATATGTATATATTCATTCATTACCACACTTAATGGTCTAGTGGTGTGTCAGGCTTTTACCGAGGGACTAGTTAGGGTCCCCAAACAATTTTGCAGCTGTGGTCCAATCCTTGAGGATGAGTCATGAATCTACACACTGAATAATAGATTGAAGTACATAAGAGAGCCTACCTGAAGTCCATTTACTTAGGAGTTGATTGTATAAATGTAGATGATCATACATGGTATTCCAAAATATATATTCTGGGTGACAAATGTTTTCAGTTTTCATTCAAGGTAATATAAAAGTCCTAAGGGAGCAAGTTGTAGACCCTTTTGCTCAAATAGAGTGGACTTATTCTGACTTTCCATCCTTTAAAACAAAGCAGGTAGGGGAAAAAAATACCATGTGTTGTCTTAGTGGGTTGGTTTTCACCTAAAAGTGTCATTGGAGTCATCAGGAACACAGCATGGAGCAGAGGTCTTTGAGTATCCCTGTGCCAGTTCTTTCACAGGTTCCCATAGATCCTTTTCATTGGAGTATCTTGGTTTGAGCTTTGGTCAGTTGTCTTGAGTGTTTTCTAATGGAGATCTTTCCCAGAGTGAAACATGGGCCTTGGATTATGGTTCCTACAGTAGATTCAAGTGTGGTTTGAGAGGGTTGTAGGGTTCTTGTTGTTGCATCTTTAAACATGGTAGCAAAATATTTCATTACTCCCAGTAATAGCCATAGAGAATAGCTGGAGGGTGAGGATTGTTTTGCAAAATACTGTTGGAAGTTTGTTTCTTCAGGGACACATAAACAAGGGAAGTGTTAATGCTGAAAATACACTCCAGCTGGTAGTAGGCTACTGACTTGTATTTTCTTGAATGTGAGCGATTCCTTTTACTTGCAGTACTTAAAAGGTTGGGAAGTTGAAAGGAGAGGGAATACAGATTGATGTACCAGAAAGTAGGAGACAAATACTAAATTTTAATTGCTATTAAAACAGTGAAATTGAGCAACGGTATTGGTGTGACTGGGAGATGCGGATATTATACCTTTTTTTTTCCCCTTTCTTTTTCTCCCCATTTAGGAGGGCTTTCGAGCTGCCGCTCTGCTGCTGAACAGCATGCAGTCCTTTCGGGAGCAAAGTAGTTACCACGGAAACCAGCAGAGCTACCCGCAGGAAGTGCACAGTTCATCCCGACTGGAAGAGTTCAGCCCCCGCCAGCAGGCCCAGATGTTCCAGAGCTTTGGAGGAGGTGCTGGCAGTGGACGTCGTGGAGCAGCAGGAGCCTCTACAGCAATGCCTGGTGAGAGCTCTGGCCATCAGAGCTACCAAGGTTTCAGAAAAGAAGCAGGAGAGTTTTACTATATGGCTGCCAACAAAGATCCAGTGGCGTCAGGAGGACAGCAGCCACCTCAGCGCAGGCCTTCTGGACCAGTACAGAGCTATGGGCCCCCTCAAGGGAGTAGCTTTGGGAGTCAGTATGGGAGTGAGGGACATGTGGGCCAGTTTCAAACACAGCACTCAACCCTTGGGGGTGTATCCCACTATCAGCAGGATTATACTGGTCCTTTTTCTCCAGGGAGTGCCCAGTATCAGCAGCAGGCTTCTAGCCAGCAGCAGCAGGTGCAGCAGTTGAGACAGCAGATCTATCAATCTCATCAGCCTTTGCCCCAGGCTTCCAGCCAGTCTGCTTCTAGCACCTCACACTTGCAGCCAATGCAGCGTCCATCCACCCTGCCTTCCTCTGCTTCTGGGTACCAGTTACGAGTGGGTCAGTTCAGCCAACACTATCAGCCACCTTCGTCATCCTCCTCCTCCTCTTTTCCTTCCCCGCAGCGTTTTGGCCAGTCAGGACAAAATTATGATGGAAGCTACAGCGTGAATTCTGGGTCGCAGTATGAAGGCCATGCTGTGGGTTCCAATGCACAGGCATATGGGACCCAGTCAAACTACAGCTTTCAGACTCAACCGATTAAAAGTTTTGAGCAGTCTAAGCTGCCCCAAAGCGGGCAGCAGGGGCAGCAGCAACAGCACCCACCTCAGCATGTAATGCAGTATTCAAATGCTGCCACCAAGCTCTCTCTTCAAAGTCAAGTGGGACAGTACAGCCAGACTGAAGTTCCTGTAAGGTCACCAATGCAGTTCCACCAAAACTTCAGTCCAATCTCTAATCCATCTCCTGCTGCATCTGTGGTTCAGTCTCCAAGCTGCAGCTCTACCCCTTCTCCACTCATGCCAGGTGGAGAAAATCTCCAGTGTGGGCAAGGCAACATGTCTATGGGTTCTAGAAACCGAATCCTGCAGATGATGCCTCAGCTTAGTCCTACTCCATCTATGATGCCAAGCCCCAATGCTCATGCAGGGGGATTCAAGGGATTTGGGCTGGAAGGACTGCAGGAAAAAAGGCTCACAGATCCAGGGCTGAGCAGCCTGAGTGCTCTAAGTTCTCAAGTGGCCAATCTGCCCAATACAGTCCAGCACATGTTGCTCTCTGATGCCTTGGCACCTCAGAAAAAAAGTTCTAAAAGGTCATCCTCTTCAAAGAAGGCCGACAGCTGCACCAACTCGGAAGGCTCCTCCCAGGCAGAGGAGCAACTCAAGTCTCCCCTGGCAGAGTCCCTTGATGGTGGCTGTTCCAGTAGTTCAGAGGATCATGGGGAAAGGGTGAGACAGCTGAGTGGCCAGAGCACCAGCTCAGACACCACTTACAAAGGGGGTAACTTAGAGAGATCCAACTCCTCACCAGCACAAGGTGCTCAGAATGAGCCATCAAAACTCAGCAGCAGCCCTGCAGCTAGGGAAGATGTGTCCTCCCCTGACGGGAAGGAAGCTGTGGTGGCTGTGGAAAATACCCCAAAAGTGAATGAAAAGGCAGTTGGGGTGATTGTCTCCCGGGAAGCCATGACAGGAAGAGTAGAAAAGTCAGGTGGACAAGATAAACCTACACAAGATGATGCTTCCACAGCCACTCAGGCACCAGCTAGTGCTAGTGGAGCAAAAGAAGCTGGGCATGCAGGGACGCAGCCAGAAACTCAAGGAGGAGGTAAAGGGAGCAAAAGTGGAGATAACACTAACCATAATGGAGAGGGGAACAGCCAGCCTGGTCATGCAGTTGTTGGGCCAAATTTTCATGCAAGAACAGAACCTTCCAAATCTCCTGGCAGTTTAAGATACAGTTACAAGGATAACGTAGCTGGTATACAGAGAAATATTGGTGGCTTTCCACAGTATCCTTCTGGTCAAGAAAAAGGGGATTTTCCAGGGCACAGTGAGCGCAAAGGCAGGAATGAGAAGTTTCCTAGCCTCCTACAGGAGGTCTTACAGGGGTATCACCACCATCCAGACAGAAGGTATTCTAGGAATGCACAGGAGCATTCTGGGATGGCTGGGAGTTTGGAAGGAGCCATGAGGCCCAATATCTTAATTAGTCAAACCAATGAATTGACCAACAGAGGCCTCTTAAATAAAAGCATGGGGTCTCTCCTGGAAGGCCCTCACTGGGGTCCCTGGGATAGGAAGTCTAGCAGCACAGCTCCTGACATGAAGCAGATAAATCTAGCTGATTACCCTATTGCTAGAAAGTTTGATGTGGAGTCTCAGTCTTCTGCCCATGAAGGGGGAGCGCTCTCAGAGAGGAGATCAGTGATCTGTGACATATCTCCATTAAGGCAACTTGTCAGAGATCCTGGCCCTCACCCAATGGGGCACATGGGTCCTGAGGCCAGAAGTGGAAGGAGTGAACGTCTTGCCCCTGGCTTGAGCCAGTCAGTAATACTCCCTGGTGGTTTAGTATCCATGGAAACAAAGATGAAAGCTCACAGTGGACAAATAAAAGAAGAAGATTTTGAACAGTCAAAGAGCTCAGCTAGTCTCAATAATAAAAAAACAGGAGACCATTGTCATCCTGCTGGCATCAAGCATGAATCTTTCCGAGGCAACGCTAGCCCTGGAGCTGCAGTCTCTGATGCTGCTCCGGACTACATTTCCCAGCAGGACAGCAGATCGATGCAGATGAGACGAGCACCTGGCAGAACTGGAAGCAGTAGGGGTAAATCACCTTCTCAATTTCAGGATCTTGCTGATAAGCTGAAAATGTCACCAGGCAGAAGCAGAGGCCCAGGGACAGATCTGCATCACATGAACCCGCACATGACACTATCTGAAAGAGTTAACAGGGGTTCCTTGCATTCTGCTTACCCTCAGAATTCAGAAGGCCCATCTTTGGCTTCAGCATATCACACAAATGCTAGGCCTCATGCTTTTGGTGACCCTAACCAGAGTTTAAATTCCCAGTATCATTACAAGAGACAGATATACCAGCAACAGCAAGAAGAATACAAAGACTGGGCAAGCAGCGCGGCTCAAGGTGTGATTGCTGCAGCTCAGCACAGGCAGGAGGGAGCAAGGAAGAGCCCAAGACAACAGCAGTTTCTGGAAAGAGTAAGGAGTCCCTTAAAAAATGACAAGGATGGAATGATGTACCTTCAAGGTAGCTCTTATCATGATACTGGAAGCCAGGAAGCTGGGCGCTGCGTTATGGGGAGTGACAGCACTCAGAGCAAATGCACCGAACTGAAACACGGCAACCAGAAGTTGCAGCATCACGAATCTGGATGGGACCTGTCTCGGCAAACTTCTCCTGCCAAAAGCAGTGGCCCTCTTGGAGCAGCCAACCAAAAAAGATTTTGCCCTCAAGAAAGCGATGGGCATCGACGAGAGGAACCTACAGATTTGCCCAAGCCTAGTAATGCCATGCTCAGGCTCCCTGGCCAGGAAGACCAGTCTCCTCAAAATCCACTAATAATGAGGAGGAGAGTCCGTTCTTTCATCTCGCCTATCCCTACCAAAAGACAGCCACAGGATATGAAGAACAGTGGCAGTGAAGATAAAGGGCGACTGATGACTTCAGCAAAAGAAGGAGCTGATAAAACCTACAACTCCTATGCCCATTCATCTCAAAGCCAAGATGTTGGTAAGTCAGTTGCAAAGGGAGATTCCTTCAAGGACCTACCAAGTCCTGACAATAGGAATTGCCCTGCCGTTTCCCTCACAAGCCCAGCTAAGACCAAAATATTGCCCCCCAGAAAGGGGCGAGGATTAAAACTGGAAGCTATTGTTCAAAAAATTACATCTCCCAATATTAGGAGAAGTGTTTCTGCCAACAGTGCTGAAACTGGTGCAGATACTGTCACTCTTGATGACATCCTGTCTCTTAAGAGTGGACCTGAAGGAGGAAATGTGGCTGGACATGGACCAGAGACTGAAAAGAGAAAAACAGAGATGTCAGATCAAGTGGGGACAGCAAGCCAGGATACAACTGGTGAAATAACTCTTCCAAGATCTTCAGAAGAGTGGCAAAGCAGTGAGGATGATAAAACCAAGAAAGAGGTCCCTGAAACTGCCAGTGTTGGTAAAGAAGGAGCAGGATCCAGTGCAGCACCACTACCTTCTCAGAAGGCAGGTGGTCAGGGAAGGTCTGACGGATCTGTAAGCGGAGCTGGAACTCTGACCTTTTCTGATTCAAAAACAATTTCCCCTTCTAGTGTGTTTACTTCTGAACCAAATCCAAAGTCTGAGGAAAAAGATGGAGATGTGACAAACATTTCACCCAAGCCAGATGGTTTCCCTCCAAAGGGATATTTTCCCTCTGGAAAGAAAAAGGGGAGGCCAATTGGGAGCGTGAACAAGCAGAAGAAGCAGCAGCAGCAACAGCAGCAACTGCCACCACCACCGCCACCCCCACCAGTACCTTCCCAGTCTTCAGAAGGGGTAGGTGGTGGTGAGCCAAAGCCGAAGAGGCAAAGGAGGGAGAGGCGAAAACCTGCAGCACAGCCACGGAAACGGAAGCCTAGACGGGCTGCTCCAATTGTGGAGCCTCAAGAACCAGAGATCAAGCTTAAATATGCTACGCAGCCTGTAGATAAAACTGACTCCAAGAATAAGTCCTTTTTCCCTTATATTCATGTGGTAAACAAGTGTGAATTAGGCGCTGTGTGCACAATCATTAATGCAGAGGAAGAGGAGCAGAACAAATTGGTGAGGGGTCGGAAAGGACAAAGGTCTTCAACACCCCCTCCTAGCAATGCAGAGAGCAAAGTGCTGCCCACCTCAACTTTCATGCTGCAGGGCCCTGTAGTAACAGAGTCTTCTGTCTTAGGGCATCTGGTTTGCTGCCTGTGTGGCAAATGGGCCAGCTATCGTAACATGGGTGACCTCTTTGGTCCTTTCTACCCCCAGGATTATGCAGCTACATTGCCCAAGAACCCGCCTCCAAAGAGGGCCACAGAAATGCAGAGCAAGGTCAAGGTACGGCACAAAAGTGCTTCTAATGGTTCCAAGACGGATACAGAAGAGGAGGAGGAACAGCAACAACAGAAGGAACAAAGAAGCCTAGCTGCTCATCCCCGCTTTAAGAGGCGGCACCGCTCTGAGGACTGTAGTGGAGCCTCTAGGTCACTTTCAAGGGGAGCTTCTTGTAAAAAAGCAACCACTGATGGTGGCAGTGGTGGTGAAAAGACTCCTTTGGACTCAAAACCCTCTATGCCCACTTCAGAAGGTGGCACTGAGCTGGAGTTACAAATTCCTGAACTACCTCTTGACAGCAATGAATTTTGGGTCCATGAGGGTTGTATTCTCTGGGCCAATGGGATCTACCTGGTCTGTGGCAGGCTCTATGGGCTGCAGGAAGCTGTGGAGATTGCAAGAGAGATGGTGAGTACCTAACCTTGCTATACAAAATGATTTGTTTTCATTTGCAATATATATACCATTTGGAATACCATTTTTCCTTGTTTCTCTCTCATGTCTTAATAGTGATGTCCTTTTGATGACCTCATTTAGATCTCTGCCACACTTGATCAGGCAGATTTTTCAGGCATCCAAAAGCTGGATGCTCATTACCTACTAAAAGTTCTGGTTGTCCAAAGGCTTTCTCGTGACTACAATGATCTTTTTTCTCCTTATTCTATCCTGTTAGATATTTAATATTCTCTAGGGCTCTTCTCGGAGTCATACAGTGAAAGGACAAGTGGCAGCAGAGACAAATTGCAACAAAGAAAATTCCAGTTAAATATTAGGCAAAAAAATTTCACAGTGAGGGTGGTCAAACATTGGATTGAGGGAGGGGGAATGACAGAAGCTGTAGAATATCTGTCCTCAGAGATGCACAAATGTGACAGGGCAAGGCCCTAAGCAACCCACTTTACCTCTGAAGTTGGATCTAGCTTCAAAGTTGGCTCTGCTTTCAGCAGGGGTCCCTTCCAACCTAAGTTATTCTGTGACTGTAACATCTATTACACAACTGTTGGAGAATACGCAGTGCTTACAAAAGAAGGTGGATAGAGTAGAATCACACAGAGGTCTGTAAGCTTTAAGTGAAACATGAGTGGGTTTAGTATTGATGAATTCAGTACAAATTATACCACGAATCATACTGATAATTGACTTTCTCCAAAGTGTGAGTATATGAGTGAGAAGAAATACATAGAATTAAAGCAGGGACAAAGGGAGAACTATTTACAACCACCTGGTTGTGGATGGAGACAGTTGCTATTCTTGATTTTCTTAGGCAGAAGCCAATGCTAAAACTGCAGTATGTTACTTTCTTTGTCATCATCAGTATGCTGCATCCCTTTATTTATGGTTACCTTTTGCATTATACCTTCTGTCCTGGGCCAGACCATGGAAGAAGAGGCACTAGACTACTTTTTCCTGTTGTCTTCAGATTATTGCTTTTCTAAACAGTGTGGGGATCCAGTTTTTATCTTCTCTTTGCTCTGTATTGTTACATAGAGCATGCTCGTTGCCTCCCCATGAGCTTTTCTCTTCAGGTTTGATTCCTGGCTTGTTCTGCATTTTCACTCACTGTTCTTTGACAGTAATTACATGCTGCTTTGCCCTAACTTGATTTGGCCTGCATTCTTGTTTCTAGCTTCTCATTAAACAAAGTCAATTAATTTCATTTGGTTTTCACTGAGCTGTGCCTGCTTGCTTGTTCTGATGCAACTGCTGAATTTCTTATCTCTGATAATTGGAAGGTTTCTTTCAGGATCTCCACCACTGTTTGGATTCTGCTTGCAATGTGGCTGTGCTTCCATATGTCTTGTAGTTCACCAGTATTTTGAATTTGGATTGGTCCAGCCTGATTTTTCCCTTTTTCCTGTTTTCAGGGTGTGTCTTTCACTTATGATCCTTGTTCTCCCAATAGCAAATGCCTTCTCTGCAAGTTGTTGAGTTGTCCTCCAGCAATCCTTTTTGTGTTCCTGTACCTGCAAAGGGGGTATGCCTGGCAGAAATGGGCTACGCTGATAGGCTCTAATCAAACTTGACAAAAACTAGCCCATTATCCACAACAGTTTTATATGGGGTTTGCATGTTGTTTGACATCTAGTTCTTTCTCTGCATGGGATCTTAATGACTTTCTGACAATACACTTTGGCCTACCCTTTATCACTTTCTTCCAACCATTATGATCATCTCCTTGTTACAAATAGAATTTTTTTTTTTTTCTTCTCTTCTGAACCCTTTAATCTGCCCTTATGGCACTGTACAGGAACATCTCCTTATCTCCCTTAAATCTTGTGTCCTTTCTCTCTACCTCTTTCCTTTAATCACTTGCTCAACTCCTAGCTTTTCTTTCACTCATCATACCTGTAGACACAAGTGTTTCCCATTTTTTTTAAAAAGGATACAAAATGCCTGTGGCCTCTCTTGCCTTGCAACTACCTCTTAATTTCCTTTCCCTTTTTTCATCTCAAAATTCTTTGAGTGCATTGTCTGGGGCTTTTGTCCTCCACTGCAGTTTCGATTGTGCTCTACTACAATTGTAAGCAGTGTTTACGTTGATCTCTTCCTAGCTAAGGTTCAGATCCAGTACTTCGTTTTCCTTTCCCTGTCAGCTACATTTGTCACTATCAGCTGTGCTGCTCTTGAAGTGTTGTTCCACCTTTGTCTCCCATCTGTGTCCTCTTTTGATTACTTGCTTGCTTTCCACTATTTTTGGCAGAGGCTGTTGTTCATTGCTCCCACCTTTTTGTAGGGGGTTCACTGAAGTTCTGCTTGTGCTTCCCTTTATCCTGCAATACCATGCCTTTGGGTATCTTTTGGTAATCCGGTCACTTTTTTGTGGCCAGAGTCTTGTAGAGCTTCCTTTTTGCTCTAGAGCCATGTTCTTATGCCACAACCTTAAAAAAAGTTCTT
>JAVJGG010000024.1:28809864-28854585 GCA_035590195.1 Aviceda cuculoides | reverse complement strand
CCCCAAAAAAAAAAAAGCCCCTCAAGTGAAGTTCTGCATCAGGTCAGGGTTCAGCTGAAATAACAATCTGCTGCTTCAAGACCACATGCCTGACAAACACAGGAAGGGAAAACCTGTGTTTCTTACACACAGACCTGTAATAGTAGGGAGAAATTTCCAGAGTAGGAAGAAGTGACACTGGAGCTTGTCAATTTTTCACTGTGGGAAGAGGGAAACCAGTAACGAATTTAAAACCCACCTGTTAGCAGTGGTTGAAAAAGGGGTGTATTGAGAACATTGCTTATTTTTATCTCTGGCAACAGCTTTTAGTATGCTTTAACCCCTCAAGTGAGGAGAGTCACAGAGTCTCGAGTCATCTTCCACAGTTACCCTTAGAGTGGTTGACTTCTTGGTTTTCATTGATGGCCTGTGTCCAAACACCTAATTGCCTGAGCTGGAAACATGCTTGCTCTTCTTGAAGACCGTCCTTAGTACAATTAGTTTAACATTCATTTTCATTTCTTGGGATATTGCAGCATCTTTAGTATTCTTCTGCAGTGTTACAAAAATAAGGAAGCATGAAATTTCGGGTGGAAAAGAAATTCTGAAAGACAGGCTGAATAATGAACTTCAGATTTGGTTTTGTTAGAAAGGCATTGCCATCTGCTGCGCTACTGAAACTCTCTGTGCTGTCATGACTCCTGGTCTGTAAGAGTGTACTGCCACAAAGATGAGAACCTGGTAGGAGCCCCTGTTGTATCTCAGATCATTGCCTTCCTCTGGTAGGGACCTAGAAGCATGAATGACTAGTGCTACAGCACTTTGTAGCTCACAGCAGCTCTGTATATTGCTATCACAAGGCTCGAATGCCGAAGAGGTGAGCAGACAGAATCCGCACCTACATTTCTGATGCATATATTTCAATATCTTGAGTGATTGGAAGCCATTAATTATATTTGTGAAATGAAGCTGGCTTTCCTTGGCTTTATTGTGAGTAGAAATCAGGTAAAACTGGTGCAGCGTATTGATGATCATGGATTGTAGATGGCAGGAAGTACAGTTTAGTTGAGGTCTTAAATATAAATATGATATTGGGAAAAGAGGAAAGACTTTTCCAGTGTCGACCTTTTGTATGGGGGCAGAGAGAAGATGAAACATAGGCAGGGAATTAATTTCTGTTCATCTTTACTAGCAGACTCCTTTGCTGTTAGTTTATCCCAAAGTATGGGCATTATGTCAGCGCTTGCGTGTGGTTTTATATTTTACTGTTTGTCTAGCATGTGGAGTGAGGAAAGCAGAAAACAGGTTTACTGACAGCAGAGCGTTGGGAAAGAAGAGGATGTTTAACCACTTGCATTAGTTGTAGCCAGGAGCACTGGAAGGCAGCTTGTATGTAAAAAGGAGCTTGCTCATGCCATAGTTGTGGCCTTTCCATAAAGCATCAGGGATCCTCTAAATCTATGTACAGTTTTAATTTAAAAATACATTTAAGTAACTAATTTCTAAGAAGCTCTTCCAAACATGAATGGGGCCTTCTCTGTGCAGGAGATTGCTAAACAAAGCTTTAGAGCTTTTTGTCTGGCTATCCACAAGCTCACACAATCCTTTTTTGTAAGATTTAAGTTGCCTGTTAGTGTAGAGATGCCAAACTCTTGCTAAATTCTCAATAGCAAGTGAATACAATCCATTTATGTATCATTTTAGCCTGAATCTTTTTAAGTTGTGCTGGCAGAAAGGTGGTTAAGATTCCCCAAAATTGGGGAGGAGGGTTATTGTGCTGTTTGTGTTTTGTTAACTTAAACTGAACTAAATTTTTTTTAACTTGGACTAATTCCAGATGCTAGTCACTTGAGCTGTATCCCCTTAACTTCATTAGAAAAATGCTACCACGAAATAAGTGTTGAAGGGCATTCAGGAACTTCAGAAGTTTATTCTGCTCCATGCCTCTGTGTTTAGAAAGCCCTATGTTTGATTACAACTAGGGAAAAATGCAAACCTTAAAAAATATTTTCCCTGATTTTGAAAAAATATATTTCTTCTTAATTGCTCTTCGTGTGTTCAGTTTGGTAAGAAGTTAATTTCTGGAGGTAAGAATTCATAACTTTCTGTTATATAATATTGTATGGATTATTAGAATTATGTTCTATCTTTTGTAAGACTTTTTAAATAAAAAAATTTACAGTTTCTCTGTTTTATTTTTAAAATAAACGTTAGCCTGAATCCTTTGATCACTGAATAAGTAAAAACAACACTTCAGCTATACTAACGTTCTACCATACATAATAAAGGAAAACTCTTCAAACACTGCAATGCAAACCAGGTTCATAAAAAGCTATAGAAGCACAATGCTTTGTGCAGTAGCCAGGCTGGGGTAGGAATGGTGCAGGTAAAACTGAGATGCTTACTGATGGTGGTGTGAGATTTTTTTAAAAATACAGTATAGAAAGCAATTTTTAAACTCTTTTTCTTTTCAAGAGTAAATGTTTTATCTGTCTGTCCATTATAAACCTAGTTATATAACCCCAATATCTTTTTTTTAAGTGGAGAAATACGTTCTGAAAGAGGTTAGATTTAATTTCCCTAGATTTAGAAAGACGAGTAAAAATAAAACTGAAGTATGATGAGTATTCATGTAATAATTTTAGAAAATACAGGAAAATTAAAACTTGGTTTTTTGCCTTGGAAAATGTTACTCTGCAGAGACAAGAACTGGAGAGAAGAGGTTCTGCCTGTGCCGCACATGTTGCCTGAGGTTATGGAAGAAGCCAGGAATGGAGTTTGGGTTCCCTGAATCTTAAAACCATCCTTTTCAGCTAATCTAAACTATGCTACTCTTACATTGTTGTGGTCTGGGTAGTTTTTCTTTCTTGCCAGATGAAATATTTTTCAAACAATTTCATACACTTGGCTGGACTCTGTGTGAAGTATAGGATAGTCTTCATGGATAGAACACTTTGGAAAAAGGTTACTAATGAACCTTCATTGTTATGGATTGGATCTCAGCCAGCTGCTTAGTGATTAAAGTTTAATTGCATGATGATTAGCTTTCATTAGTAAGCAGTTAGCATTTAACAGCAGTCTTGTATTGCTAAAGCTATGGACAAGTGTAAGTGGCTTGAGCCATGTTGGGAAGGTATGTACCTGGAGATGTGGGCACAAAGTTGTTTGGGGAATATGGGCATGTGAATTCTGATGTTAGTTGCCCTCAACAGCTCATTCCTACTGCAGCATTGAGCCGGGAGGCGAGATAGGGGTGCGGAATGGAGCATATGGCCAAAACAGCACAGCCTGGGCATAGGCCACAGAGACTGGCTCTGGGCTGGCCCTCATGGAGGGAGCTATCAAAAATAATAGTCTTCCTCAAAGGGCTCTTTGAAGTTCCAAGTTGTTCTTACAGTAATGCTGGTTTTCACAGTCTTATCCCACTCCTTGCCACAACTGAAACTCTTTTTCAGAATCCCCCTCTGAACTTGATGAAATTATCTTTTTTTTTTTTACTGTGATAGCAGTCCTTGATTGCCTTGTGCCATAGTGGGTAAGTTAGGGGAAAGATGAGTGCAGGGCAAGGGCTGGGGGAAGTGAAATAGATGAGGTCGTAAGTAGAGTAAGATGAGGGTAGAGGAAGGTAGGAATAAAGGAAAAGGTCAAGGCTCCTTTGCTGTTAAAGGTGCAGCAAAGCGTGTCCTCTGTAAGCCACTTCTGCTCCACTGAGGAGTCTGTTGTGAAGATGAAATATGGCGGTAATTTCATCCAGGCTAAGATAGGGTTGTGAGAAGCCGTTCTTCTCCCTCGCACCTCCCCTTCTGCCAGCGCTACTGCTCTGTGACTGAACCAAGTCAGGTAGCTGATCTGGCCTGCAAATTCTCCCACCCCCCTGATTTTTATCAAGCTAGTTTTTTGGCTGGACCGGCTTTCTTGACTCTTAGTGTCAGTACCAATACAAGGAAATGCCCCAGCTAGGGACAGGAGGGGGCAACAGTTTGTGCAAGTACAAACTGATGTCATAAAATTGTCTGGAAGTGAGTGGACTAGTCAAGACCATAACTTTGCATAGAAAGTTTTTCCAGAGTGATATTACTAATTACACAAACTAGTAAATTCAATAAAAGGTATATCTGAAAATTTGTCTAGGGTGGTTCTCATGTATATAGCTTTGCAGCATTTGTTACTGATGTCAAGTGCAACCATCTAGTTGTCTAGACATATGAAAAGGGAGGGGGTTTTCCTTTTTATTATTATTACTACTACCACTACTATTATTATTATTCCATGATCTAGAAGCACTAGAGACTGGATGCTCCCTCCCCTCCTCTGGCCTAACTTGCCAGACAGAGTAACCTAAAGCAGGCATTTCTCTTCAGTTAAAAGGACTAAAATAGCTGCAGTTTCTTTTGAGAAATTCTAGCAGTGCTCAGGGCATGACTTGAATCATGTAGATCTACTTACGTTGTCTTCAGACTTGCCGAGCTGTTGGTAAAAGTAGACATAACAGCGTAGGACTTAGCGTAAAATACCAACCCTACTCAAGACAAAGACAGTGGTGAGTGGCAAAGCCCGCCTGGGCCTCTGCGCTGCAGCTGCACTGTTTGTCAGCACCTGAGCTACCAGTGGTAAAAATAGATTGGATATGTATTCCTGAGGTCTGGTTGCACAACTGATTGTAGCATAAATACATGTAAGTCTTATCTCAACTAGCTAATTTTTGTCTGTGTCCTAAGCTTTCCTTCTGTTTGAGAAAATACTAAAGCTTGATGTTAAAAACTGGTTGTGCAGTCTTCACTTACTAGTGATTTTTTTTTTTCTTTTTTCTGTTTCTAGCTCCTTGCATGTTTTGTTTCAATTTATGCTTAGATCCCTTAGTTCTAACTCAGCTGTATGTTTGTCTTTTTTCTCATGGCTTATCATTTCACAATATGTGGTGGTGTTGGTACTTTGCACTATACTCCTGTTACCTGCAACTTTTCTTGAACATCTGACTCCTTTATTCTTACTGAGAACTCACGCTTGCTAAGTTTCAGAATGTTACTGATGATTAAAGGAGACTGTCCAGCTTCATAAAAACTTACTACTAAGGGAGGGGAAAAAGGAGGAGGGTGTCCTGGCATGAATTTCTGAAATGAGGACTTTCTCTAAAGGGCACTGCTGCTCAATGTGAAACTTAAAAGGAAAGTAAAAGGGAGGTGGAGATGGGGGGGGCACTGTACCTGAGTTCAGGTTTGAGAGCTGTGAACCTTTCAGACTTCGTGCCTGCACTGTCAAAAATTCCCTATGTGGCCTTTGACAACTCACGTTAATTATTCTGTAAAGCAGGCTTTAAAACCACTTATTTTGTGACCATTAAGACAAATTTGTAGGGCGCTTTGAAAATTAAAAGTATGTGCTTAAATTGTCAGATGTTCTTGATTAAACTGGAAGATTAGGGAGCTGATACAAGGTGGCATGTTTCAGTTGCATAGATGTAATGGGAGGAAGCTAAGTTTAAATCTTGTTCATGTATCATTTAGAGTCAGGTCCACCGAAGATAATAAAAATGCTTTGTTATGTGTTTATCTGATGTTAGCTTTCTCTTTTCTTGTAGAAAGTTAAAATGCTGAAGATCCCAACTTGAATGCACTGGTACCATTGTAAATTCATTATTATATTTAATTGTTAAGTGTTTTCTGGTGGAATAACTCTTCAAGTTAAATTTAATCACTAAAATTTTGAGGTTGGCACAATGCATAACCTATGCTTTCCAGGAAACCAACAAATTTTTTTTAGATGTTAACTTCAGGAAATTGTTTAGGTTAGATTAGAAAAATTCCAATACCACATTATAGGTACATAAAACTATTTTATGGTGTTTTAATGCAGTCTTAACTCCTATACTTAAATTTAATTATTCCTTCTTTGAAGTGTCACACAATATTGCTGGGGAGAAAAAGGATTCTTTACTGATGCCACATGGTACTATTCCTCTAAGCAGGAATCTGCAGAGGCAGTTCCTGGCGAACCAGAGTTTTGAATAGTTACCAATAAATTCAGTTTTCTGGACAAATAGCTTCAAGGATAATGCCAAAAGAAGAATTTTCTGTTCTGAGTCTCTGAAGCTGTCTGACAAAGACAGCTTTACTGCTGACTTACATGTCTGCTTTTGGGCTAGAGCCTTCAGAAGATGGAGGAATAAGAAGTGAGAAGAGGGTGTGGCTGTGTAAAATAAAACCAAACCAAAAATGCCTATATCCTTCAATTTTTGCCTCAGGTGAAAAAAAGATTGAAATTTCTCTTTGATGTTGCAGTGACTTATCTCTAGTAGTCTATGGCTCATACCAGTCCTTTATATCTTAGCGTAGATTGATCTAGATTTATAAAAACTGAAGATGTGGCTTGCAAATTGTTAGATAATATTATTTCCTTTATCACAATTCGGCAGTGTTCTGAGCCCAAAAGATCTTCATTACTTTTTTTTCCCCTCCAGATCTGGGGCAAACCACACAGTTCCTTAATCCTTAGACTGAGGAAGTTCTTTCCCCAGGAGAACAGCATTAAGTCTGTCCTTTAAGGAAACTACTGACACTATCTCAGCTGCTTTGCAATATCCAGCTGGAATGCCATCCGGCCTTGGACTTCTGCTGCTATTTATATTTGCTGCCGCTTCTAAACTGCTGCTAGCTCACGTGAAGTTTTCCTGTGTTGTGTGTCTCTGGCAAGCCTACTGACCCTAGATATTTTTGAATAAATTCAGTTTAGAATTCATGAAAAGTAGCTATTATTGTAATGGGCAGTTTAAGCAGCACATATATCATTATGGTTTGTGGTTTTTTCCCTGATGGTTATTGAATAGTGAAATAACATATTCCTCTTTAAACCCATTCAAATTTTTGGCCAAATGTTATTTTACATAGAGCACCTCCTCTGTATCTGAGGTAATTTTATCAGTGTGTCTTACTAATTTGTTTAGTTTTCCTCAGCTGTGAGTCATTATTTATTGCTGTAGTTCATGAGCTTGTATTTTTTAAAAAAAAATTTTTTTTTTTTAAATACTGATGTGTTACTTGACAGCTTATCACTAGAGGGAGATGTGTTGACTTGCAGGCATTTCTCCTTCCGCAAGCACTGCACTTTTCCCTCTTCTCTTGGATTCATTTCACCTGCTGTTGTTGCTCATCTTTGGCTGCTTTTCCTGGGTGGTAGCAACAGCCAGCAGTGACCTCAGGAATACTTGTGTGCACTTTGCGACTCCTTACTATAGCTCTGCCACCAGCCACTGCTTCAGTGGCCTTCTGGAGGAGCTGTCTTCTTCTTGTCATTCTCTCTTTAACAGTATTGAGTAGTATTTTTATTTGCTGCCCTTTTTCTGGAGAGTCAAGTTTTTCATTTCGCAGTAAGATGAGCATGGTACCTTTTTCACCTAGCGTTACTTGCAGTGGAATATATTTTGACTGTGCAATAGGAGCAGCTCTTTAGACCTTAATTTAAGAATTGGTGTTCTTATTGATGAGTAAAAGTCCATTTGGAATACCGTTGCCAAAAATTTTTTCTAAACTATCACATACCTACTTCTTTCACATCTGTCTGCCAGCTTCCTCTTTTCTTATGCCTCAAACATAAGTTACTTGTCATTATTTTATCTGCCTTCATCCTGCGTCTTTTTCTTCTTTCAGTTTCAAGAACTTATGATCTACTTCCAGTCAGTGCATCCTGGCTAATTTTATAATTTCCTAAATGAAGTGCCTCACTTTCAAAACCTGAACGTTTGCCTTTGTTTTCCTTCACCCATTTCTTCAAAGCCCTTCTTGTCTGGGATTTCGGCTGAACAATTGGATATGCTTAGCCTGCTGCTGTGATGGACTCTGCCCAACACTGCTGGCTCAGTCTCACTGTTCCTATTTCATCCCTTTGCATCCACCAACGCTTTGTTCTGTATTACCAAAGTATCTTGCACAGTGTGACTGGGTTTATGACAGGGGCTTGCACATATTATTACAAATAATGACAAATGGTTTATTTCTGTCGTGTTACAAGTCTTTGAGTTGTTGGCAGGGGCAGACTTGTGCTGCACCCTTTTTCCTGCCAAGTTGCATAAGTATTTAATATCTTGTAAAAATCTTTTCCATTTACAGTTTGCCTTGCTCGAAAGCATTTCCTTATCTTTAAGCCTTTACAAAGGTTTTGTTCTGTTGAATCCACTGCCCCTAATAACATAGTGATTGTGTCCTTAATGAGCTAGATGGTTTTTTTTCCTTTGAGCCTTTTTGTAAATACTAAGCATCATCTCCTTTTTTCTTTGACTAGAGGAAAACTGTTTCTGCAGTTTGCCTCTTGAAAACAAATTCCTTGAGTTTATTGCATTTTCTTGTTTATATCAGTTTTTTCCTTTTTTATGTCACTCCAGTCATTAATATTCAAAGGTATTTCTTTATAGGGGAGAGCTTTTTGTAATTATTTAATTTATCCAAAAACTCCTCCCTTACAGCAGTGATGTTGCTTTGTTTTAAGGCAACTGCATGCTGTTGTTTTATACTGCACCTGGTAGACTTTGTGCTAAATAGAAATTCACCATATATTTGGGTGTTTCTTGTAATCAGTACCCAGGATGGTTGGGAAAGAAATCTAGCGCTGGCAGAAAATCCAACTGAAGTAAATGCTCGCTCTTGCTGACTGTGCTGTTCCTACAACTCTGTATGTCCTTATCATGTAATCACTGCTTGAAAATTTGAATTTCTTTTTCCTCTTTTAAGTCTGCTCTTCTATCTTTCAGACCTTTTTGTAACTAAATTGCACTTATTGTTGCACGTTTAATTCCCCAAATGAATAGCCAAGATAACATAACTGTATAATTTTTTCTGCTAGACTTGCATACTTTAGCAAAATCAAATCTGTATACTTATAAGTGGTTGTCTGAAATATTTCTCTCATTCAGGGTGGCTCTTTGTCATCAAAGGAAACAAGATTTACACATTTCTCGTCTTCTTGGACTTGGTAGTCTACATATTACTTTAATATTCCTTTTAAAATATGAAATGGCTACAAAAGTGTGTACTTAGCCTGCTTAATTTGAAACATGCTTTTTCATTACCATTTAAAGTTATTGGGTTTTGTTAATTTTGCTAGATCTGTTTTAGTCAATCATCGATTTACTCTTGAAGTATCTAACCTCTATTCTGGTTCAGTTATGCTTGGTTCTTACTTCATTTGGGTTTTTTCGTCTTTCCATCGTTTGAGAGGCAGAGAGGGTTCATCCTCTGCCATGACTTTGTCAGCTTTTCACCAGTCTCATCTCCTAGAGTGTGTTCACACACATTTAAGCCTTTGATTGCTCCACCGAGTGAATGAAACACTTAGGCTTGTATGGAATAGTGAACATTAATTTATTGCTTAAATCAAATTTTAACCCTTTTATGTAGTGTTACAGTTTAGCTTAGCCTTCCTATTATGGAGGTAAGACTGAAGAGTCTGAAAAACTTGTAACCTAACAGTATAATTTCTGGGTTCCTACATTCTTTTTAATAATCATGGGGTGTTTTTGTTGTTAATTGTAGAATTTCACAGTCAAATCTCTAGGTCTACAAAAGAACTGCCATTCCAGGCAGGTGCAAAAGTATGTTTTGTTGTGGTGTCCTGCCTCCAGCAACAGCCAGGAGCAGTTATTTTCGGAGACCTGTAGTAAGCCAGGCATACACAGAGTACTGCTTGCATATTTTCTCCCTCCTTTCAGCAACTGGAAGCTTTAGAGTAGTCTCTTTCGCATCACTGTGTTTAACAAGCAGTGACATACCTATTCTTGATGAATTTGTCAAACCTGTTTTCGAACTTGCTTATCTTTTGGGCAGTGCAGCATTCTTTGGCAATTACTTTTATAGTTTAATAATTTGTTGTGTGAAAAAAAAGTGGATTTATTTTAAATTTAAACCTGTTATTTGCTCTTCCTTCTTGGAAATGGCTAAGAATCATTCCCTTATGCACACCATATTTGATTTTGTAGATCTCAATCCCTCTTCAGGTACCTTTTTTCCAAAATACTTAGTCTTTTCTCATGTGGAAGCTCTTTATGTTAGCTCTGTGGTCTATCTGTTGGGTTTTGGTTTTTTTTTTTTCTGATCTGTTTTATTCCTTTCTTAATAGGGTGACCAGGACCACACACAGTATTAAGATGTCAGGATACTACAAGACTAACAGATAGATAAATGAAGATTTGGGTTTCATTATCAGTTTCCTAATAACTTCTTACATTCTGGCTGTCTTATTTTGTGGTTGCAGGGACTGCATGATGCTTCTGTCCAGGATGACTACTAATAACTTCCCATGAGTAGTAAAAGCTAATTTAGAGTCTGTCATCATGTATACGCATAGGTGAAAATATTTTCTCCATGTGTATCACTTTGCACTTAACAACATTAATTTTAATCTTCATTTTATCATATAATTGTCCAGGATTGTGAGATTGTTTTGCAGCTCTTTACCATCAGTTTGAGATCTGGCTGCCTTGGATAATTTTACAAACTTCACAAGTTTTCACACCTTATTGTTCACCCCCCTTTTCGAGAATCTCTGTAAGTACAGTCGAATAGCTTAAGTGTCTGCATAGGACCTTAGAAATTTTTGCTGGCAAACCGTTCCTTGTCAAAACTAATCATTTATTTCTGGTTTTGTTACTTTCTCTTTTTCCTTCGAGTTGAGGGAAGTAGAATGCTCTGTTCTTCATTTCAAGTGCTTCTGTTGTACTTTAATCAGTCTTGTATGTATTGAATGAGATTTCCCTTTTTTAAGACATTTTTCAGTTCTTGTATTTCTCTGTTGGTGGGTTTTTTTGTTTGGTTGGGTTTTTTGGGTTTTTTTTTCCCATGCCATCCATTTTGGGCTGCAGCTTCCCTTTGTGCTTCAGCAGCCTGTGCAGCACTGCAGTTCTGACTTTTTACTGTTTCCTAATGCAGCTTTATTAGTATAGCATCTTCCAGATCATTGATTTGTCTGTTCGCTGAAATCTTGGAATCTAAATTTGTCCTTAGTTTCTTGACTTGAAGATAGCTGCCCTTTATTATTACTTGATTTGCATGCTGCAGGAGTATATCGTCACTGGCAAGAGATACCTTTTAATAATGCAAGTTTAAAGGATTTTTATCTTTTTAATTATGGGGTTCATTTTCTGATATTCTATGCCTGGTTTTTGGAGAATTTAAGTTGTTTGAGAGGAAATGGAAACTAATAATTCTGTATCCTTCAGTACTGGTTGTTATCTCTAGTCCCACTCACGTAAGCAATTTTTTCATTAACCAGTATCTGCATATCAGAGTCAAAGTGCTGTTTTCCTCTCCTGTTTCCTAAAAATGTCTGCCCACCCTGCTCTTTTTTAATCTCAATCCCTTTTTGAAGCAGTCTTACAAAATCATTTATTCCTTTCTCCTATAACCGACAGTACAAATATTTTTTAGTTTTCCTTGTAGCTTGTTGGCGTAAGTTGTCTCTCTGCATCCTGCTTTCCAGGAAAGAGAATGTGGCTGCCTGCTGCTTCTGTTGCCCTTTCGCCTGGATATTAAATCTGAGCCTCTGCCTAGCCTGCCAACTGTTTAATCGGAAATAGTCAGAAGGCCCTCCTTCCTAATATTGCAGCTGACTCTGAAATCCTCATTATCTTACATCTGCATTTGTGCAGCGCAATTATATAGAAGCAATTATTTTCTTAAAAGCTTATAATTTAAACAGATGAAGGAGAAAGTATGAAAAATGCATATAACATGTGAAGTGAAGACTTATACCTGTATAATTCATGCCACATATATTTCATTTCTTGCTTGCTTTTCTTTTTTAGGAACCTTTAGTTGTTGCTTTCCATTTTATTCCATTTATGCATTCTTGACACTGGTATGCAAGAAGGGGAAAAACAAGGAGATACCTAGAAAGCAAAGCAAAGGAAAAGGGAAGAATACAGAGAGCAAAGGAAAAACTGGTGCTTGGAAGAGAGGAAGTTAGAATGAGGCCTGAGTGTGGGGCGCAGGTGAGCAAACTGAAAGAAGCAATCAATCAGCAAGAAAAGACTGTTTGAATTATAGACAGTAGAAAATATGATACAGTTGCATCTGTTGTGAATGTCCTCATTTAAACTGCTTTGGTAATTGTTCCACAAGAAAGATTGTGGAGGAATCATCTGAAAATACCTTATAATTGGTGTTAGGCAGAAGCAATTAATTTCTGCTTCTAAGCAACTGTTCCTGCTGCTGCCCAGAATATTGGGGCTCGTCTGGTGGCTCCCATCCTCCCACCGGCAAAACCCTGTCCACTGCGGGATTCCAGTACTCCTAGACAAAGACATTATATCTGTCAGTGCAAAGCCAAAGAGAAGAGTCAAGGTGTGTGTTTTACCTGGGCAGTTTGGGGCACTTCTTTTCACAAGCCTAAGCTTGTGCTTGGTTGGGGAGGAGGAAAGTGGGTAGCTCAGGACGTGTTTATGTTATAACACCTATGTGGATTTTGGGTACAAATCTGAGGGAGGCAAAAAAGGTACCCAAAACGCACACTCCTATTTATTACATTTAGAGCAGTGTGCTCTCAGAAGAGTTTACTCTTGTGGTATTGAAGGAATACAAATTGCAGGGGAAAAAAAAACCGTAAAGCAAAAGTAATATAGCTAGTGGATGGTTTAGTATTTTGAATGAATCAGACCAGTTCTGCTGGTGCTGTGATAGCTGTCCCCTGACTGTTCACACTTCCAGGTTGAGTGTTACTTCATTTTGGTAGACAGAGAATGATGAGCTGTAGGGAGGAAGAAATGGGCTGCTAACAGCGTGGAGAGGTAGAGACAATGTATCTGGCTTTAATACTATTGATAATTTAGTTCAAGGGATGGAGTGTCTTTTCTAAATGGCACTTTTCAGTCTTTCCAGCCTATTCTAAGTGAGATATATGTGTCTTGTGGCCAGAGATGAATTGTGGAGATAGGACCTCTGAATCAATCTTTGCTGTGTGGGTTTTTTTTTTGTTTTGCTTTGTTTTTTTTTTTTTTTTTAATTTAAGCCAAGAGTTGGTTAGATGCCTGGCAATGATTACTATCCATTGGCACCTCCCATTGGGAGCACAGTGCAAGTACCAGCCTTCAGCTCTTTCAAGCAGGGGAGGTTAAGCAGGCTGCTTACTGAGCAAAAGGAATTTCTCTTCCCATGAGAGCTTGAGTGCTGTTTCCCTGGCTAAGAATGCTATAATTCCTTTACAAGTGACAAGCAGGCTGCTACCATCTGCTGGTGAATGGCTGCAGGATGGTGGAGTTCGGGTGAAAATTTGCTCACGGACCAAAGAGAATAATTAGTGGTCATTAAGCCTAATTCATACATTTCTTGTATGAAGTTCTGTGACTTGATTTTGGTTTTAGAAGGTTTTATAATTGTACTGTACATCTTTTATTTTCTTTTTGTTTTGAAACATAAATACATAAAGTGTCCTAACCAAAGCCACAAAAATTACCAGCAGGAACTATGCATCTTTTTATCTTTTAAGGCACAGCAGTGATGTCTTGCAAAAGACGGACACCATCCAGAAATTTTTTAATCACTTTATTCTGTCTTTCTAGAAACACCTTGGATATATTTGGAAATCATGTGGCATTACATGATGGTAGTCTTTTTCAAAGATTGATAGACTCGTAAGTTGTTTTAGAGCCATACAGCTTTGTAGGGTGTCTGCTTTGTTCAGGCACTCTGTGATGTGTCAAGAAGGAAGAACTCAAAAAAAAAAAGAGTAGTTATTGTGTATGTGGTTCCCCTAGCTTCCCCTGAAAGAAGCAGATGGTTGGGGGTCCCAGGAGGTAGAAGAAATGGGGCCATTAGACTGTCAGTGGCTTATGAAAAGCAGAAGCATCTGCCAGAATGGAGACTTGTTCAGCAGCAGGGGAGGCAGCAGCAGCAGATGATCTCTGCCTTGAGCAGTCAATGGTATAGTAGTCCACTGGGGAACTGCTGTTGTGGGCGTAGCTGCAGGTAACCTTGGTAATAATGTGGTTGGTCTGGCAGACTAAAAAGCGGGGAAATAAAGGCTTGATGCTCATGCTCTGGCATCTTAACTACCCACTTTTCCTGTTAATCAGTCCTAACTACAACGGATTTGAAAGTACTCCATACCCATTCTCGGGCAAAGTCTACAGGCACACTTAAAATTTGTCAAAATGCCTGTTGTGTTTCTGCTGTAAGTTTCAGGATAACAAGATGAACCGCCCTAGATGCAGCAAAGAATAAGTTCAAAGATGAAACAAAGATGAAATCAAAATTTGGAAAAGTATCACAAATTTTGCTAGGGGTCTTCTTGGTTTTGGTTGTGTCACACAACCTGCTCTTTTAAGACATGCCTTTTTAGTGTTAAATATTTTACACAGCTGCAGTTTAATCTCTTCTCCTGTAGTTCTTATGCTCTTATTGACTGCTCTGTACAGGACACAGTGTTCCAGGGAAGAATGACCTCTTCTGTTGCAACAATGTGATGGTACTTTAAAGACCAGATAAAGTGGGGAGAACAGAATGCCTCAGAGGAACAAAACTAGAAATTCGTATCTGTTCAAAAAGAATATTCAATTTGTGTTCTGTCCCGTTAGAATAATTAATCTCAGTCAGCCACATCTAAAAGTGGGAATAAAGCGCACAGGTAAAGAGCTCTGGTTCATAACTCCTCAAGCTGCACTTTGTGAATATTTGGCATAGGTGAATCTGGGACTATTGCCAGTACATAATATTCTTCTAGGCTTGACTTCATAGCCAGGAAAAGACGTTTTCTATACGTGAAACTGGGTTTTACTCCCATGAGTGAGTGAATTGCATTGCAGTTTGACTACAGTCTGTATGTTTTGGTGTGCGTTTAAATATTGGTTTAGATTTTTTTTTTTTTCCTTTGGAAACTAGCATTCATGTTCTGACAGGCAAAAATAAGCTGCTTGAGTGTCTCTTTCTAGGCCTCAAGGATACTTTCTTTACATCATAAATACTGCAGTAGTTTGTCATGGTACACATTCACTGCTTAGAAGATAGACATGATTTAATAGGGAGTGGTGAAGATCAGGCTCAGGATGCTTTGGCATAACCGAAAAGAGAAGGCGGCAGTATTCAAGACTGCAGTTGTAGATGTCATGAGAACTGACGTCTCACAAGCTTTTCTGTTAGCTGCATCTGTTTTGATTTGAAGAGGGCCACCTGGTTTATGGCTGGAGCTAGTTTTGCTTTCATCCTAATTCAGTCATTTAAATACAAACTACAGTCATCTCTGCATAGAATAGTAGGAAGAGCAATAAGTGTCTGATATTCTCAGTGTTTTTTGAAATATTGTAATCAAAACCCCATTTACTATGCAGAGTGAGGAAATTCACTGTGGCTGTTACCTTTGGCCACGTTTATTCTGCAGACCTCCACTGCAACATGTATGTTAATCAGGGGTGTGAAGGACTGTGGTCTAGCTGATGCAGCTGTCTTGGCATATGAGCCTCCCCGTACGGTAAAAAAAAAAAACATGTTTTTGTCCAGTGCCAGGTGCACTGCTGGTTCGAGCACATCTGTTGTGTGTGCTGTACAGGTGTAGCTTTCTGACAGTGTTAATAGAGCACATGTAGCTTGACATTAGCTTTTCCAATAGAAAAAGAGTTTTTAGATCATGTCATCATCTCTCTGTGTGCAGTCAGTGACCAAAGGCCACTTCTCCTAGCCTGAATTCAAGATGAGTTGTACTAGTTACACGAGGCCTTATTGTGGTGTTAGTTGTGTTTACCAGCAAAACCAACATTCCTGTGTTTCTCAGGTATTGAGACCTACAAGGCTATTGTAGGTCATCTTTTCTTTTTTCTGCCAGTAGTCTATTTGTGTTTTAATTTTTAAATAGTAGCAGTCTCTTAGCCTTTGGTGGATTCTGCCAGATGTGGCTTGTTTTCTTTTTAGAAGGGAAAAATGTCAACCTGTCAGAAATGAGCTTTCATCAGAATCTTGGATTAGTTAATAAAAATCACTTGCTGTATACATTGAAGAAATAAAATTGCTGTCTGGATGAAATGCACTGTAGGCCTACTTCCTTAGGTCATTCCTTAAGTCATTCAGGATGAAGTAAATGAGTGAGTGGCTTTCATTCTGCTGCATTCACATCTGTCTGATAATATGGTTAAATACATCATTGACCATTTCAGATAATAAGGTTTAAGTAATGAAAATTGAACGTGGTCATCAGATGAGTCTTAACTACTTTGAAAATAAATGTATGAGCATCCTTGTAGCACTCCAGGTGTTTCTTTTGGATATGTGCCATTTCTGTGATGGTGAGGTATTTTCCCTTGATGGCATCTTCTCCTGCTCCAGATAAACCTGTTTTGATCACCTGTGAAAAAGTGTTCAACTTGGCCTTGATCTTCTTGGACTGCTAGTGATAATGAAAATGAGGTAACCAAATTACTTTTACACTAACGGTGTCTTCTGAATCATTCTTTGTCACGCTAATTCTCATTTTAAAACTGCCATAGATTCGAAAAAGCTCTTTTCCTCCAATATTAACACTGATGTCATTGTCAGGTACTGAAACATGGGCCAGTGAAACGGATTTGAGTAGTGTTTCAAGTTATTTCTGAATAGTTGGTTTGAACATTTGGTATCTCTTGTCTGGTCAGCACAGCTGAAAAGTTTGTTGTTTGAAAGAGTTTATGTTGTTGCCTATTTAAAAGGCCTTTACTTGTATGGTGTGAAAAGATACAGTCTAACATTGTGATACTTGAGAAATTTGTTTTGGAATGTGGTTGATAAAATTCCCAGGAAAATACAGATACTTGGAAGGATGATTGCAGTCTTGATTCCCATTTCTTGGTTTCCTTTTCAGAAATGTTCCCATTGCCAGGAACCGGGAGCCACCTTAGGCTGCTACAACAAAGGCTGCTCCTTCCGATACCATTACCCATGTGCCATCGATGCAGGTAAGAACAAACTACATGCTAACTATATTTCGTGTTTATTCAAAACATGTGACAGTAAATAATTCCAAGCTACTTTACAAATTTATTCCCTCTCAATTTTTCACCTACTATGAAGATACAGTAATATAAATGGTGAGAAACAGCATCAAATAAACAGTGTACAATAATGTGTTGGGACAAGATGGAACTTGTAATGAAAAAGAATCTACCTGAAAGTGCAGAAAAAGCTCATTTTGGGGGGTGCAGCTACAGTGACTGAAATTTGGCTGCAACATGAGAACTGACCATTCTTCTCTTGCAAAAAATAGAAACCCTTTGTTAAAAGGGTGCAAGTAACCAGAAAGGTGTTTCCTCTTTCAGGGTTACACTCTTATGGATAGTCATAATAATGATTTCAAGTGCCAGGTGTTTGTCGAATCATCAGTACCACTTGCAGCACAACCTTCCTTCTCCCTCCTTAGAAGCATTTCAGACAGTCTCTTGAGTAGGTCCAGTTTTCATCACTGGACAAGCTAATGGTTTGAATGGTGTTATCTTCAGCTCTGAGCCTGGGGTTGTGAGTTGGCATTTTGTGTACAACAGACAAAGTTTTTCATGGAGATAAACTTTATTCTTGAGTAGAAGAAATCTCAGCTCAGAATGAATAAGGTCCCGCTATTCCAGTCCTCTGTAACTCACTTCTCCTGTCATACAAAACTTAGTCTGATAACAACTGATTACAACTCTTGACTGACAAATAATTGCAAGCTTCCTGTTTGTTATCCCACTTCTACAGCAGCCCACTTGTTTCACTACCTATTTTATGCTTGTTTTTGAAGGTAGGTGTGCTGATTTCTGAATTACTGCATTGCACCTCTCACTGAAATCCTACCCTATTGGAGCACTGCATTTTATTCTAATAGAAATGTTTTTAATGAAATTAATATTGTAGTGGAATACTACTAGTACCACAGTATAGATGGAGAATCCTTGATTTTACATTAAATAAGTTCTTAAATATTAATCAGGTTGCAAAAATAACACACTCAAAAAAATGCCAGAAATAAGGGTGTCCATCTAAGTTTAATTTTGGTCTCTTACGAATGTCTCTTGTAAGATACTAATTGCGTAACTAAAGACTGACATCTTTTTCCATAAGGCCCTACCTCAGCCTGTAGGATGAAAGGGTACTCATTCATGAACATACATTGTTCTCGCTGATTCTGTATTTTACTCACTGCATATGATTCCGTCTTGGTTCTGAAAGTAGAACTGTGAAATTTGCTGTGATGTTCATCTCTGTCATGCCTAAGAGTTTCATGAACATTAACAACCTTTTTTTTTTTTACAATACATTTGAGAGACAGAATCATCAGATTTGTGTTCATATTGTGTTTATTAATTTGTTTCTGGTTTGTATTGTCATGGTATTTTCAATACCATGAAAAAAACCCAAAATAAATTATAGTGAATGTTCCCAATAGTTTGGGGTGCTTAATTGGTATCCTTGTGTTACTAGGTATAGTATGTAGCATTTTCTATGTTCTAAATACAGGTATCAAAATCAAGATATTGTAATTTTTCTTCAGATATACCTGCCTCATTAACTCTGCTTCTCTTCGGCAAATGCAGTAGGATCCTCCGGATGACAAATATACTGAACAGTCATGACTGATTAGCAAGAGCAGTTCTGTGTCATGCACAGAAGATGCAGTGTCCTGTACAAAAACTAGTGTATAATCATACTATTTAGTCTATATTGAATGTAATACAATATGTCTACCATATAATATATAGAAGTGGGCTACATTAAATTTGGCTTTTCCGCACATTTGTCTTGACTTTGCAACCTTTGAGGTTTTTTTAGAGTAGCTTTTTGTGTTCAAGTTCCGAAGCTATGCTTACTTCATTTTCTTTTAATTTTGTTATGAGACATCGCGTTGTCATCTGGCCGTCTGTCAGAGTGCACCATTCCAAGCTAATTTCCTTCCTTTGAGTAATACGGCAGTAATAAATTGGAGGAGCTGCATAGAGATGGGATACTTGGACTGTGAGTTTCACAAACATATTTAAATAATAGCAGAGGAGTTGGTAAAGCTGGTGAATCTCTGGTTTCACTCCAGGAAGAGTGTGATGTAGTGAGAACAAAGACTTCTCTTTGTTTCTTTATACATTTTCCTTTCTGTTTCTTCCTCTTCAGTCTGTATGTGTCTGATTGTTCTCCGCTTTGGCTCTTCACACCAGCCATAGGCTCTTTATCTAGCTGGTCTCAGGTTCCTCTTCTCAAACTTCTTATTGCAATCTCTTTGTAAGTCCCAGTTCTCCCTACTCTTTTCTAACTTTTCCTTTGTCCAGTTTTCTAGCTGTCATTCCGGCTTCCTCTTCTCTGCTCTTACATCACCTCTTCCTCCACTCCTTTCTTGCTTCTAGCTCTGCTTTTCCTCTCTGGGCTTCTTACTCCTATTCAGTTCTCCTAACTTAACTCCTTGTCACCCTTAGCCCTGCTAATCCCCATTTGTTCTTGTATATTGCCCTTGATCGTCTCTGTTTCACCTTTCTGTGTCTTATCCCACTAGTTCTTAGTCTCCAGTCTTCTGGCTGAATCAATCCTGATACGGTCTTAGCCTCCTGCTGGCACTCATCCTTAACTCCCTGCTCCTAACTTGTACTAGTACTGGTCTCCTCATCCTGCTAGCCTCTGCTCTTTCTCCAGTTCCAGATTGCCTTTCTCCGTAACGTTTTCCCTTCTGCTGCCTTCTGGACTAGTGGTTCCCATTTTGCAGTTTTGAAATGGTCACCTTCTTCCTTCAGGCTGCCTGAGCCTTAGAAATGTCCCCTGACAGCTTCAGTGCTTTTTGGGTCTGGCGTCTAAATCTGAAGCCAGAGGTTCATTTAGAGGAAAGACCTGTTTACCCCCAAACAAAAGTGTATTTGGTGGAATTTTCAAAGGACCTAGCTTCTAAAATCTAAGAAACCTCTCCTGAGGATGTGCGGATTAAAATACCCATTCCTCCTTTCAAAAAGTTATATCTGCTGATTTTGAGGTAAGCTGGCAAGGTCATGCATTAGCAAAAATTTAGGTGTTACTGAAAATCATGGTGTGTTAAAGCTTTTCAGAGAAAATTTGCTGGGATGTTTAACATGGACAGAATAACTTTTTTCTAGGAAAGAGTTGTAAGGAAATTGTTTGGCTGCTTTAGCTAAAGTTTTCAACCAAAACAAATAAAAAGAGCCCAGCTTGAAGTAGATTCTCAGCATTCAAAATTTCAGCCTGATGGTATGACAGTAAAAGACCTTGTTGGCATTTGGTTTTATCTGTGGCTGTAATCAAGCCGTCTTAATCTATAGCCGCTCTTCCAATAAATCTGTACAAAAGAAATAAGCAAGCTCTATGGAATAGGACTTGATTTTCATTTATGCCCAAGCAGAAAATGTAGGCTTCCTTGAGGAGCAAATCAGCATTCTTTTTGCTTGCCTCAGCCTGCTGTCTGCCTATAAACCCTTTTTATTGGGTATGCAGTGCTGCTGTATTTCCTGTAGTGAATCAGATACAGATATTTCTCAAGTTCCTTGAGCTCTGTAGTAGTTTCATTTAATCTTGACCATCCTGCTTTGAAGGATGGTGCCACCTTGCTTTATTGAGGATCTGGGACAGATCTGTTCTGAATCCTCAGAAGTTTGTTGACATTTACAAGGGCTCTCAGGCTTTTGGAATATGACTCGGTTTGTACCTTTAAAAAAATAAATCAGAAAACACTTGCTGGAGTGTTTTTTAGCGTGTGTCGAGTCAGAAACACTTGGCGTTTGACTGAGTTACTGTAGCATCCCTGGAAGTGACCGTGCCTTAGTTGAGATGAATATGCGTGTCGTACTCCTAGGCAGTCGCGCTGTGAGCTGAAGCGTGTTTTGACCTTCGCGTTGGCGTGGGTTAGAAGTTGGTACCCTGTCAGTTACTGTGCCTCATTTGAGAGGCAGTACTTTCTCGGTAAAGGTCTGGAGGGTGGAATGTCTCGGAACGGCTGCAGTTACTTGCAGCGCTGAAGGCTGGCCCTGCGGTGCGACCTGGGCTCCGACTTCTGCGCCGATGGTGGGTTTCCAGTCCCACCCTGGTGAGGAGCCAGGTTTTGCACCACTGCTGATTGGCTGCTACGCAAGGCTCGTGGCTTCGCAAACTGCCAGTTTGTACATATGGATGCTTTTATATAGCCTATTTCAGCCTTCCTTTTAACCTCCTTTCATAGAAAGTAATCTTTGGTAATATAGGGTGCAAGAGAGCTGAACTCTTAGCCATTTGCATAAAAATCAAGATCAGTAGTGGCACTTAAGTAATTTTTATATGGAAATGACTGTGGTTAACATTGTCTGTGTTTGGCTTTCGTCTGTCCAAATTTATGAAGAGCTTCTGATGTCTCAAGATAACTTAGTGCTAGCGACGTCTCCATGGAAACAGGATCTTTGTTTTCTGAAATTTTGTATCCTTTCCCTCTGCTTGTTCCTCCCCACCTGGAGTCAGATCCTGATTGTTGCAGCACATTTGTCCCCACAACGTGTGTTGTAGGCAGTTCCACATACAAAAGATTTTTTTACTGTAAATTAGGAAAATATTAGCAGCAAAATAAAATGAATTTTCAGAGAACAGAAATCCTGTGTCTTCACAGGTATCATTAAAGATGAGTAACAGGAAGAACACAGAGGGTGAGACAAAGTGTGAAGCTTACAGAAGAATAATTGCTTCTATTAAAAATGTTTTAGGTTTTCCCTGACTACTTTATGGAGAAAAATCTGTACAAACAAGGACGAGTCTCGGTTCTTTTTCCTTTTTCTGCCACAATGAGCTGATCATAGCTATGTGTCTGGTGACTTCATGATGAATTGTAATCTGTGATATAAAACACTTGGAACTGCTAACCGAAATCCAGGCCAGCTTCGTAATGATGAACAATTTTTGCCTTATTGGTATTCAGCTGATTTTCCACAGTGAGCTGATGAAATTTTTCATATAGTTGTCCCTTAATAAAAACAAAAAAATTGCTATTAATTGGGTCTGCTATTAGTATTTGCAACAAAAATGCCAACCTTAGTAAGAAATTGAGCTTCATGCACAGATCAGGCATGAGGTACGAGGTTTCTGGCAGTTCTTCCTGATCCTTGTATGACCTTCTTTCTGATGTACTAGCTAGAGAAGTGCTCTCATTACCGATCTTGGGATTCCAAGAAAGAAGAAAACTCCATCCCATTCTAGCATACTGTGTATGTTTTTGATGATTGCTCTGTATATTTTTGATGATTGCTGTATTATGCAGTGATAATTCATGCTGTAGTCTAAATGTACAATTCCTGCCCTTTTAATGAGACATTTTATTTATTTTCAGTTATTTACTAATATTGCATTTGAAATGGTTATCTGTGGCAGGATTAAGGGTTTTACTCCCCTTTGCTAAAATCTCTCAAGTAACTTAGCCTATTGCATGCTGTTTGCCTTTGATTCAGGCCAGAGGCATTCATGTTGAAACATAAGCGTTTCATAGCAGAGGGATGCTTTGCCAAAGCTTGGGTGTCTAGAAAGCTTTTCCCTCAAGCTTTAGTTGCAGTCTCCTGCTGTCTGCTAAACTCTTCCAGCAGATTGAAACAGCAGGTAGTGCTGGTTATGCTACATGCTTAAGAGCATTTTAAATTAGCAGTTTTTATTTACCATTGTGCTTCTTTACTTGCTAGCTGTTTGGCTAGGTGGGAGCAGACAGGCGGTCCTAAGCACCTTGCTGAATTCTTATGGTGTTGGTCGCACTGAGGTGGTGATGGTGCTCAGTCCTACTGACGTGGTGATAGTGTTCGGTCAGCCTGCCTTTGGCGTGTGCTTTTTCACTTGGTTCTGAGGGTGATACACGTGGTATCTGTAAGGCACAAATGGAAGGCAGAGAGCTGGCCGGTGATGCTCCTGGTGTGGGCATAGCGCTGCAGTTCTGGGAGCTGCTGACTTGGCACCCCTTAGAGGCTTAGTGGGGGGGGGAGAAGCAACGCTTACACTGGCAGTGCCACTAAAGAAATGCTCTTCAAATGACAGTATTGCTTCATTTGTTCCTAAATAAGCAATTCTACGTAGGTGCCCCACTTTCCGTAATAGGTTTAAATAGTTAATTAAACTTTTTCTTAGATCATAGAAGCTTCACATATACAACTCATGGAAGCAGATCAAAGAGCAGCATGGACCTGACTACCAGACATAGTGTCAAAGTATAAATTGATCACCAGGATTTGGGATTGCAAATAAACTGTCATATACACCCATACCTAGAGACACATACCCTTTCTCCCCCTGATGTTGGCAGGGCCTTAGGGTAAGGATGAAAGGCAATGATTTTCCTATGAAGTATAAAGTAGGGATGGTCTGTTCAGATTGGATGAATGTGTCCATCTTCCTTGTGTTGTAGCAAGGAAGGCTGGAATAGCTGAAGGGGGTTGGGACACAGGATTTGTAGACTTGCTGTTGTGATTCTTACTCTATACAGAGGATTGGGGAGACTGGGGATACTTGGACTTGGCTTGGTAATGCAGGCAACATTGTCACTTGGAGTGTTTAGTAATTTTATTTGCAAAAACTTCGGGGGTGGAAGGGATGAACCTGCTAATAAGATAATATTCCTATATTGAGATCTTTGAATGAAAAATACATACCTGTGAGGCAAGATTAACACATGTGATGTGTTATTCAAGTTGGTTTTTTTATTTAAAAAATAATAAATTGCTGTCTTCTCCTCCTCTAGATTGTTTACTAAACGAAGAGAATTTCTCAGTGAGGTGCCCCAAGCACAAGGTAAGAATCCTCTCCTGGCTTAGACCTGTTTTTTGCTGCCCTCTTCTGGTATCTAACTTCGGGTTAGTAATTTTATACCTGGATAACATCCGTAGTCAGAGATGCTTTTAGATGAAATCTTCCGCCATGTATGCTTGTGGTATATTCTGGGGGCAAACACTGACTTGAGAAGAATACAGAGAGTTTAAGAAGATGAATTAAGTTTTTGCCCTATCTGTTCAGTTGTTCTTTAGATCCTTGATGACTTGTTAGAAAGTCCAGCTTCATTTCCTGTCTTCTGTGATACAATCAGTACCTTGCTTGCTGTTTCTGTTTGAGTGCTACATTGAAACTGGCGGTGGTTTTTCTCCTTGGATTTACTGAGGATGCAAAGAGGAAGAAAAATGGCTCATGGAAAAGTGTCAGCCAGTTGTTGGAAACATTTAGACTATGTCATGAGCCAATGTAGCGATGAACCTGAAACACCTTGGTTTAGTTTAGTGGTGGTAACTAGACTGAATCCTACCACTCAGCCTTCAATGTTTCTGTTTAGTTGTTCTGTAGATCTTTGCCTCTATAGAAGACCCATCATCATTTTCAGTTTTTGGTGGTAGATTCAACATGCTGCTTCTGCCTAGGGTTTTTGCATCCTTAACTGAATGTCCCTGAGCCTGCAAACACAGTGGTGCTAAGAGCTGGACTGTTGTTGCTCTGTCCATATGGAAAGAGAAGACAAGGCAGACAGTGCCTATTCTCTTGTACATATAAGCAATGTGATACAGTGCTGGGAATACCCCTCCCATAAGGCAGGATACATCTCTGGGAGGCTGTGGATACCAGTCCACCAGTTTTAAATGCTCAGAAGTGTCCAGAAAAATGGCTGTTCTTATGGCCAGCTGGATACAACAGGAATTGTGCAAGAGCGTGGATGATTTATGCTGGAAAGTAAAAGATAATAGGGAAGAATTGTGTTGCTTTCTAGCAGGGATTAGTCTCCATTTAGTCCTTGTCTGCAGATCTCTTCTCTGCCTAGAATTAGACTGACATCTGGTGGTCTTTTGTCTTCACAGATTATCTTTAATCTGTCTTTTGTAAACATACAAGAATTAGTCTCATGTTCCTTTTTGGATGTTCCACCACAATATGATGTATTTATACACATGTATTTAAAATGTACTGGAAGATTCTGGGGGGGATTCAGGCTGTTATCCAGAACTGGCCTACTTTTCATCATATAAAAAAATAAATTATTCTGCACAATTTGGAATAACACTGAAGACAAACAGCAAGCTTAAATTGATGCGTTAATGCTACACAAGCCTGCAAATCTTGCCAAACAAAACCAGGAAGCATGAGCTCCCTTTACTGTGGACTACCTAAATACCACTCTCTGCCCAACTTTGGATACTTGACTAAAGAGAATATGAAGGTTATGTCTTTGAAGGCTGTTTTATTTTGGTGTCCATTGCCTTAAGTATTGCAGGCAAACATAGTGTTAAAGCTTTTCATAGCTGGCTTTGGTCACTGCTGCTGTATATGAGTACTTGCAGTGGTGGTGCTCAAACCGTGAAAGGAGACAACCATTTTACAGAATCCAGACTCCTGGAGAAGATACTGAGCAGCCACATTGATTTCTAAAGTAATGGCAGGGGAGGGGGGAGACACGACACACGGACACTGCCAATTAAGTTGTTAAAGGTACTTCATGAAGCAATAAAATTTTGAAATTTATTCAAAACTATCCCTCTGCAGATCATTTTCTGTGTTGCATCAAAAATGGAAATTCAACACCAGCAGTCTTTCTTTGACACTGAAGTTTGTTGTCTTTTGCTTAGTAAAGATATGAATCATTTGTTTGAAGTCAAGCAGAGTTTTCTTTGCTTGGCTATGACTCTGCCTTTGCCCTGTGGTTCACTGATCACTACCGGTTTGTTCCAAATCCTTCTGCAAGGCAGAATATAGGATCACCCTGCTCCTTCCATTGAAGTGGCTGGAAAGGGGAGTTCCAGCCACTTGCAAGGCAGGAACAGGAAGGCTGAAAACCATTGGGCTGGAATGACTGAAGAACAAATTGCATCATTTTTTTTGCATGATATGAACGTGAGCAATTGAGAGGAAGAAGGACTTTAGATTAGATCATTTAAAACTATGCTTTTAGGTACCACCAGTTCAACATTAGTAGCTAATTAGTAGCTGTCTAATACCTCATTCTTGGGTTCTGTAGTTAATGGGTGGAAGAACTAACTTTATAAATCTGCTAACACTGAGTAAGTCCCCCAGTATAATGCCTCTTACCCTTTTTCAGTCCATGCCTTGCATTGGTAAATACACCTCATCATAATAAGTGGCTCCTGGAGAACAAAGGTGCTTCTTGCCTCATTAACTGCGCTTGACACTTCAGACATAAGCAAGCTAAGTCCAGAGGGACTACTCCTGCCTTTCCCTGTGCTCCCCAGTGAGCTTTCCCATTTCCTTCTGTCAGCATTGATGCTTCAACCATCCATGTCCTGAATGTGCTACTTTTGCAAAATAGCAGCTTTTATCACAGGGAAAACACTGTCTGAAAACTAATCATCTTTTGAAGGGTTAGCTTGCTCTCGCAAATCCAACTAGCTGTGTGTCTGCATCACAGCAAGTGCTGTTGCAACAGAACTGATGAGGATGCCGAGGCACTGAGGAGGTTATAAAGGGGATGGGATACCTCACTTTCTGGTGGCACTGCAGTCTTAGATTGTCTTATACCATCTGTGGAGCAATTTTAAGTGATGTTTCTCAGCTTGTTCTATCTTTTTGTGTTAAATTCTGTGTTTCTTAAAATTAACCAGGCTTTCATATCCCAAACTTTTTACTTTTGCAGAATTGCCTGCTTTTGTCACAGGGAAAACTCTGTCTGAAAAATCTATGTCTGGTTCCAATACTGATTTCTCTTTCTCTCTCTCACTTTCTGTATGTTCACTTTCCCTACCCTTGTCTACCTTTTCTCCCTCATTTTCTTTTTCCTCCTCCTTTTGGCTTGCTGGTTCGTCAGCCCCTCCTTCCTTGCTCTCTTCCCTCCTTGCAGAACAAGATGGTGAAAGGCAGCCTCAGCACAGAGCAGTCGGAGCGGGGGTGAGGGGGGAAGTGTACTCCTGGGAATGGAAATAAAAGCAAGCACAGGTGAGTTGGGGAGAGTTCCCAGTTTCCACCTGCCGCCTTCTATGGCTCCTTACCTCCAGTGCCTTCCCCATTTATAGGAGAAATCAAGGTGCTCTTGTGTACATTCAGAAAATTTGTAATAATACTTTTTTTTTTTTTCCCTGCTACCATTCTGTTCAGGCTAGTGACTTCACTTTTTTGTATTTCCGCAGCAGTTCTTCTGTTTAGCAGTGAAACGCAAAGCTTGTTAGCTGTTACAACTGCTTGATTACTCTCTCAGCTAAAC
Source organism: Aviceda cuculoides (assembly GCA_035590195.1). NCBI lineage: Eukaryota > Metazoa > Chordata > Aves > Accipitriformes > Accipitridae > Aviceda > Aviceda cuculoides. The sequence continues at coordinate 28,827,519 of JAVJGG010000024.1, read as the reverse complement.
CAGTGGCAGAAACCTCCTTTCATATTGCCATGATCATGTCCATAAGGATCTGGAGGGTTTTTTCCGTAAGTCTCAGAGTAGTTAATAGTAAGCTTCTATATAAATAAATAAATAAAATCATCAAAGTATCTTAAATTTGGTATGCAAGGAAGAATTAATAATACTCATGAGTTCAAGACTACTGTGTTCTCAATTCCCCTGTTTTCTGGAAATGTAAATACAGGGATAAGTGAATTAATCTTATCAGGAAACCATTACATTCCTTTCCAGGATTTTTCTCTATTTTGCAAACAGATAGTGATAGAAGTGATAGAAGGTGGAACTGCATCCACAAGTGGCCATAATTTCATAAGTCTGTAATGTTTACTCTGGTCCCTCACCTCCCCTCGCTCTGGATCCAGGGTGAGCTGTAGTTGCCATAAGTCAGTAGTGCTGTGGAAAGCAGCAGTTGTGCTCTCACGCCCCAACTCCCTCTCTGCTTTTCCTCCCTGCCTCCTCCTTTGTCTAGTCCCAGCATTCATACAGCCGTGTGTGAACTTGGTGGGAAATTCAGTTTGTCTGAAACTACATTTTGTCCCGTTAGCATCTGAGTTGGTCATTTTCTTAATCTGGTTCACTGTGTGGCTGGGCAAATATCCTGGCATAAGGAAGGAGTAGCACAGAGGTGGGAGTTAGCACCCAGGGAACGGGATGAGGTTGGGATTTATTATTTCATTTCCACCAAGTGCATTGCCATTCAATGTCAACAGGGAGGTCTAATTTAAATAAGTGTTTGATTTCAAATTAATACTTGTTGGCACCCTTTCCCATAAACTGCAGCTCAAGAAGGTCTCTTGCCTTCATTTCACTGCTCAGTTGCATTTCCTACTCAAGCTAGTTGCTTCTCTGTCTTTTTCTTGCAATCATGCAGGTGAAGTTCTCTTTCATGTCTGTTCTCTGAGCTGATCATAACAATCCCCTTCCCTCACTGCTGATCCCTTGCTTCCCAGGCACCTCCCTTACCTTAAAATCTTACCTGTTTCTCGAGTTAAGTAGTTGTAACTGTGAAGTACTTTTAATGGTGTTTTCTGTGAAGGGTGAGAGATTAATCAGAGAATTCTGGTTTTTAGTGCAGTAGCGGGAGACAGGTAGTGTTTCATGTAAACACTTTGTAGACTGACTGCTGACTTGGTTTATCTCTGCTGTGTTCTGTGACTTCCCATTTTTAACAGCATTCTTTCTTGGCTTTGGAGTGTTGTTAAAACAGTTACTGTGCAAACAGTATTTAAAATTCATTATTTGAGTAACTTTTTCCATGGTAAAGGTCACTGGGATTCTTTTAAGCTTTTCTCTTTTTCTTAAAGTGTAAAAGGCAATATAATTCATAATGTTAAGACAGGATGATAGTCTCACAGACAAGGCGTCTGTTACAACTGTTTAACACTAGAGAAGTCTTCTCAGTGATGAATTTTTTGGGTGTTTCTTCAAGGTGCTGGTGAACATTACTATGTCCCAGAGACCTTTACCAGCTTTGTTTCCTGCATTATTTTCCAGTGCTAACGCTTTATTATCATAGGAATGTACTGGCTTAAGACCCTGCAGGGTGTGGAATCCCTGCACCATGTTCACTGTGTGCTCTAGACGTCTCTCTAAGGCATCATTTCTTCCCAAATCCACTTTTGCCAAAAGTAGTTCTTAATCTGAAGGTCCTATTTAGCCTACCCCTTTTGATGCTGGGAGTGTCTTAAAAATTGAGTTCTTCAACCTGACCTTGCATCCCAAAATAAAAATGATGAAAATCTAAAAGATCCAATTATTTAAAAAAAAAACATTGCGGCATTACTGTGGTAATTAAAGAGGTTTAGAGGAATTCCGTAGCAGCCCTGGTAGTACAGGAGCTGCCCTTCTGCTGGCCTTAATGTAAGATAGAATGGGCACTCAGCTGATAGATTATTGAGCTGGTTTAGTCCTGGTTCACTCCCAGGCCCAGCAAGTTAAGAAAAATCCTGCATGTTGGGTAGCATCCGGGCAAGTCAGTGTATTCTCTCTCTGTTGCTTCTTTCTCCCTGAGCCAGTTGCCTCTAGAACATTTGGAACAAATCCAGATCTGGAGAGTGACTGTGAGAGTGAGTCTGGTGCTCTGGATCTTGTCCAGGAATGGGGAAGGACTCTCTCTCCGCGTTGAGCCTGTTTCCTCCCTGAGCCAGTGCCTAATGCTCTGGACCGATTCCAGGCATGGGCAAGCTGCAGTCGTACAGGAGCCAGAGACAGCAACGCGGCCTTGACCCTCCTTCAGTGAGGGCTCGCGGTTGCACAGTAATGAATACCACAGAGGTCAGCTGCCTGAACTCGGTAGGAACCTCCCTCCTTCCCTTTAGCTGTAGCTCCCATGGCTTGCCCGTTTGATTTTCATACGTGCTCACCTGCCCCCTTCTCTGCTCTTAGCCTGGCACGCCTGTACGAGGGGGTATTTGCAGCCAAGAGATAGGCTTGCTGGGATGTAATCTAATTGCTGTGCTGATAATCAGAACAGCATTGACTTCTGTATCACACTTAGTTAGGGTTCCTGGAGTTTAATTGCCAGCTATGAGTGAACATGGGTGTTACTTCATTCCCAGGCACACCTCTAGTGCCGTTAACTGCTTTCCATATGCGTTGCTTATGTCGCGAGTTTTTTTCCCTTTTCCAAGCTCACTAGCTGGTAGAGAGGGATTTATCCAAGTTATATCAAAGTAAGTAACCTTACTAAATAAACAAATTGCTTGTGGGCTCACTTGTGTTATGGGAGAAGGGAAGAAAGGAATATTTCAGGCTTTGCTTTTTCGGCTGTGCAGATTAAGAATGAGAACCACAGCTTAGAGAAATGAAATTTTAACTTTGCCTGCAGTTTCTCTTTTGAACTGAGCCTCCACCAACTTAGCAAACTCCTGAAGTTCATTTTCTCACCTCAGAGAATTTCTGGACAGGGAGAATGAGCATGCCAAGCACTTGGGACGTTTCCACATTTGTCTTGAAAGACATCACAAGTTTGGTCCTTCCATGAACTGTTGCTGCCACCATAATCTGGCAATTAGAACGAAAAAGCAACAGAAAGAAATATTAACCTGCCCTCCAGTTAGTTTAACTGCAGCTTTACCTTTAGCTTGTGAAATCTAGCCGTTTCCCAAATTTAGTTCCTGCAGCTGGACTCCTGTAATTTTGATACCAGTTTCACTATCTGCTACATATTCACTGAAAACTCCTGTCGGATGGTAGCTTAGTGACCTGCATGAAAATACTTGGGCCCAGTCCCTGAGGGCCAGTGTGGCATCCCAGAAGCTGTCATCACATTTGAACATGCTTGGGCCCTTTGTTTCCAGTTTTCATAGTCAAGATGAAAAGCAAACATGAGGTGAACGAGCTCCTTTCTGGCTGCTGAAGGTAGCTGTTTTGTAAGAGTGCTGTGCTGTTGTCGTGGCACAGATTGTTCTGTCATTCTGGACCTCCTCTGTAACTGTCCTTACTTAATTTTCTGCTGGTTGTTAAACTAATACTTCTTATTACATGGATTTGCTTTTATGAACTACTCACCATTGTGTTTCCATCTGTTTTCAGTCCACAAAACTAAAGAGCTCTTGGTGTTACTGCTGTGGTAGGCTGCTGAGTGGTTTTTTTTCTGAAGCCTGGGGGGCATGTTGGCAGACAGAGGGAAGGAACCATTCCAATATTACTGTTTCACTTTGTTTTTCAGGTTAGGCTGTTGAGATAAAAAGCGGTGGACATTCGTGACTGAATGGAATCTCTCCCACTGTGCAGCCATGCCCCCTCTCGACGTGCCTGCCAATGCCAGCACTTCCTTCATAAATTCTTACATCACACTCAAGACTGATGACATCACAGAATCTGACCAAGGAGTCTGAACCAGCTGTTTCCATGGACACAATCTCCATAGTGACAGTGGGAAGGGGAGGGGGAAAAAGGAAACAGGTGGGGGGAATTAAAGAGGGAGGGATAAATATATATATATATAAAGATCTATTTTTTAGTCTTGAAAGACTTTGTTTTAAATGAAAGGTGCGCTATATCCCTTTTGATGCTTTTGATTAAAATTAACAAAAACCCATATAAATTAAAAAAGAAAACCATAGCTAAAGTAAATATTAAATCCAAAATCAAAGCAGGGCTCGTGGAGCCTAACATTTTGTGGGAAAGAATAGCACGAGTACTCCAAACAGGACTGGTCTCCCTTCCTCTTGCTTTCTTTCTCACAACATCCAAGGAATTCAAAGGCAAATAAAATAATGATAAATTGTTTGTAGGGTGTGGGAGGAAGGCTTGGATGTTGCAGCTGATGGGGTGTCAGTACTTGTGTATGCAGGGTAGGCAGGTTGTTTTTGAGAAACACTATATTAATAGTAGAAGCTTGAAAAACATCTGAAGACTCTTAGGTTGTGAGACTCATGAAGTAAGAGGTAGCTGCTGCTTGCTAGATCCTGTACACCTTGTTCACGTGGGAACATCCGTACCACATGGGGGAAAGAAGTATCTGCCCTTTGTGGCAACAACATGCACCCCCAAATCATTCCAAGAAGCTGCCTTCGGTTTTGAAGGCAGGCGAAAGGAAGATATGGTGTACCTGCCAGATTAGGTAACTGGAAAGGAAGTCTGAATGTTGGTGGAGTCAATGTATCTTCAAACTGATCAGGAAAATCCACTTAGCCCTTGTTTTATTTTATGTTTTGCTTTTCCTAAGGAAGGAAGAGGGAATGTCAGTGTAACAGCCTACACTGTATGGTTATTTGGGGTGTTGGGGTTTTTTTTGTAAATTATGTAATTTAAAAACATTTGGGTTTAAAGAACAACAGCCACAAAAATAATAATTTTTTCTTGTTAAGGCCTTAAGAAAGGGGTTAGTGCATCTTTCAGGGGTCACTCTGCCATGGGAATAAAATAGCTGTTTCACAAACAGTTTTATATAAAAAAAGCTTAAAAAAAAACCAAAAAAAACCTAATAAACTTCATTTTAACCTTGTCTCCTTTTGTTTTGTGCGAACTTGATTTGTTTAAAAGGACAAAGAGACAATACTATCTTGCTGCTTTTTGGTTTCTTTGCCTTCATCAGTTCTGCCTTCAGTGATGACCTTCTCAACTGGCCCAGCAAGAGGAAGACCACAAAAGCTTTCTAAAATTAAAACTTAGGATTTGTGTGATGTTCAGAGATAATGAGCCAATGACTGGATGAATTTTCTGTCACCATGTGAGTTGGTGGTATTTTGCCAGGTCACTGACTTCTTTCACTCATAGGATGGTAGCATATCCTAGCGATATCAAACAGCGTGGTGTTTACTGGGAAGTCACTAGAGATAGGGATCTAACCAGCATGACTTGGATAAAAAAAATGGGGTTGATATTGTGGGGAGGAAAGAACTATTTTAAAAAGTTATGTACTGGATGCTTGCTCAACTACTCGCATTTTGGAGTATTCAGCACATAAAAAATAAAATCTATGATAGCGCATATTAAGATATCTATTTTAACTCTATTTTTAAAAGATCGATTTAAAGATTTGGGAGATAATTTGGCAGTTATTTATTTCTAGAAGTTGCTACTCTTGCTGATAAGTATTTGGAAAGAAAGGGCAGTCTTCTGCTTACTCCTTTCCCAGTAGCAGCTACTGAAGTTAGTATGTCCTTCTACATTAAGAAATAGACCTGTCGTGATAAATGTCACTAATGTGTCCTGAATTGGTGCTGAAAATATTTAACTGCTGGTGTAGTCAGAAAAAAATCATTTTTAGCATAGTTAATGTGATTGAGTAAATGACTTCTTTTCAACTGAATAAAAATTGTTTTTTTTTCCTAGTGTCTGTTCTATTCTACCTGTTCTGGAAAAAAAAAAAATTACTGTTACTGCATTGATTTATGTTGGTGAAGAATCAACTTCATAGTACTGCAACAGGAGAGGAACTTGTGGTGAAACTGCTGAATTTGATACTTTTGGCTCTTCAGGGTGGTGTCACACAGTGGAGGGAGAGGGGTTTTGGGTAGCTGGGAGGGAGTCTCAGAGGTTTTCCTTGTGGGTGCTCAAGGCATTCATTGTGGAGATTCAATAGTTCCTCGTGCACTGTGGTTTGAAAGTAGTGGGAGTCATGTAGAGCAAATAAATAAACAGTACTGCATTTGACTCCATGAGAGATTTCGCAGTGGGGCATGCTTAATACCCTTCAAGTCAGCAGCCACTTAGCCTCTCATCATTGCTGTTGGGGGGGGGGGGGGGAAGGCGTGTGCTCTCTAGTACAGAGAGAGGTCTTGCAAATTGGTCCTCTTTGTTGGTCAAGTCTTTACAGAAACCAGAGCTGCCACGCCTGATTCTCTAAAACCAAGTCGGGAGGAATCTAAATGTGTAATGGCTTCTTGGGCGAACCTGGAAACAATCCAGAGCAGTCACGAAATCCAGTTGGAAATAATAATTTCTTTTAGCTCAGAAGACAGAAAGTGCTTGAGTAGATTCTTAAAAGCTGTTGGACAAAACGTTTACCAGCTCCATCGTGCAAAAGCAGTTAACAGCTGGATATCATGGACACCCCAAACTTGAAAGAAGAGATTTGGAACTCTTGGTTAATTTAGAATTTGCGGAGCAGAAATTACCTGCAGCAGAATGTTAAAACACAGAGATTGTGTAAAGAAGAAAATCAGTGGCCTGCCAGCCACTTGGGAATTACCTGTTTGGATGAGGAATGAACTAATAAGAGCTTGGATAAGGCAGCTCATTTTCAAAGTGATTCTCCATACTGACACCCATCAGGATCTCTGAAAAGAAAGAGACTTTCCCACCAGTTTGCTGGGAAATGTATGTGATGGTTTAACAGTGTTTCTGAAGTGCATGGTTACCATATAAAAAGGAAGCTCCAACAACTAACCTGAGTGAGTCAACACTGCTGAACAAGGTCAAAGAAAAAGATGAGCTTTTTCCATAAAGGATATGCAATGGATTCAATGTGCAAAGGATGTCTATCAATACAAGCTGATCGGTGTTCAGCGAGAGACAAGGATAAAGCAACTCTTCCCGCAGGAACTGATGGAGGCCCTGGGATGTGTACAGCAAGTGTATCTTAATACCAGGAGCTGCTGATTGATAATGTTCCTCATGGATTTTTATTGCATGTGAAATCTACACTTGGAAATCCAAGGCATGGACTACTGTGGAGTTTATGGTGATATTGTGCAGCAGGGGAGAAAGCAGCCTCAGCTGCCACTGCGGAAGGTGGTGCCCATCCTCAGTCATCTGTGTATCAGATAGGTATGAGTGGGGATTTTACCTGGGGTTGTGATGTACTCAAACCTTTTGAATCAGTCTTAGAACAAGGCAAACTGATGGTGCGTAAGGGTATTGAAATAAAAAAATGTTAAGGGGTTCAGGGCAGAGCATCTGCCAAAGAATGTAGTACATCTAGTTCATGGAGTCCAGCTAATGCCAAGCTAAAGAAAAATTTTTGGTGGGACACGTATTTTAAAAAGTAGTTTGTCAAGATATGGGTAATTAAATGACAGCTCTGGTATTTTGACTGTCTGATGTGCAGTATAAACTGTAATGTACGTAAGAATGTATGTAAGGAAAAATAATACCTTTAATTAAACTGGTACAGTTACAGGGAGAACATTCTGGGGCTGAGTTGGATATAAACTTTCTAAATTATCATGCCTAATAACAGTGTTATTACATCAGGAATTACCTGTGCCATCTTGAGTGCAGTGGCTGTCATGGACATGGTAGAAATATTTGGTAGAGGGACACAGAACTGGTTTGTTTGACCTAGTCCCTGGTTTATCAGAATGACTGGAAGAAGCAGTCCTCTATCTAAAAATGTAGAAAATTGAGTTTAAATATCGGATCTTTGGAAGCAGTCAGGATATTGGGATGGTTGAGGATTAAGAAATCATCATTGGTCTGGATTTTTTTTTTCTTTTTTTTTTTTTTTTGGTGATTAAAAGTTGTGTGGGAAAAACCAGAAAGAGTACAGGTAATCCAGGTTCAGTTACAGAGCTGGAAAATACAAAGATGTGGCAAACATTTTGTGGCTCTGCTGACTTTCCTATGAGAAGTTGAAAGTAGTTACAATCTTCATTTTGGGTTAGAAATCTGTGTTGTGAAACAGGATGAGATTCTTGTTTGGCTGTGGAATATTTCTAACATATGCTTAGTTTTGTTGGGTTTTTTTGTTTGTTTGTTTTTAAGACAGAGCTACTACAGTATCTTGTGAGTCAGAGAATTTAGTCAATAAAGGTAGAGGGCAAAAGTAATTATTAGAAAATTGTGGGAGACCAGTAACTCTCCGGTACTTTCTCTATGGCATTGCTGCATGCCAAAGAGCATTTGGCTAATGCACATCACTGGAAAATCACCTCCATGTGGATACCCTGCACTATCGGCTCCTGGACTGACCTGTGCTATTTATTCAGCTAGAAATTTTACTACATAAAGCTGTAAAGGAAAGAACGAGATATTCCTTACAGTGTAAAGGTCAGTGAAATAGTTGCTGTCATTATCTCTAAGTGTTTAATTTTTTACTCTGCCTGTACTTTTGGTCAGATCCAAATGGATCGCTTTGTCATCCAGCTGAAAAGCTATCAGGGTGGTGCTTAGAGTCTTTTTGTAGGATTTAATTTCTTAAACAGGACCCATACCCTAGTTAGTACCTCTACAGAAGGGAGCCTGAATTAGAGGGAAAGCATTGCTTGTTTGCTGGCTTCTTTCACAGGGCTATATTGAGAGCCAAGATTGCTTCCCTTTTCTCCTCATCCTCTAGAGGTTTCTTGTAATTCATTGCTTAACTCAGTTTTAATGCTGTGCTTTCAGGTTTTTGACCTTACCTGGCTAGCTTTAGAAATGCTGATATTTCTTAGAAGCCCTAGAGAGAGTTATCTCCCATCCAAATAATTTGAAAAAGAAAAATACTCTTTTATCTCATAGCAAACCTCTTATGAAGGAAAGCTTCCACTCTAGCTGGGGATCAGGATTCAGACTGACTGTGTACTCTTCTGTGTGATAAAACCTGCATGCACATACTACTGCATGTGAACATATCCAGGTCATCTGCAAATACTACCTGCATTATATTAGTGGCTTTTGGGTTGTAGCTAGACCTGCTAACAACCAAACTTGGAGGTCACAGTGGGTTTGGATGTCAGTGCTCCCTGGCTTTGAGGTATATCATGACAGTGGTTTTCTGAGTTTTATTGAAATTATTTTCAGTGCCACATCTTTTAGTGGGGAGCAGCAAAAAATGGCAGAGAAATTTTCAGGGAAGGAGCTGGGAGGTACTCTGCATTTACATTAAAGATAAGTATAGTGTTGTAAAGATAAGTCTGCTTTGTATAGCGAGAGTCCCATGAGCTGAAGCCAATTTATCAGAGGCGTCACCACATCTAATGGTTTTATTAAAAAGCAAAAAGTCCATACATTTTATAGCATTTGTATTAGGAAAACTTAATTGGACTTCCACCTGAGATCCTGCACCTGACCTGTGTTTCCCTCTCAGAAGAGAGGTGGAATCATTAGATTGTTATAAGTTGGTGATTATTTTGAGGACATTATTTTGGGGACTGTTGAAATTACCATGAATAGATACTTGACCTGGATTATGGAGCATAGCAGTATTTACTTCTCATGCACTTTTTGACACCAGCTGATTAAAGTGCCTTACGAGTAAGACAAACCTCACAGTTCCCATTTGTAGTTGGAAGAAATAGAGAAAAGCAGACAAATTATTGTTCAGTGTTGTATGATGAAATTAAGAATTGGCAGGTGGAAATGGATCTCAAAGAGGCAAGAAAGGACCATGTGGATAAGCAAAACAAAGACTACGATTTAATGTAACACTTCTATTTTTTGTAATATCTTCGCTGCTTTGGAAACCAAGATGAGGAGGCTACTGTATAAAATGGATGTTGTAGTCTGTCTGTTCAGCTGGTGTCCTGCTGTGGCTAAAACTTCTGAGGAGGAATTGCTGCTTGTACAGGTGATAGATGGCAAAACTGTAAGTGGCCATTTGGAAATGAAACCAAAGAGCTGCACTCTGCAAGAATATAAGCAAAGCTTGTGAAACACTGCTGATTAAGACATTTCCAGCAACCAAAAGCAGAGACCATACAGAATGGACCCATTTTGCAGACTCTTAAGCAGATTTCCAGGGTCGTGTTCAGTTTTGCTCCTAGTATGAAACGTTCTTGGCTTCACAGGATAGGAAAATGTACCAGGAGAAGACACAGCTTTCAGAGCCGTGAGGTGGAAGTAGGCATTTGCAGCCTTAAAGAGGGGGCATTGAGGGTTGCGGTCATCATGGCCTACTTAAGCCACACAACTCCTTTTTATTAAAAATAACAGCAGTGTGTTGCCACAGGAACACAAAAGACTTGGGAAAGATGCTGTTGCAGCAGAAATGTAAGCATTCCTTATGACAAATGTGATAGACGGACTTAGCAAACACCGAGTTTGTGGTTTGTTGCTTCAGAAGAAAAGAGAAGGTGCATCTTTTGGACTGTGCAGAATTGTTGCAGTCTGGAAAATGAACAAATCAGAAGATGAAAAAATTAGAAGCGGAAATCATCAAGACTAATCCCAATCCCCAATAATCGGCAACAGTGACTGTAGACTGCCAGTAACTGGGATGAATTCTGCTTTGGAGCATGGCCCATTGGCCTCAAACACTGCCCATCACCCACATTTGACGGATTCACCCCTGAGCTGAGGGTCAACAGTACAGCTTTATGGTCCAAAGTTCCTCTCAAAAGTAAGGAGAGGTGAGAAAACCTTTTACAAGTGGCCTAATTGTGTGAAAGAGCCATGGAGAAATAACGGGTCTGTAGAAGAAGTCACAGAAGGTTTATTCTTGGGCCTCCTTTTAGGGAATGCTGAGAGGAGGAGACCTGAGACCACCAGAAAGGCAGTTGAAGGCCTGGAGTCCTCACTGGTGGAGGCGGCTGTTCCTGATGACCTTTTCTGTGTGAAGTTTCATGTGTGTGAGTTTTGGAAGAACAGTCTAGGTAGGTACCATACCAAACCCATTCTGTGCCATTTATTAGACTACACAGTAACAGGCCCTGAAATCAACTCTTCAACAAAAGAGGACAACCTTTTTGTATCCAAATGGTTGTTCCAAATAGAAGATAGTCTCCATTGTGCTTAAAAAGGGAATGTTGGCCAGGTCACCTGGGTTGGTTGGTCGGTCAGTCCCTCTTCAAAGCACACATACTTCATCTTGGTTTTCTACCTCTGGTCAATAGCAACCCGCAGAAACTGTGGAACATGAAGGCTGATGTTCATTCTCTAGGGTTTCATTTGAGCTGATTAAAAGAGCTGCTTGAAACAGGGAGACACCACAAGTCTGTGCAACCTGTATTTACCATTTCTGCAGAGAGAGAGAGAGAGATTCACCCCTTATTTTTAGCTTTTACTGGAGTTACTTGGACTTTGAGAGTAGCTGATCAAAAAACTAAACAAGCCTTCCCAGTCTGCAGTCAAGTGTTCAGTGAAGGGTCTGGTGGAACTTTCCTTTCTTGTCCTTTACAATGCAAGAGAAAGGACCAGTCTGGGGCTTGTCTGAATAACCTTTTCATCTGGCTATTTGCAACAGCCCTCTGATCTACCTTTTTCTTCACTAAGTGCACTAAGGATATACTGATTTGCAGTTTTTAAGAATACATGTCCTTATCTTTCTGATTGCTAAGTGTATACATATGTCTGGAAATATATGAGTACAGGGGTTCAATAGCTGAGAAAAAATGTTTATGTTCATTGACCAGCTTGCAGGACATTGGGTGGAAGTGGTAAAAAACACAGCTAAGGTCTGTTGTGAGTTCAGGGGACCCTTCAGCAACTTAAATGTCACGATTCAAAGCCTCCCACAAGGCACTGTGCCTCTGCACAAGCAAACAGGCGGTGTTCATGAAAGAATAAAATCCTTCCTTGCAGTAAGCAGGCTTTGCTTACTCCTCAAATAAGCTTCTAACAGCAACACAACACAGCAACTCATGCTAGAGGACAGAGTAACCGCTAACTCCTGTATTTCTCCTTTGTTTTCACTTCTGCCTCAACTGACACTGAGTGTTTGAGCTTAGTTTCTGCTGCAGCCCATGCAGCTCGGGCTGTTGTAATTGCCAGGGCAGACAAGTATCCCTAGTCATTCTGAAAAGCCTTTTGTCACTATGATTCAAAAACCACCTAATAGTTCATAACAGGCATGAACAGGCTGAGACATTTTCATCCTCATTTCCTTTGATTATGGGAGTCTTTGTAAGACTATTGTTGCATTTCTCCATCTTTTACATTACTGTCAGGTAATCTCTGTATTGCATGTCTGTGTTGCTTGCAGGTAACTCATCCTGTTTTTCATGATTCATCTTGGAGCCACTCAAGGGTTGTGTCTTGGAGTTGTAGCCCAGAGGATTTGGGATGCAGGACCTCACATTTCCCAGCCTTCCCTCTCACCCTGAGGTGTGACCAAGGGCATGTGTAGCTGGTCTCTGGTCCTCAGATGGCACAGAAAGCCCCAGCACCTGCATGCTTACCCAGAGGTTACTTTGCTGGTATCTGGTGGCTGTTCCAGTGCTGTTACACTTCAGCAACTTCTCCAGCTGGGTTTTTGGCCTACCGCATGACCTCATCATCCAGGTAGGTCAGAAGTCCTGAAATTCTGCCTTTTTCTCTCTCTCTCTTTTTTTTTTTAATAGAATCAGTAAATTTATTCCAGACTTCTTCAGCTTTACTTTTTTCTTTGCCAAAACTGATGAAATCTTCTCCATTGTTTGTATATCTGCTCTAGATCAAGAGTTAAATAAGAACTCAAACTGTGTCTATGACCAGGAACCTGGGTCCAGGAACCTGGGTCCAGCAACCATGACTTTGGACACATGTGAACTTTTTACCTGTTATCCACAGTCATGCTTTAAAGCTGTCTGGAAATCCTGTTACAGAACAGACTGGAAGGGTCCAACCTTGTGGCTCAGTGAAGGCTGGCCTCAGAACTATACCAGGTTGCTCAAGGCTTTGGACAGTCATGTTTTGAAAACCTTCAGGGTGGAGACTCCACATCCTTTCTGGGCCCCTGTTCCCGTGCTGAGCCATCCTCCTGGAGCAGCAATTCCTCCTTGTATCTAGTCACAATTCCTGTTGCCGCAGCTTCTGACTTGCCTCTTGCCCTGTTGCTGTGCATTTCGGAGAAGAACCTAGCTCCATCCTCCTTATAAATGCAGCAGTTCACGGTGGTATGACAAGTTAGGGCAGTCAAGCTACATGGATCCCTGAAAATACTTAGCGGTGGTTTTAATCCTGAAATCCAGCACACCTGCAGGGCTTTGTTGCAGCTGTCCAGAGCATCTCGAGGCATTGTGGCAGCAGCAGGTAGTTATTCTGGGCCCTGTTCCTGCAGGGAACTGCGCTGGGATCCCTCCCTCTGCAGCCAGGAGGGAGGGGGAGCGTGGACTGCTGCCTGCGTGAAGTCTTTGGAAAAGAGTTATCAGAGCCTCTGTCTTCAAAGCCTTATACTAATTGAAACTTCTTTCTAATTGAAACTCCATGCTTGCTTTTTTCCTGCTTTCTAGCAAACCTGACATTCAGGTTGATACTCTGGAGATCAGAGGTCTTCAGCCTGACTTTGGTCAAGCCTAGCCTGCTTGAGGGAAGCGGGGCTGAAACCCCAGGCCACGCACACCATGGAGCACGGCAGCGGCTCTCCATCACTGCTGGCATGGGCACTCCTCAGGCTGGCGAACCATCCCAGCCTCGCACAGAAACCACAGGTCCCAGCCTGCCTCACCTTGTCCTATGCGCTGCAAAATTCACCCTGGCCTGCTGGGTGTGAAGCAGTTCGCCTTTCCTTCTTACAGCCCCGACCTCCCTCCACCCCCTCCTCTGCCTGCCTGCTCCCCTGCCCGCAGCCACGTGGAGGACCCAGGCGTCCGGGCTGCTCGAGGGGAACCCAGGCGTCTGGGCCCCCCCGCTTCCCCACACGGCAGAGCTGAGGATGGGACCCAGGCATCCGGGCCATGCTGGGGGGCCGGGAGGGGGTCACGGACACTGGGGGGAACATGCCGCAGTGGCTCGAGGCGGTGCCGCAGCGCGCAGGGCCGATGCAGTTTGGCACCAGTGGACCCAGGCGTCCGGGCGTGCCTCCCCCCACCAGCTGGGGAGGAGACACAGGCGTTCGGGCTGTCCCCCACCCCACCAAACCCCACTCCTTCCCCTGAGAGGACCCAGGCGTCCTGGCCCCCCCCATGGCCTCCTGCCAGGCCGGGCCGGGGGGGGGCCCCGCGGTGCTGCCGCGTCCAAGAAAGCTTTTTGTGGCCCATCAATAATTCAGGGCCCCCCTGGCCCGGCCAAGGGCTCCTCCATTATTGATGCTGCCAGCACAGCCCCGAGGCTGGGGGACATGGGGGAGACATGGGGGGACGCAGGGAGGGGGGATCAGCAAAGCCGAGAGTGCCGCAACACAGGGGTGCGGCAGCACAGACAGCGAAGCACACGTACACGTCTCGCCATGCGTGTGCAGGGCCCGCACGGCACGCACATGCCTCGCCACACACATGGCTCCTCGCACACGCAGGCGGCACAACGCCACGCGAATACGCCACGCGCAGGCAGCGCACACCACACACACGCACCCCCTGGCATGGCACCCACGCGTGTCGCCCGCCCCCGCCTCGCACGGCCCCAGGCGCCTCGCACGGCCTCGCACGTGGCGGGGGGGCGGTGCCTCCCCCGCACCGATTGCATCAGCCGGCGGCACGGCCCCGCACGGCCACGCGTGGGGCAGACGGCCCTTGCACATGCCTCACGCGCTGGCACAGGCATGCGTGCACATGCACTGCACCTTGCACATGTGTGTTGCACACCTGGTACACGCAGGGATGCAACATGGGCAGTGTGGGAGTGCACCCATATGCAGAGGCACCGTGCACACATGTTGCACACACGCTGCACAGGGAGATGCACATGGAGCGTGCAGGCACAGCTGCCACGTGTGCATGTCGCCTGCACACATATCACACATGGTGCACGCATGGCACATGCACCCCATTACATATGTATGCACCCAGCCGCCGTGACACACATGCACGTCCTCTCTCCCCATCATGTATACCTGCCCCCCATTACATATGTGTGCACATCCCCACCGTTACACATGTGTGAACCCCGCCACTGGGCACTTTCAGACCTTTGCATGCCTCAGCCCCTACAGCCTATAGGTGCCCCGTGCACCGCCCTGGTCCTCAGTGGGCCCTATAGGCGCCAGAAGGGCTGGCTGCAGGCTGGGGAGGGGAGGCCCACAGTTTGGGGGGTGTTGGAGCACCTCATGCCCCTTTCACACCCCCCCCCAGCCCCCCGAGGCAGCTTGCACCCTCTGCAGGTCCTGGCACTAGCGAGGCCAAACCTAAGAGCTGTGGGTGCAGGGCACACCCCATGGCACCAGGGGTGGGGTGGGGGGGTACCCTGCAGCGATGGGCACCGCCACAGCCTGCGGCAACAGGCCCTGCAGCAGTGCGGTGCCACGCTGGGCTGTGCCGTGCCGCAGGCACTGGGGCACATCCCAAACCTGCGCCACAAGACTTCCCCTGACACCACGTCCTCCCCCGGCACCCTGCTTGGCAGCACGCCCTCAGCTACGGTCTGCTGCCCTGGGCATACGGTGCACTGCCTATCGCATACGTCTCGCATATGTGTCCTGTACACGGCATGTGCACAGTGTGCCCCCCGGCACGCACTGCACTGAACCCCCAAATGCGCATTACGTTATGTGCTGCGATGTGCACGTCGCGCCCTCAGCGTGCGGCACATTGCGACCCACCGTCAGCAGCATCTTCTGCTCTGTGCCGCACCCTGCGCCGGCCACAGCACCCTGCACCATGTACTGGGCATGGCACCGAGCACAGCACCCTGCACTGCACCCGCCTATACCACACGACTATAGGGATTGGTGATATACGTGTTGCTGCGGCCATCACCCCGTGCTCCCATGGTGGGGGCTGGGGACACGCAGCCCCCTCATCCCTCATGGCGCATGTTGGGCTGCCTCCCCCCATAGGAGTTGTGCAGGCACCGGGGGGGAGGCTGTGCGGGGCTGGGTTGTGTGGGGACGGGGAAGGCTGTGTGTTTTCCCCCGTGCTTTGCAGAGGAAATGGCCACGGGGGCATTTTGTGCAGCTGGGGGGGCCCATGGGTGCCCCTGCTCCACCCCAGGAGTCACTAGATGGTGACAGTAACAGTGATGTCATGACAGTGAGCGTGAGGGTGACCCACGTCACTCCCAGGCTGTGCTACTTCCCCAAGGTTTGGCCCAGGGCAGGGGGTGGCTCTGTGTGGCGGGGAGCCCTCAGCTGCGGGGGCCTGGGGGGACCCTGGCCCAGGGAGCAGTCACGGCACCGACAACTGGAACCCGGTGCTGGGCTGGGGGCCGCATTCTGCTGGGGGCTGGGGCCACGCATGCCACCACAGGGCTTTCACCCCGGAGGCTGCGGGCTACAGCACATAGAGAGCAGCCACTGCCTGTTACACCGGCCACAGGGGACGGGGACTGCAGGGGACGGGGACTGGTGCTGCGCCAGTGGCAGACAAAGTACAGCCCATGCCTGGTCGGCCACAGGGCCCGGTGGCAGTAGCTGCCGCTATATGTGCTGCTATAGGTGCCGCTACACATGCTGCTATAGGTGCCGCTATGCGTGCTGCTCTAGGTGCCCACGTCTGGGCACGGCGGCCAGATCCTGCATACACTGGGGGCCTGGCCCTGCGCCGGGGCAGGGGGGGGGGGGCAGGATGATGGCATCAGCCCAAAACCGCCCAGAAATGGCTCAAAAGGGAAAGGGGGGTGAGAAAGGAGCACATGCATGTGAGCGTGTGGTGCCAGCGTGCACACGCACGGACACACTTTGGCACACTCAGGATCGGGCCCATGAGGCTGCTGTGCATACGTGTGTGCGTGCACGTGTGCGCACAGTGTGAGACTGCAGGTATGTGCAGGGGTGTGCACGCATGTGCAGAGTGCAATTGTGCACAGACACCAGCGAGCACATACATGTGACTATATGTGTGCATGCGGGAGCACATGCATGTGCAATTGTGTGTGCAGGAGGGAGCATACGCCTGTGCGCTGGCATGGGCAGGCTGGCTCACAGGCGCGTTGCTGGCGTGTGCAGGCAGGGGCACACGCATGTGCAAGAACTGGTCCCGCCACCCCCGCCGCCTCTGTAGGAGCTGCCCCGTGTGCACGGATCGGCGCCGTGACCCCCCCACCCCGCCCCCGGGTCCCGCCGCTCCTGCCCGGTGCCGGTGGGTGCTGCTGCCCGGTCTGGAGCGGGCGCAGGGAGCGACCGGTGCTGGCGATCCCAGGTTCCCGGGCCGTGCTGGGCAACGCCTGTCCCGGTGCCGGTCGATGTCCGCGGGGCCGGGGTGGGGGGGGGGGGGACCGGGAGGGGACCGAGGACGCCGGTGCCGGATTGGGGCGGAGTTGCCGGTCCCGATGCCGACGGATGCCGGAGGTACCGGTTGGTGCGGGGCTGCCGGTTCCGGGCCGGGGCCATTGCCGGGGCCGGGGGGTGCCGGTGCCGCCCCCCAAGGGTTAATGGCACTCATGGAAGTTGCCGGGCGGCGGCGCGGCGCGGATTGGCCCGAAGTTGGCGGGGCGGGCCGTGCCGTGCCGAGCCCCGCC
>JAVJGG010000024.1:28796256-28809764 GCA_035590195.1 Aviceda cuculoides | reverse complement strand
CGTTCCGGCCGACCCCCCCCACCCCCCCCCCCCCCCGCCCCGGCCGGCCTGCGCCCCGGCCGCCGCGGGAATCACGGCCCCCCCCCCCCCCTCGGTCCCTCCATCCCGGCCGCCCCCCACCTGCGCCACAGGGGACCCGCTGTGGGGGTTGTCTGAATTCATACGCCAACAAAACCCATGCGCTAGGTGAGCTGGGGACAGAGGGTGAGGAGCTGGGGACCAAGCAAAGGCCGTTCGTAGAAGCCTGGATGGTACCGAGCGGTGACTCTGCTCCCACCGGGCCCTGCAGCTGCTCCGCTGGCTCCCGTGGGAAGACGGAGGGGGGCTTCAGCCAAGGTCTTCGTGCGTACCTCCTGATTTTGCAGGCTGATGAGAAACCAGCCTTTGTAATCTGCAGGGTGGAGTCAGAGTGGACAAGGCCGAAGATTAAAGTTTCTCTCTCAGAGGAGAAACAGCACCCGTTTTACAGGACCCGTTTCTGGCAGGGGTGGGTGGCAGCTCCGCTGCCTGTCTGCTGCACCCTAAAGCTCAGGGCTTGGCGCTTGTTTGCATTAGCTCTCAGCAACAAATAAGAGGTGGAGACGAGTTTGCACATTGCATTTGCGCTCTGAGTGCTCTTTTCGGCAGCAAATTTTGTTGTTCATTGACTTCTTGTGTGATCTGCAGCCTTTCCATCCCCGTTGTGCTCCTGGCTGAAAACTCCTATGCTGTGTAACCCTGAGAGTGGGCACCGCTAGCCTGAGGGCCTGAAGCTGCTTCCCGGGAGCAACCAGCCAGGAGAAGACAGTGTGGCCAGCAGCGGCTCTCACCCTCACACCAGAGACGGCAGAAGACAGCTTGGCTGAGGTTGGCAGCTTTTTCCCCTACCACTGTTCCCTCCCAGCACCACAAGCAGCAAGGCATGCTTGTACGGACCCATGTGCACTCTGTTTCCGCAGGTGCACTCGGGTGGTGGGATCCATCTGCCACAAAGCTGTCATCACAGAAGGTGCCCTTCACTATCAAATTTAGAAGACTTGTACAGGAAAACAGGTAACGTTAGAAATAGTTGTTGAATTTTTAATCCTGAGTACAAAGGCTACCCCAGATATTAGGCCTTAGTTCAAAACACAGTGAAGACAACTCAAAAAGCTTTGGACTTTGGAATAGGCAATAAACAGTATAAAGTAATTAAGCATTTGTCTTGGGCCTTTCCCTCTTTCTGGGTATGAACCAATACTAGAGTAACACGAAGCGGAAGGGGGCTGCAGAAGGGCGTTAACTCGCATACATAGTGCCTGTATTCAGTACATAGGAGAACTAAGGTCTTATCATCTCCATATGAGGCATGGCTTTCAAAGGTTCCAAATTTGGGGGTTTTTAAAGCAACCCAAGATTTTTTAAAGTGTTGTTAGCACAAAACCATTCATTTTTTCCTAGGTAGTTCAGCCCTGCATGTTGCTGGTGCTCAGTGATGCCCCACTCTGAGCTGCAAGCGTGAGGCTAACGCAGCCTTCTCCGGGGGACCTGGGAGTCAGCAGGTTTGGGGAGCTGCCGTTTCTCTGCAGGTGAGGAGGTTGTTTATGTCGAGGAGCTCGGCGTTTTGCCGTCAGGAGGTGAGAAGCACAGTGCCTCCCATGTCTTTTCTCTTCCATTCGTGACCCACAGCATGGCAGCCTCATGTCTTTAGGCATCCATTCAGTCTTTTGGCCAGCTTAAAAAAACACAGAGAAAATTCCTTTTCCATTTTCCTTGCAGCCACCACCTCTGGTCCTTCCTCCTTCCCTTGGAAAGATCACCGCTTATGGATAGCTCCTGTGTGAAAGAGTATGGGTACTTTTGTTGATGCAATTTTTGTTAACACAAAACCACTATTACGTAACTGTAGGAAATATAAAAATGAACACAGAAAAATAAGCTTGTTAAGTACAGTTGCTGTGAGAATGTAGCAACTACTATTGGCAAAAGTAATTTACAGATCATTTGAGATGGCATACCAAAGGTAACTGACTAGCTAAACACTCTGTAGTAAGATCTTGCCTGCATTTGCATAGTTTCTAATTTCTATTTCACTCCATACGCTCCCACTGTTATTAATCAAACTGTGAGCACGACTGAGACAATGTTTCAAACCAAAACAGTTATTTGTGGGTTTTCTATTCATAAAAAAATAAAGTATACATTCTGATTTCCAATGCACATTCAGATTTGTGAAGCATAAACTATCATTAGGAGCATTACACAGAAATCAAACATAAACAACCTGTTTCACTGTCATAGTAAACACACAACAATCTTCTGTTTCCAGCACACTGATAAAAACTTCTAAACGCTGACTGGTATTCAAGCCATTGTTTATACTGACAGAAAAAGTGCAGATAAAACCATGAAAAAATTGCTAATGCTTGACACTGCGTTATTCATGAAAATAGCAAAATAATAAACTCTCTAACAACAAGCACACTATGCTCTCAGAAATGATTAACAGAGGGTTTGGATCATCAAAATTGTATGTTGGGTTTTTTTTAAGTGGATTAATAATAATTTGGACAAAAAGTGCTGGGACAAATGCATGTTTTATTTTTGCTGTTAAAGTTATTTATCATTTCCTAATAGAATCACTGTAAGTTCTTCAGCTCATAATCTGCTGCTGCCTTAATGGACTGCTGAACAAAGGGCAGAATTCAGGAGATCATGAATTGCTTGAGAGAACAATCATCAGTTTGTACCCAGCGAGCAGCAGTCACATTTTCTTCTGCAGTTAAGCCTGACCCGCCAGTACATACGCCTTTGCTAGCGACAGTCTGCTCTCTAGACTATGCTGTCTTTTCCATTGCTTACTTTGTCTCTTTGGATTTCTCTATAGGTCGCTATTTTTTCTATCTTATCATTAATTCCAGCCCCTTGAAGCTCCTTAGGTGCCTGGGAGTAAGATGGGAGCGCTGAGATTGTTGGGATTTGTCCTGGTTTGTTAAGGAGCAATGCCAGAGATATCTTTTGTTTTTTGCAGATTGCCAGGAGAAGCCACGTGGTTTTTGGTGGTTAGAGGAGGATCCATCTGCAGCCTGCTGTCAGCCCATTGCAGGGATGGAAAACTCCCTGGTCAGGACCCCCCGTGGGGTGCCAGCTGGGCTCATGTCACTTGTACTGTGGTAATGGGAACCATGTCCCCAGCGTTGTCCCTGCCATGCAACTCACGTGGGTCTGTGACGTGCCCAACCTGCAGGTACTTCCCACCGCTTGCGAGGTGCACGCCCAGCAGCGAAAGTCTGTACCTGGGGCTACGTAAGGTTACTAAATAGCTATAGCTGTCCTGGACAATAGCAAACATCCAAATTCATGCAAATGCACTGAGCCTGCGTTCACTGCCCTTTAAACCTGGGAAAAATTGCAGTGTTGCTTCTGCCTGCAACTTTTTTGCTAGTGCCACGGAGGGTGATCTGTACCCCTCGCACTGGCAGTCTGAGCCCAGACTGGCAAAAGTGACTGGGCTCGGTTCACTCAGGCATTTATTTGTGTTTGGTGTCCTGCTTTTTAGTTCCCCTGCCGTTTAGTGTTAGTTCACATCCTGGGGGGCAAATACCTGCTATCATCCCTCTGTAGACATCAGCGCAGTGGGGCCCCAAACGAGCTATAGCTCTACTGTTTCTATAGGATCCGCTGTATCTACCAGACCTAGCCTAAGGCAAATACACAAAGTGTTTGAGAGGCTAATGTCTGCACACCTTAACATACAGTGACAGGTCAGCTAACACAAGTTTCTCTATACAAAACAGCTGTGCAAATGTGACGGCACGAGGGGAGAAAAGGGATCCTGAGCTAAGCGACAGCATGTGCTCACAATGTTGAAAATGGCTGCGTAACTTAAATGAGGCAGGAACTAACAGCATGCATCAAAATAATGGCTGTGGCACCACTGAGCACATGCTTAAATGGACAAAATAGATAATACACCAGTCTACCAGAACAAGAATATTTTTACTCTCACCGTTGGAGCAATCACAGCCACCAAGCTGGGAGGAAGGTAACGTGAACAGAGATAGTCACTTCTACCTTTATTGACTCTAAGGGAATTTTAACAGCAAGTATGTTTTAGAAGTAATGCCTCTCTTCTTTCTGAGATGTGCTGAGCACACGCAGCTCTGAATGCTTTCCTGGGAAGCCAGGGATGTTCAGGACCCACCAGAAACAGGTTAATGAGCTTGGAGTGAAAAAAGAGAGAGTTATCACTGAAACTTGAAATCTGACTTACCTGCTAGGAGACAGCATCACCCAAGGTTATTCTGTCTGCTCCTGAGTGTCAAAAGCACGGGAGAAATGCAATTCTTTCTTTAGCCAGATTAGCTTCCCTTTTTATTTTGATTAATACATACCTAAACTGAGGACCTAACTATGAAAAAACAGCATCCCCAACTATCCTTCTAACACATGGAAACAGCAGTAAAATGCTCCCTGTGAAATACTCCCTCTGCGAGAAGAAAAAGTTCATAGCTAGATGTTTCCTGGAACAAGAGCAAGTCTTCAAAATATCTTTTTATGTTTTTTAACCTCTGTTCTGAGATCTCTGGCAACCCACCTCTTTGCTTTGTTATAATTATGGTATCAGTCCTCATTAATGTACTTTGCACCTAGATTTGTAGATGCTTTATCGCAACTGGGTAAACAGCATCATTAAACACATTTTTACAAGCGGGGAAACCAAGCTAGCAGCTAGCTGAGTGATTGCCTCTAACTCACAGGGCAAATCAATGGCAGAAACTAAACCAAGACACTTTTGTCTCCTTCTTTGCGTTCCAAACCCTGGAGTTAATAACTTCATTATTTTCAAAGGTCTCCCACTGATCTCACACTTCAGGAAAGCAGGATGAGTTTCCCCATGTGGATTTAAACGCATCTCTTCTTATGGAAAAAAATAAAAATAATAACAGGATATTAGCCAGTACCTCTGTCCAAAATTCCCGTGGATGCTCTTGCTACAGCAAAGAAAAACTCCATGGTAGCAGTACTAAACCAAAAATGAAAAGAAAAGCAATATATTCACAGCTCTTGAGAAGCTTAAAGAACATGAAACTAAAACCAGCAGCTGAGACAAATCAACAGCCTATGGTATTGGGGGCGTAAGCCATATTTTTCTGACAGTTTCACAGGAGAGTGTGAGTCAAGGCAACTGCTGCCAGTCATTTTCCGAAGGAGCAGGCATCTTCCCAGAGCTCAGCCACATCACAGAGGTTTAACAGTATCTTCAGGAGGCATTTTAGTCCAGTGCAAAACAGCACTTTGATTCGTTACCTCTCCGTGCTGGGGTTAGAAATTGCATGTGCTGAGCTCTATTTGGCTAACAGTTAAAGTAATGGTGGGAATGTTTTAGCTTGAGGAATTAAGGCTTGTAGGAGAATCTGAACTTGAATTTGGTGATTAAAACCAAGCCAGCTTGTTCTGATTTCTGCATTAACCCCAGGTAACATGACAAGGATACTGGGGTTAGGGCCCATCACTACCACGGTCTAGTAACTTGCTGAACTGGCGAAACCCTTACTGGGCAGCGTTACATATATGTGCGAGCTCAGTTCAGTACCATCTCAACCTCTGTGAAATATCACAATAAAGCCATTCTGCTCTTATCATTTCAGTTTTTCAGTTTGCCTTTAGTATCCGAGGCTTCTCTGGGGGTAACTTCATCTTAGTGGCTGCTTTATTCATCTGGATGCTGATGCCTGCAGCGACTACACAGCTCACACTGCTAAGCTGTTCACAGCGGTCGCTAGAGCCTGGCTCCTCAACATCCTATGGCATCAGCCCAAAGTTGTTTCTCTGGGGTGAAAGATGGGGCCCAAGACCCACCTCGCTTTTGGTATCAAGTTCAGAGTCATTGCTCTTTAAGAGCAAGGGACATATATGGAGATGGGATGGGATGGGATGGGACGGGACGGGACGGGACGGGATGGGATGGGTGAAAGAAGCAAAGTCTGATTGAGACTCACTTTGGTGATAGGTGAGATGCTGTGCTTGATATAGGAAAAAGGGTAGGAAGCTACAGGGAATTTAAAGAAGAAAAGCCTGAAGAACAGATTTCTTTGCAATGTGGGAAGGCTGGCAGTAAGTCATAGTAACAGTAACTATGAAAAACTTGGCTATTTCAGTTCTGCTGACTGCTTTATTATGAACAAGCTGTTAGCACAGTCCATCTTAAGGCTGTAGAGGTACTTCCAATGTATAAAACCCCATCTGAAGGCCAAGAAAGTCACAATGAACCAGCTGAGACTAAAATTTCCTGAGTTGGGGTTGTGCCTCAGGCTAAATTTGTTTGGGAACATTCAGCCAAAATTTTTTTAATACCTTTCTAATAGCTGACATCATTCTTAGAAATCCATTGTTTATCTGACCTTCTCCTAACCCGTTAGAAAAATTTCTGGCGATGTTTTTCTTTCTCAGTTTAATGCTTTGAAGCATTACATGTGAAATTTGGCAGGAGGCAGCTTTCTGTTAGGAAGACACATTGCACCAGCTCTCTAAAACTGTGCTCAAACTTGGCCATGTTACAAGCACTTGAAAACCCAGTTTGCGTGCGCTTGATAGAGTTCTCAGTTTTTCAGCTAAAATTCCCCAGAGACGTCTGAACGGAGCAGGTGGTGGTTATTGCCGGCTGCCAGAGGCTGGCAAGGTTGAATGACAAGTGCAAAGCTGGTCTCCTCTGCGTTCCCCTTGTCCCCTTCCAGCACTGAAATGGTTGGGAGGAGAGGCTGTCCGAGTGAAGGCAAAACAGGCAAAAGCTAGATGGTGGGCTGAAAAAAGGAGGTGGAGGAAGGACTGAAAAAGCTGGGGACTGGGTAGGACACCATATTTTATGGGCTCAGAAGAGGCCACCCAGGAGGAAAGGTTTCTGGGGTCTTCACCAGCCCCAGCTCTGCTGTAGCCTGGGAGATGGACAGCAGGGAACGAGAGCAGCAGGCTTCACACAGACCATTTGTGCTGTTCCAGGAGACTTTGCTTCTCTAGAATGAAACATTGCTGAGGTTTGGATCCAGCTAACGGTGTTAGCAGGAAAGCATTCAGCCTGCTGGGATTTGGATGAAAATTTTCTGAAAGCTCAAGGAAACATTCCTGTTATGTGACCAGTGGTTCCTGGCTGGCTCCAGTATTGAAGCAAAGAGGGAGAGAAGGAAGAGTGTTTCTTTGGCCATTGAATATTTTCACCACACCTCTGCAAAGGAGTGAGCATGTAATGCTGGGTAATTACTGAAAGAGCAGTTTTCATGAACAGGCACAGGGACCTTCATGTCCAGGGTGCCAAACTTGTGATCCTGCAGGAGGATCTGCAGAAGAGCTGGCCGGGAGCTGGGTGCATGTCCTGGACAGCTGTGTGTGGCAGCTTCTAGGCTTTTCCTATTAGGTACCAACACTTAGAAGGTCACCTGGACTTAACATTTCCATTTTTCTCCATTGGTGGCACCTCAGAGGGATGCTGTGAGTACAAAAGACTGTGTGCTCTGAACCCATGCAGTCACTGATGACCACTGTGGAAAAGCCCAGCTAAAATACCCTTATGGGCAGGTTGTGAACAGCAGGTGGCAAAATAGGCTTTGAAGCCAAATACTATAATTAAAACAGGATTAGTAAAAGATCATCATCTAGCCCGTGCACTGAATAAAGGGAGGGTCCTTCAGAAAGGAAAAATAGCACAAGATTGTAATTAAAAATGATCTTAGGGAATATATGGACAAAAAGGCTCAATTAAAATTGTGCATGTAACTCTTGCATTACCTTACTTCTGGATGCTTCGTTTTGCAATAATTAATAAGCTTTTTCTTAAAGCTGCCTTTCTGTTTGTATTGCAGGTGATGTCTGCATGCAACTTCTGTAACTTCACTTAGCTCATCTCTTAATTGACTGTGCACAGTCAAAGACATGTACCCAGCACAGTGGGCTGCAGCTAGCTAAAATTAGTATGTATGGATTTGGAGTTTTTTTCCCCTGACTTGAAAATCACTCAAAATATTACTTTATTGAAAAGAAATGCAAATGAACTTCTTTCATTCTTCAGAAGGATAATTACCCTTTTCTCTTCCTCTCTCAGAAAGAGATTTGTTGTCTATTGTTTCTTTACTTGCTTTGAAAACTGTTCTTTTGAAATTACCTAAGCTATAACACTTGCTCCAGTCTTTTGCAGGAATGGCAGTCCATGCTACTAGTCAAAAGTGGAGGAATTGTCTAGTTTGCAGCCTGAAGGGGTTAGAGGAAAAGATCATTCACCCAGAGACCTTTTGGAAAGGTGTAAATGGGTTCGGGGGGTGGGGGGTGGGGGGTGCCTAGTATTTTTTCTTCTTAAGCTGGTGCATTTCTCAGGTTGCAGTTTTGTTGCTTTATGTCAAGGCTGAGCTACAGGAAGAAGAGCAGCTGGAGAATTACTTGTCTGGTGGCTTTCCAGAGCAATGTTCATTAAAAGTAAATCCATTTCCCGAATTCCAGTCAACCGTCCTTCTTAGAACCTTGAGGTGAGTGATGGGAGTCCGACAGCCTTTGGCTCTAGCCAAGATAAGCAAACCAGAAAGAAGCCAGATGGATATTTTTCAGCTGAAGTTCATAAAGGTGGAGCTCAAAATAAATTGAAATGGGCAGGGTAACATCCTTACCAGTGGGGTGATCGGGAAATGTCCACTGATGTTCTTGGGACCACATTTCCCATCTTTTCACTTGTCATCTGAGTGCATGGGTCATGAAAATCAGTGTGAGAGGAATCCTTTGATCACCTTTTAACATTCAGCCATCTCCTGCTCAAGACCGTCCACTGAGTACAGGACTGTTGTGGCTTTGTCTCCTAAGATCTTGCAGTACAGCTGTTCAAAATGTGGTGGGTACTCAAAAGCCAACAAACTCCCAGACTACTCTGCAAACATACTTCAGCTCTCTTTTGCTCTCCCAGGCTGTACTTCCTAAGAGTGCTCTCTGTCCCATCATCCAGGTCGTTAATATGTTAATCATCCCCAGTATGGATATCTAAGGGACAATCTGAACAATCATCCACCCACTTTATCATCTACCTTGCCAGTCCGTATCTCATTGATTTAGCTACAAGGATACTGTGGGAGATGGTGTTAAAGGCTTTGCCAAAGTCAATGTAATAAATGACGTGCACTGCTCTCATGCGTTGAGGAAGCTGCCCTTGAAGAACAACCAGCTCTTCTTTGCTCTCCAGGGCAGATCCCTTTGGGATCCTGCCAAGCAGACCCTTGAACAAGATGAAATCTGCTTTCATGAATGCAAGTGCAGTAATGCTATTTGTCCTGCTGACTTCTTGTATGTTTTAATATTTCATGGTCTCATGGTTGCTGCAGGCAAACTTACCCTTGACCATCATGTCCTGGACCAATTCTTCCTTTTTTGTGAACAGCAAACCCAGCAGAGCATCTCCCCTAGTTGTCTCATTGATCACCTGTGTCACGAAATTGTCTTCAGCACACTCCAGAAACCACCTGGACTGTGCCTGACCATATAGCCATCCCAGTTAAAGCACACCCATGAGTCCTAAGGCCTGTGACTGTGTGAGATGGCTCCATTGACTTGCTCTCCTTGATCAGCTAGTCTGTAGTGAGTGCCTAGCACAACATTGCCTGTGTTGCTTCGCACTCTTCTCCCTGCCCACAAGCACTTGACTGGCTCATCACCGATCCCATGGCAAATTTCTGGGCACTCCTCTGCATAAAGCACCACCCCTCCTCACCCTTTCCAGCCTGTCTTTCCTGAAGAGCTTATGTCCATCTGTGGCAGCTCTCCATTCATGTGAACTACCCCGCCATGTCTCTGTAATCCAAAAGAATTCATAATTCTGCAGTTGTATGGGGGCTGGTAATTCACCCTGTTGTTTCCCATGCTGCCTATGTTTCTTTACAGATACTTGAGATGAACCCTGAGTCACGATGCTTTCACAAGGGACATGCAAGGTCATGCTGCAGCGACTCCAGTGAGGGGACCTCTGCACACAGATGATGAGCGTTTATGTGCCCCCCTGGGCAAGGGGCATTTCGAGGCCCTGGCTGCACATCAGAGCTGACTGCAGAGTCTATGCAGGTGCATCACTTTGCAGTCTGAGCTCTCCATCACTGTTGCAGCAATTGCTCCATTAGGAGCTTTTCTCTGATCATGCTGAGATCACAGATCAAACCGTGATGGGTTTACTGCTTCTCTTTAGCTAGAACTAACTGTCATAAGAGCGAGCTTTATTGATCTCTGATGGCAGAGATGCCAGGAGCACATAGCTGTGCTGCTTTAGGAAATACTTTGACTATCTCCATAACTGTGTTTGCATTACTGCTTCCCCAAAGGCTGGAAATTCAAGGCTCCTTGCAATACATGTGCTTTCTCCCTCGTATCTGAGCTGTATTCTACAAAAATCAAGGTCATCATGCTGACTGCCATTTGGAACTGGGCAAAGATTGTTATTCCCAGAAACATAAATGATTTTTAAAGTCTCAGGGCACCACTTTAGGCTAATTTCTGTGACAAGCGCTTTCTATAAGGGAAAGCTTGACCTAACCCGAGCTTTCTCAATGGAACAAATCCTCAGCCCTGCAAACAGAAACCTCGATGATCTGTGTTTAGGAGCTGCTACTTCCTTGACTTGTCTGTACAAACAAGGCGGTGACACAGATTTAAACAAACTCTTTCAAAACTACTCCGTGAGAATGCAGCAAGACTGGATTGTTTGTTGTGAACTGTGATCCCACCTCAGCTGTGGGAGAGGGCACCCGAACACCTGGACCTTACCCAGCCCTGCCCCACGGAGGGCACCTCTGCAGGAGCTGCCACCAGCAGCAGGGAGGAAGAGGCCTCTGAGCTCTGGTTCTGCAGAAGGAAGAGGAAGAGGAGGGATGACCTCCATCACCACTCCCCCGAGGCTGAGCTGAGGAGGAGCTTCAGCTTTGAGCCAAGTCCCACATTCAGCGACCAGCAACTGCAGAGAGAGAGGAGCAGGGAGACAGAAAAAGGGAGTGTGGGAAAGAGCAAGGAGAAGAGGGCAGCTGCCTGGGGAAGGAAGGGAGAGGGAAGGAGAGGGAAGGGAAAGGAGAAGAAAGGGAAGGGAAGGGAAGGGAAAAGAAAGGGGAAGAGAAGGGAAGGGAAGAGAAGAGAAAAGAGAATAGAAGAGAAGAGAAGAGAGAAGAGAAAAAAGAAGAGAAGAGAAGAGAAGAAGGCAAAAGGAGGCAGAAACAGTCTTGGGTCAAAAGAGGAAGACCAAGGAGTAGACAGGCTACAAAATGGCATTTCTCCTGTGGCTGGGGTCCCAGCTGTCATCCTGCTGGAGGAACATCTCTGCACTGGGAGTTTTTCTCACAGTCTTTACTTTACTTCTTGACTTCATGAAGCGCAGGAAGAAGTGGAGCCATTACCCACCAGGCCCAGTATCACTGCCGTTCATTGGGACCATGCTGTACGTTGACTTCCGCAACCCACACCTCTCCTTCAACCGGGTGAGTGCCAGCCCCCGCGATGAAGTGCCCCTCACACAACTGTGGACCCAGGAGGTGTGAGGACACCCTGGCATGATCTGCCCTTGCACAAAGCTGAAGGGCAATGCCCTCTCCAAAGTCCAGGACAAAGCAAGCCACTGCCTAGGGACACTGACCTGGCCCATAAAGATAAATAGATAATCACACACCAATACTCGCAGGCCTCCGTCTCCTGATCTATGCGTGAGCTCAGTGGGAGATGCTGTTGTTCCCCCAGTGACAGATGATGCTTGGTCTGCCGTAGAGCTGGCCACCAACTTAACACGTGGGCAGGTGTGGAGCAGGGGAACGGGGAGATGTGTAAACAAGGGAAGACACGCAAATGTCTGTGGCCTGGGAATGTGGCTGCAGGAATGGCAGACTTGCCTGTGAGTTTTGTAAGCATGCCTACAGGCATGTGACAGTTTCAGCTAAAGAGATCAGCTTGCAGGATTTGCCCCAGCAGCAATGCCCAAATTCTCAGCGGCATTCCTATTCAAAGTCAGGGCTTTAGCTTTTCTCAAAGGAAAAGCACAGCACAGCTTGCAGCAGATAAACTGGGGCGGGGGGGTGGTGGTGTGTTGTGCTTCAGTCTGCAAACTCGAAAGACCTTTTCTCTAGGACGGCACTGTTCAGCTGTCTGTCCAAAATCTACCAGATGGAGAAACTAAATATAGCATTTGCGATATTTGCTTGCATGTAGTCCAAAAGATTACCATTTTCAAATCACATCATGCCAGGGTCATGCTAACCACAATCTTGACCAGTAATCACTTTTAAGGAGGTATTCTAGTGCCAGTGAAGTGCTAATTCCCTTTCCAACCCCACTGCAAATACAGTCTTAAGTACTTCAACCGTGTTTCTGGGAACTGGGCTCTGGGTAGATCTTCAGGAACAAATGTATGCTAAAAAAAATTTACATATGACCTTATCATCAATATTTCCTTCTAGCAGAAGTAGACTAACTCAAAACTTGCCTAGTCTTTCAAATCAAAATAAATACAAGTATTAGGAAGTAATTAATTGTTGAGCATGCAGCCTTTGAAATCCTAAAAAAGGTCCTTGACCTTGTGTTGTCAGACAAAATCCAAACTACTTGCACAATGGTCATGGCAACAATTTGGCCAGGATAAGTGTACTCTAAATCTTTCCACTCACAGAGCATTGATTCCTGCTTCAGCTGCTGTTTGGCACCACTCTGAGCTGTCGCACTGCAAAGACAAAAGTCAAAGATCAGCTGAAGGTCTCCTAAT
The DNA here is from genome assembly GCA_035590195.1 of Aviceda cuculoides. Lineage (NCBI taxonomy): Eukaryota > Metazoa > Chordata > Aves > Accipitriformes > Accipitridae > Aviceda > Aviceda cuculoides. Next base: position 28,797,052 of record JAVJGG010000024.1, on the reverse strand, counting down.
AAAAGCACCTCAAAAAATCACTAAATAATAAAGGCCCTAAGGAACAATATGGTGATATTTTTTATGTTACTTTCAGCTCATTTTCAGGGATGTAATTTTTTTTATCTTGGCAGCTTCACAAGAAGTTTGGAAACATCTTCAATCTCCAGAACTGCTGGAGCAACCTGGTAGTACTGAACGGGTATAAAACAGTGAAGGAAGCCCTGGTTCACAGATCAGAGGACTTTGCTGACCGGCCATACTTCCCAATATATGAACATCTGGGCTACGGAAATAAATCTGAAGGCAAGTCCCTTGGAAATGGACATTCCTCGCTGGCACTAGCACAAGGAGGACTGGGTAGACAGTGGGTAGAGGGAAGATCTCAGTACGGTGCCACCTTCTCATGTTCCTCTGGTCAATCTCCTTGTATGTCTACTACCCTTCTGTGGTGACAAAATCAGATCTGATGAAAAGGGGACTCCCCTTAGTGGCTGTAGTACAGCTGCGGGTGCTGGTGCACACCTTTTCAGCAGAGTTAGGATTCTATCAGCGGTACAACTTTCCTGCCAGTGATGGGAGCTGGTAGCTCCCGACGGCCAGTGATTAGTCCTTATGCTTACACACTATGTGCATGTCATTGTCGTCACAACTTTCTTCCAAGACAGAGTATTATCCAGCATCCAGCCTACACCTCTCATCCTCAGCTCCTGTGTGGTGGCACAAGCTTCTACCCAGGGGTCCTGGTTTCAGCTGGGATAGAGTTAATTGTCTTCCTAGTAGCTGGTACTGTGCTGTGTTTTGAGTTCAGTATGCA
>JAVJGG010000024.1:28754832-28774001 GCA_035590195.1 Aviceda cuculoides | reverse complement strand
CAACCCCCCCTTCCCCCGGGACCCCGCACGCCAGCAGAGCCCCGACCCCGCTCGGTGCACGTGTGGGGCTCGGGGCGCGTCGCCGCCACGGCGAAGCTGGCACGGGCCGGGACGCGGGGCGCTCCGAAACGGGGCAGAGGGGTGGGCTCGGCCGCCGCTGCCTCAGTTTCCCCGCTGGGGCGGCCTGGCCGGCGAGCGGTATCGAATTAGAGGGGCTTAGGGTAAAGCCAGGGCTGAGCGGCGCTAAGTCGGAGCTCGCCCGCGCCAATGAGCGTCCCCGTCAGCCCCCGCCGACACCCCCGGGGATTGCCGGCACCCAGCGCCCGGCTGAGCCCGCGATGCCGCTCCAGGAACCGGCGCTCGAGGAATCCTGGGCGCGCTGGGGCAGCCCAGACAGACAGACAGACAGGAGAGGCGGCTCTCCTCCTCCTCCTGCGGGACACGTGCGATGAGCGCGGTCGGGTCTCAGTCCCCCGCACTGCTCCCTGCGCCAGGCGGCACCCCAACCCGCGCCTCCCCGACCAGGTGCGGGGCTGGGTGGGAGCGAGGTGGCAGCCGGCGGGGGCCCCCACCTTGTGGCCCCCCCCCCCAGCCCCAGCCCCACGCCCAGGGGAGCGTTTCTGCTGAGTCGGGTGGTTGCAGGCGACGGAAAACAACCTGGGGGCAAAGTCCAGGGCTGGGCCGCCAGCGGGAGCCACCTCGTCCCGCGGGGGGCACCCAGCACCCCACTCCCCAGGGACACCCCCCCCCCGGGGACCCCGCTGGGACGGGGACCACAGCCTGGGGGACACCCCTCCACAAAGGCACCAGCCACCTCCATGCAGCCAGACACGGGTGCCGGGTACCGGGGACGCCCCACGGGGACACCCATCGGTGTCCCTGCCCCCCGCCCCCCCCCCGGGACAGATGGACTCCAGGGGTCCCGGGTGCACCCTCCCCCCGCCCAGCTGCCAGCTGGGTCAGGGAGGTGAGGGCCTAAGCGCTTTAGCCAGGGTGCCAATTAGCGTGATTAGCGCGGGCTGGGGGCAGGGCGCCACGGGCAGACCCGCCAGCCCCACGCTCGCCGGACACCGGCACGCGATGCCCGGCCGTGCAGGCAGCGGCGCGGCAAACGCCGGGGCGGCACCGCTCTGCCCCGGCCGGAGAAACCCTGGCTGCACCGGCTGGCAGGACAGTGCCACGGGAGCGTGGCCAAGTGCCGGAGCACCTGCCGTGGCACGGCTGGCAGCACCCGGCACACGCCGGCGCCCATGTGCGCTGCTGCGCCCGGTGCCACACACGTGTCTTTGCCCGGTGCCATACGCTCACCCCACGCCTCCGCCGGCGCGTGGCACCCTATGCCCAGTGCCACGCGGTGCCTAGTGCCACAGGGTGCCCGGCGCCGTGGGGCACGCGTGGCAGCGCGCGGTGGGGCCGGCGTGCCGGGAGGCCGCAGGAATCCCAGGCATGCGCAGCAGCTGGGCAGCCCGAGCGCGGGGGATGCCATGGGCCTGACATCAGGGCAGCCCACCCCGGGCCACGGGGGACTCGCGTGGTGCCCCCTCCCCACGCACCCGGGGTCCGGGCCGTGCCACGGTCCGGGCCGGCTGAGCCCGGGTCCGCGTCCTCCCCGCGGCTCAGGGAAACCACCACCTGAGCGAGGGCGGGCAGCCGCGGGGCCGGTGACCTGCCCCGGCGCTGACCGGGCACACGCAGGCCGTCGCGGCCTTGTGCTTCCCACGGGTCCTGGGTCGCCGCTGCGGAGACCTGTGCCACGACCCCGACCCCTGCCTGGCCCCGCAGCCACCACGAACCCCAAGGGACTCTTGGTGCCGTTAAGTCCAACCGAGGCCACGCCGGTCACTACGTGCCGCAGGACCCGAGCGTGCGGCCGGGATGAGGCGGCAGCCCTGGCTCCGCTCCCCTCACCCTGCTCGGATGCTTTCGGCCGTGCCTCGGTTTCCCCATCCCGGTGGGGCCGCCGGCGGGGAGCTGCTCGGCAGAGGAAGAGCCACGGTGCCACTTCCCCCAGCACCGTGCCCCTCGTGCCAGCGCGGCAGGACGCGACCGGATCCCTGTGCCCCCGCTCCTCCTGGCCACAAAGGACGCCCAGCGGGGCCCCCCCGGGCACCTGGCGTGTGCCGAGTGCCCACGGTCTCAGCTCGCTGGGGCGGCTGCGGGTCCCGAGCCCCACGGGGTGCCCCTGTCCCCCGGGAGGCTGTGCCGGGACGCCGGGGAGCTATTCTCAGCGCTTGGAGCTTGGCACAGGGATGGGGATGTTTCTAAATCGGGGGCTCCAGTTCACGTGCACTGGGACGCGGAGGGGGTGCTGGGTTCTCTCCCCGGGGGCCCCACTCATGGCGGGGGGGCACACGCAGCCGTCACCCGGCCACGAGGTGCCCGGGGTCAGCACCGACGGCGGGACACGGGAACCGGCACCGAGCCCATCCGGGGGTGCCCGTCCCACCCGAGGATGGGACGCGGGGGACGGTCCCCGCGGCCACCGGACCCTTCCCAGCCGGGCCAGGCTGAGGGTCCGCAGGGACGCTGCCACCTCCCTGCGACACCGCCCCGGGGGGTCCCCCGCCGTGCCCCCCCCCCCGCCCGCATCCAGCTTGCGCGGGGCCCCGGGCATCCTGCCCGCGCCCGCCTTCGCCTTCACCGTATCCCCCCCCTCCTCCTGCACCCACCCCCCCACTCCCCGGGGGGGTCCTTGCCAAGGAGGGGCTCGGCGCGGCGTCTGCTCCATCCCCCCCCCGCCGGGGCTCGGCCTCCCCCCCCTCCCTGCGAGGAGGGCTTGTCCTGTGCGTCCCCAGCCCGAGGGAACCTGCTGGGAAACGCTGGGCTGGGGTCCGTGGTCCGTCCCGGGTGGGCGGAGGGGGCGATGCCGGGTAGGAGAGGGCGGGTGGTCGGGTCGGACGTCAGGCCCGGGACGGCTCCGGCACCGTCCGTGTCCCTGGGGCGAGCCCTGCAGCGGCGGGACCCCGGGGAGCACGGTCCGCGGGAGCCGGGGGGCTCAGGTGCTGGGGCCGGAGAGCCCCTGGTGCTCAAGGATGTGGCTGGGCTTTGTGGGGTGTCGGGGAAACGCTTCCCCTCGGTGAGATCAATGAATGGGACATGGATGGGGGTTTAAACGGGAGCCCTGGAGACCCCCCCCCATGGCCTAGGCCAGCCCTGCGGTGACCGACCCTGCAGAGCCCCCAGTTAGCCCTGAAGTCCCCTTGGCTACCCCTGCACGGAGGTCGCAGGGTCTCAGCCTGCCACATCCCCGTCCCGCTAATGTGCAGCGAGACGCTCTTCTTCGAGATGGCGGACCGCCTGGTGGAGGATGGCTGGAGGGAGCTGGGCTACGAGTACATCAACATTGATGACTGCTGGTCTGCCAAGCAGCGGGACGCGGTGGGACGGCTGGTTCCGGACCCCGAGAGGTTTCCCAGCGGGATTAAGGCTCTGGCTGACTACGTGAGTGCCTGCTGGGGACAGCGGGGATCTCTGTGTCCCCATGCCACCATGGTGGGAGAGCTGGGAGGGGATGGAGGAATCTGGTCCCTGGGAGGCACCTCAGACCCCCCTCATCCCCTCCTTGCAGCTCTCCTCTCCTCGCAGGTCCATGCCCGAGGCCTGAAGCTGGGCATTTACGGCGACCTGGGCACCCTCACCTGTGGGGGCTACCCGGGCACCACACTGGACCGTGTGAAGCAGGACGCTCAGAGATTTGCAGAGTGGGGTGTGGACATGCTGAAGCTGGATGGGTGCTACTCTTCAGGAGAGGAGCAGGCAGAGGGTAAAGGCTCTCTGGCCGGCTGGCGTTTCTCCCTCGCTGCTTCAGCTGGGGCAGCTGGCCATCCACAGAAATGCTTGGCCAGCCGGTTCTCCCCTTGCATCTCCTGTTGCAGCTCTTGGGCAATGAGGGGGGAGTTGGGGTGCCCTAGAGCTGGTGTAAGGCAGGAGGCCAGGCTGGCTTGGGGTCCCCCTGGGTCAGTGGGCTGGGACGCAGGCTGCTGCCAGCTGCCCTCTTCACCAGTTGTCATCTTCTCTCCCTAAGGCTACCCAGAAATGGCGAGGGCCTTGAATGCCACAGGCCGCCCCATCGTCTACTCCTGCAGCTGGCCAGCGTATCAGGGGGGCCTCCCCCCAAAGGTGAGGGTTGTCCCATCCAGTGGCTGTTTCCCGTGTTCCCTGTGCCCTGGGGGAGCTCTTGTTGAAGCTGCAGGAACTGGGTGCTACATCCCACTTACTGCTCCACCCCTGGTAGGATGGGGCTGCAGGTCCCTGCAGGGGATGTGGCCTCCCTGCCAGGCATCTGGGAACACTTCAGGTTCCCAACAACCCTTGGGAGCTTGGGGGAAGAAGGCCCTGGGGTGGGCCCTCTCCACCCCACTCAGCTGGTGTGGGGTTGATCCTGACAGTCTGTTCTTCTGAGACAGGTCCTGTCTGGTTTAAGTGCTTGAAATAGGATGTTCCTCCTAGTAATATTTCTTGAGGATTGATTGCATGTATTTGTTTCGTCTTTCACCTTCTGAGTCAGTCCCGAGCTGCCCTCGTTCTTGCAGCTGATCATATTTCCCCCCGGCCTCTTTGGTTGTTTTGCCAGACATCTATCATACTGGGATATGCCCAGTCATAGTGGGATGTGACTCTGTCCTCTTCATTACATGATGTTGCCCTTCTACGCATCCCTGTGCTTTGCAAATGCCAAACATCTGGATGCTGCAGCTCTCAACAGGTCTGGCTGCTGCTTCTCCCCAGCTTGCAGACCCCATCCTTTCTCCCTCTTGCCTGACCCTCTGCTCCTCTCCAGGTGAACTACACCATCCTGGCAGAGGTCTGCAACCTGTGGCGTAACTACGATGACATCCAGGACTCCTGGGACAGTGTGCTTTCCATCCTTGACTGGTTCTCTGCAAACCAGGACGTGCTGCAGCCGGCAGCTGGTCCCGGCCACTGGAATGACCCAGACATGGTGCGGCTGGGTGGTGGGTGCTCTGACCCTGGCTGGGGATAAGGATTCTCTGGGGATCCCTTTCTATGGGCAGGGCAAAGGAAGAGTGCCAGGAGCAGGAGCCCTTTTTCTGCAGAGAGGCAAAACTCATGTTTCCACAGCTTAGCGGAGGGCAAAACCTTTGCTTGCAATGAACCCTTCACCACTTGGATATGCCTGTCCTGTTGTCCAAGTGTCCCTGTCTTCCTCTGTACAGGCTGAAGGGGGAAAGTGGTGAAGTGAAGGGTGTTAGTGAGCGTGTTTGAATGTGTGCTGATGGCTCAGCACCTAGCAGGGGTAGGATGTCCTGACAGTGGTAGGCTGCTCGAGGGGAGGCAAATAATTTGTGAGGTTTTCCATGCATGTTTCCCCCCAGCAAGCTGCAGCATCACCAGGTGTGGCAAGCAGACCAGTTTCTAACCCTTTTCTGCCTCTCCTGTCTTTTCCCTCTCTCCCCTCCAGCTCATCATTGGAAACTTTGGCCTTAGCTATGAGCAGTCCCGCTCCCAAATGGCCTTGTGGACAGTGATGGCAGCTCCACTCCTCATGTCCACAGATCTCCGCACCATCTCCCCAAGCGCCAAGGAGATCCTGCAGAACCGCCTGATGATCCAGATAAACCAGGACCCCCTGGGAATCCAGGGGCGCAGGATTGTCAAGGTTAGGGGGAAGGTGGACGTGTTTGGGAAAGGAGACAGGAGGGGGTCACAATAAAGAGGGAGAGGGGAGGCGATGCAGGGAGACATGAGCAGGACAGTTGTGGGAGCTGGGGACCTGCTGGCATAGCAGCCCCAAAGGGCAAGGTCAGAAGTTATGGGCCAGCGCTGGTCCCGGCTGCTCTGCCTCACCCACCCATTCCCACCCCTAGGAGAAAACCCACATTGAGGTGTTCCTGCGCCCGCTGTCCCAGGCTGCCAGCGCCCTCGTCTTCTTCAGCCGGAGGACGGATATGCCCTTCCGCTACACCACCAGCCTGGCCAAGCTCCACTTCCCCGAAGACGCCGTGTATGAGGTGAGCCCCACTGGCATGCTGCATGGCAGGGCAGCCCCATTGCACCTGGATCCTTCTCTTTCCAGCTTCTCCTGTTGACACCCTGTGCATTTTGGAGGGGGACAAGGACTCCCACTCCCCGCCTCCAGGACAAAGTGGCAGCCACCCATTGGGTTGCCCTCCTGTTGCCCACTGCTGCACCCTGTCCTGCCGTGCTGTGTCAGTGACCATGGCTGGACCTCAAGATGAAAGGTCTGGTCTGTGGAAATCCTGGTAGCCACCATCTCTCTCTTGCAGGTACAAGACGTGTACAGCGGGAAGATCATCAGCGGCTTAAAGACAGGAGACAGCTTCTCGGTTGTCATTAACCCCTCAGGGGTGGTGATGTGGTATCTCTATCCCACGGTGCTCCCAGCGCAGCCCTGGCACGTTGTCAGACAGCAAGCCCCCAGTGAGGGTTTACGCCCGGTCCTCCTATGATGAGGCTCAGCAGATGGGAGTGCAGGTCAGTGCCGGGGTGAGCTGCGAGGCTCTGGGACACGTGGCTCTTCACTGCACAAGTGCCTTTTGCTGGCGTGCCCAGCAGTGCTGGGGAGTGACCATTCCTCTGGTGTCAGCTTGATGATGTTTACTCAGTCTGTGTAAAGCAGGAATTCTTGTTACCCACCTCCTAAGGGTGTGCAGAGCATAATTCCTCGGTGATTGCAAAACCCTTTGAGATCCTCCTGTAGAAGATGCCATACAAGCAGAGTCCAGCCGCTGTTGGAGTTTTTGTCAGCTCTGACACCTGAGCGCTTTGCTGCTTTGAGCTGGGTACCACTGACCACTGCAGGGGATGTTTGAACTATACCTGTAGAAAGGCTTTGGATGCTTTAGTATCTTCTTAGGGTAGTGATTCCTCCCACGCATGATGGTGGTGTTAGTCTCAAGGGTCAGACCTGGTCACCTTCTTTCCTTTGCTATAATCAGCTTGGCTTAGAATAAGGGGCTGTCAATAGGGCTGCACCCTTCCCATGTATCCTCCCCAGGACCAAGAGCTCCTGGAGCCATGATGGTCCAGTGCAGAGAGGCTTTGCTTGCAGGCCTGATCCTGCTGCCAGGATCCTGGAGGCCAGCACTACTACAGCCTAGCATGCATGCTAGCATTGTGTTAAAAACCCTCTGGTATCAGTTTACAGAGCAGAGCAAAAACCTCCATTGGCCACGCACAATCCCAGCAACCTTGCTGTGGTACAGCACCAAAAACTGCAGAGCTTGTGTGTTGTACACGAGTGCTGTTGGGAAGATGCTGATGCTCAGCTGAGGTAATTTTTTAGTTGGGAGATGATCACAGGTGCCTCCAAGCTGCAAGCTGCATTCTGTTCTTGCTCTAGCAGGAAATTCCTGCTGAAAGGGGGCTCAGGCCCTGCTCCAGCAGGCTGAAGTCTCAGGGTTTCTCAGGGAAAATGCTTCTCCTCCCAAGGGCAGCTACATCCACAGCTCCATCCTGAGGAGGAGCCTGCACTAATAAACTGGAAGTGAATGGCCAGATAAACTCTAAAACCCTCAACTGCTTCATCTTTGTACAATGCACATCAATGGAGGAGTTTTAGGCAAGACATGGCCTACCCCAACTGCCCAGAGAGGGGTGCAGCATTTGTGAAGATTGCCTGTTCAGACTGCAGCCCAGGGAGACCAACACAAGATTAAGTCTCTGACTGGGGAAACACCACATTGTAGATTAGGGGGGAAAAAAAAAAAAAATCCTATGCAGATGCTGGAGGGTTCCTGGTCATCTGCCCACTCTGGTTCCTGCAGGACCAAATGGCTGATTCTGGCCACTTCCAGAAACTTTCTCCAAGTGCAGCAGCAAGATACTCAAACACAATACTTGCAGTGCTAACAAGAAAGGATGAATGCACATCATGTCTGTATACAGGAGCTGGCTTTGTTCTTGGGGAGTGATTGAGCCAAATTAATTGAAATAAAGGGGAAGCTGGTCGCAGGCTCTCTGTTTCATGTTTATTCAGTGTTGCTAGCCATAGCTACTTGGTTCATTTAGGACTACAGGCTAATTACCTCAAAACAGGAACAACTATGCTAAGAAATAGAACTGGTTTCCTGTCAGAGACTGATGCAGAGTAGGAAACAGCTCTCCCAGTAGTTACATGATGTTCAGCAACAGCGTTCCTTGGCACAAGGGGAAACATATTTTACAGTCCACAGGTAAGTGCCATTTTCCTTTACCATATATTTATTTTTCCCTCACTGGAAAAAAACTGGCTAGCGAGGCGTTCATCTTAAAGACAGGCCTTCCCTCTGGGAGTAAATGTACATGGGAGAGGTGCTATGAATATAGCCATAGTGAGTAGTAGGGTGGTGACAGGGCCCCTGCTTAAATGCAGTGTTGTGCCTGCTCCGAGGACATGAACATGTACCAGTTCAGGGTATCTGGGCAAGAGCAAAGGCACAAACCAGCCTTCCATCATCCCCAGGCAGCAAGAGGATGAGCCCCACCTTCTTCTCTGCCCCCAGTTATGTGATTCCAAATCCAGCTTAGCCATGCACCAGGGAGAGAGGACTGGCCCACAGCCAACCCAAGAGAACACCAACAGTGGTTGTCATTTGTTCCAGCCTGCTGTGCAGTAGGCAAGAACAGAGGTCAGCACAACACACACGCAACAGTGAACAGGCAGCTAAAGGTATCAACACTCCTGTATTAAAGTGCAGTTCAAAAAGTTACAAACATTCCCAGTTGATTATTTTTTTAAATACAGAGTTATTAGAATTTATCTAACTCAGATTTAAAAGGTGCTTATACATAAGGAAATTTACTTCCCCCCATGCAGAACTGCTTCAGGAATTCACACTTGCACATCATGCAAGCCTGACTTACAGGAGAGCCCTGGCACGCAGGGAAGTAAGAGGGAAAACACCCCTTCCCCTTCACTGTGAAGGTAGGAAGGCTGTAGGAAGAAGTACAATCACCTCATATGTAAAGGATCACAAGGGTCTCCACCAGACTAGAGACCCTCTCTTCAGGGCAGGTTTAATGGCACTATGTCCTAAGGAAGAAGGAAAGGCTGAGGCTGAGCAGCCAGTCTCTGCAAGAGAGCTGAGCATTAGTAACATCCACACCCGACAGTGGTTCCCAGCTGAGAGAGGACACTGCACCCCTAAGCAACCCAGCCCTGGTATTACAGCACCTACCCTCCCACGCTGCTCAGGTGTGGGCATACACGCACTGGCTGTAGCGGCCCAAGGAAGAAGATGAAGGCCGGTTGTCCCCTGTGGAGCCAGCACGCAGCACAAGCTTGCTCAGCAGAGGGAGCCAGGGCTGAGGGACCTGTCTCCTGACAAGGCTAATGCCAGGTCATCTTCCTAACTTAACGTATTTTGCTCCAAGGCAAGCAGCCTCCTCCTGACAAGGCTAATGCCAGGTCATCTTCCTAACATAACATATCTTTCTCCAAGGCAAGCAGCCTCCCGTGCAGCACTTCACTCCATTAAGCTTGAAGAACAGCTGCTTGACACAGGATTATTGCCCAGATATGGGACCTGCTTCTGGGAGAGGGAAAGGAAGACTGATTCGCATGCCTGCCAGCATCAGCTCACTGCCCTGCAGCACACCTTTCTTTGCTTTTCTATTCAATGTCTACAAAGGCAGGCTGACTGCGGCCCATCCCCTTCCCTCTTGCACAGCCAAGCGCTTCCATGTCTCTTAGGATGCACTTCCCAAGTTCGTCACACCATGATTGTTAGTCCAGGACGTGAAACACACACTTCCAGCACAATACAGAATTTCCAGAGTCCCATCTCACGCTGAGCTGTGCCAGAATTTAAAGATATTTAACACCTTTCTGGGGCACCCAAGGGTCTATGCAAGGAACCTCACGGCTCTGTATACCTTCCCCCTCAGATGTTGCTTCAGAAGAAGTCAAAAGTTTGGCATTCCAAGGAGTTCTACTCCAAGATCCCAGAGCCTTCATATTTTAGTCCTAAATTAGTGATATGGTCTACTGGTGGTTTAAGAAGTCCGTCTCTCTCCTCAGGCCAATGGCAGAGCAAAAGGTTAGTGCTTTGCCCCCATGAGATAAAGCAAATAAGCAGGAAAGTGCTGTTGTTCCGCCTTGTATTGCCACTTAATGTTTAAGGAGGGCAGGTGCTCAGCTGCCCAGCACTACATATATTGTATATACACAAAGAGACCTAGAGATATGCTAACCCGAGGGGTAGTAACAGCCAAGTTGTCTTCAGGGAGAGAGAGTGTGGGAGGCTGGTTGCAATTTCCTTCTGTTAGTTGTTCTTCTTATCCTCAGGAGGTGTATAAGGAGGTGGCTGATCCTGGAAGGAGATACAGTAGAGTCAACAACCCCACTCATTTTATGATGAACTCTTCCCAGGCATTCCCAGGCTTGGCTTACAAGAAATGACTGCTCTTCAGTGAGCTACAGACAGAGCCAGGTGCTGTGTTTTAAGCTGTCATTTCATCACAACATTCCTCTGTAGCACCAGTTATGCTCCAGGATACATGCTGCCTCCCATAATGTTTCTAGGAAAGGTCCCCTCAAAACCAGGTAACAAATGGTCTACTGCAAATAGACTATTTAATCTGTTTTAATTGCCATCCTCCCTTCACTTCCAGGGCTTTGTCTCTGTTGATCTTCATAGCTCTGACCGAGCAGACAGCAAGACCCTGGGCTGAGGGCCAGCTTTGCTGCTCCACGGGTCTCCAGCCCACCACAGAGCCACGCGAGGCAGTGAAGGGCACAGGCGGACTGGCTGTCATGTACCAGATATAGGCTCCAGCCTACCTACCACCTGCCACTGACTGAACAGTAAAATACCTCCCCATCTCCATGCAGCGCAGAAAAAATGAGAGAAACCCACATGCTCTCATCCTTAAGCGACCTGCTCTTCTTTAACTCTCCCCACTTCCAGGCCCAACAGAAGTAGAGAGCTCTGTGTGTTCTCTGTGCCTGTGCAAATTTGTTATGCCTTTAAGAGTAAGACAAGTACCAAATGGCTGTTAATGGATGAATCTTAAGGCCCTCCTCCTTTCCAGACTGAGGATTTAACAACCCTTCTTCATGGGACCAACATCCACACCTCCCTCCCAGGAAAATATGTACTTTCTGTACATGTTCAATATGAAGGCATGCTAGACTTTGTCAAGAAAGCAAACCGCTGCCTCTACTAGTGACAGAAGAGGGAGCAGGTGCACGCAGACCACAGGCACAGCACTCACCATGGGCATGTACACATTGTGTGGGTTGGCAGGGTTGTAATATGCACTGGAAGCAGCTTCCATGGCCTTATTGCCCCCTACAAAGGAAAGGAAAGAAGCCATCTTACATGCCTTAGGCAGTGGCCCAAGCCCCAGAGCCTTCTCCCAGCCATAGCTCTTTTGAGGAGGAAACAAATGTCCAAAGAGCCAACAGCAACTGCAGCAAGCTGGGTTTGAATTCAGAGCAGTTCCGGAAAGCTGCAGGCTGGCTAGAGCTGACGACAAGCTGTGCAGCACAGAGCCAAGCAGCTCCCCCTGTGCTCTGTTACCTCAAAAAATAGATGAAGACAACTTGAGCTCCTGCAACAGCAGCAGCTTCCCCACTCCATGCTGTGCCCACAACACTACCCACAGCCCAAGCCTCCAAGCCCCCTTTTGCAGCTGGACCCTGGCAGCCCCACAGTCCCACTTACCTGGCATCCCTGGGCCCATCCAGGCTGGAGGAGCTGAGGGTCCAGCAGGAGACGGCCCAGAGTAGGGGGGAGGAGGTGGCACATACATGGGGTTCGTGTTTGGAAGTGGTGGGTAAATACCTGAAAAAGATGACACCGGATTGATGCTTTGAACCGTGGCAATGGGACATAGGGGAAGAGAGCTCGCAGGCCCAGCAGCACATTAGCCCTGGACAAGAGCAGCGGTGAGGGAAGCTCTGCAGGCTTGGCAGGGATGCAGACAGCAGGGGTTTGACATTTTGCTAATGCCTGTCATGCCAGCGGCAACAATTCTCTGCCAAGTAGCAGCAGCACAGTTTAGAAACCACATCTTCCCCTCCCATCCAGCTGCAACTATAGAGACACACAGGCGTGATCAACAGCACGCAACAGATTTTTGCAAGGACAAGGATCCTTGATGGAGACAAAATTACAGTAACCCTCACCGTACCATTGTGATTTCTTTACAACTAACAACAAACACACCCTCCCAGTCATCATTACACAACTTCCAAACCTGGAGTCTGGGCATATGGATATCCCATGGGCTGTGGAGCAGGTCCGTAGGCATTCATTGGAGGTGGTGTATAAGGATAAGGTCCGTTTGGTGGTGGAGGAGCAGCATAGCCCCCTGGTGCAGGTGAATAACCCCCGGGAGCAGGTGGGGCAGGTGCATACCCTCCAGGCACAGGTGTATAGCCATAGCCAGGGTTCTGGAGAGGAACGCCGCTGGAAGCTAAGGAGCACATGTTTAGTAAGCCAGACATCCTTTTGTTACAACTAAACATATAGAATAAAAGGAAAATAGTCCTGTTCATGCAGCACCATCTCCCTTAATCTAAATTCACTGTACAGTCCTGGCACAGTACTGCACTTGAAGAGCACTAGCATCCTCACTACAAGTTCACAGGGTACTGAAGGAAACCAGCTGCAAAAATACTAGCTATCAGGTACCACTCCCACCACAGAGCTCCCACTGCTGCAAGAAAAGACCATTCTAAAGCAAGTATCAGTAGGGAGGTTTTTCCTTCTTTTTAAACTTTCTTGTCAGAAAAAAGAAGTGTACGTTTCTAAATGCACATTTCTTTAAAAAGAAAACTTTCTTGTCAGAAAAAAACCATGTAAATTTTCCCCCCATTTGAAAGTTTTAAATAGAAGTCACTTTTTAAAATTTCTTTTTCCCCTTCTCCAAATGTGCACGTTAACTTCCCCCATCTCACTTCACTATTACAGAACTGAGCTGAGGGGAGGCAGGTGAAGCAATTTTTCACCATCACATATTTCAGTTTTATTCCAGGAGGAATAAGGTTTTGTAGAAAAAGGTGGTCCATCTCAGAAGCACAAACTCCAGAATATTCTGATTGCACAAAGCACTAAGATGAAACAAAGAAAAAGGACTGGAAGGGAAAACAGAAGTTCCCCTGGAAAGAGGAAAAAATACATTGCTGTGGAAGAGTGCATAGGGTACCCTTCTTTCCATGAAGTTCAAAAAGAGCACTATTCTCTAACTAGCTCAGCCAACCATGGGGGAACTGCAGTCTCTGAAGATTCCTTACCATTAGACGCAGCTTTGAACATCAGCTGTCCAAACTCAATGGCTCCTCCACTGTTGAAAGTCAGTTTAAATGTCCCCTGCCCTTCCCAGCCACCTAGGAGAGAAAGAATTAGAACTGAAACAGACTATTAACCTCCTCAGTAGCAGTCAAGACAGCAAAACAGTTAATACTCCAATTATTTGTTGATTCTTTATTTCAAAACTGTTTTGAGTCCTAATGCTAGGATGAAAGTCATGGTGTTGCTATCAGATGTCCCCCAAAATAGTATCTCAAGAGGATGAGGAATTTATTTATTTACACTTTAAAAGACAATCCCCACTATAGTTATGTAGAAGCAGCCTACTCTAGATAACTAGGCTGTTTTGTTCTTTCCTGAAAGGTTTAGTGGAACCTAATAATGAACACAGTGTAAAGAAAAAACACTTAATTCACTGAGGATTTTAACTGAAAGCCCTCAGATGAAGTTTTATTGCTGACCTCAGTGGACTACAGATCAGGATCTGCAACTCAAGCTAGGACTTAAATCAAATGCAACATTTCTAATCTCTTTGACCCACGGAAACTCAGATAGATTAAAGATGCAATTTTTCAGAAAAAATTTAAGTAGGCAATGATATTGCAAGATAAGTAAGAGTGCTTTGTTTTGTAGGGGCTTTTTTGCTGTTTTTTTTTGGGGGGGACACGTTGATTTTTTTTGTGGTTTTAGAAAAAAGATGTCATTTAAATAAAAGATTTTATAAAATAGGATTTATTGTCCTTGTCTAACAATGAAGTTCGTTAAAGTAGAAATAGTCTCTTGGGGACAAAGTAGAAATAAAGTACAGAAATATAATAAAACAGTCCACCATGGATAAAGTCACCCCCTTGGAGATTCACATCTTTAAAACCCTTCTCTTAGTATGATTCAGCCCAAGAACATGGGCTGATCCACAAACTCCAGACGACCCAGACACTTTAAAACATTGTTATGAGCAGAAAGCAAAAGCATCTCTCCAGATGCCATCAAAATGCACATAAACTAATTCCAGGGCTGAAGAGGGAAGAAATCTGAACCAGAAGCCTTGTACTTAATCCCTGCAATTCCCCATGTTTGGTCACTACCATGACTGTCTTACCACAGTTTCATCATCAAATTGGGAACAAAGCTGAATCAACGATACACAGCAGCATCCTAGATGCATGCAAATGTACCCAAGTTGGTAAGTGGCTCCTGACCTCCAGAAAACAAAAGCGGTTGCTCGTTCTGTCTATCAATACCAATGACTCCTGACATGGTCACTTACCCACCCTTCCAGGTCAAAGACAGGAGAACACAAGCACACGCAGAAACTGAGTAAACATGACATACACAGCAAGACAGAAGTTACAGCACTAAACAAAAGTCATCCTGTGGAAGTCAGTTACTAGCTTTGGGGGTAGAAAGTAACACAAAAGCAGTGCCTTTAAGTTCAGAAGACACAAGTTGCCTCAGTGTGGACATGCTAGTTATACTGGCACAGCTACGCTGCCCATCCTTCCTGTACACATAAGCTGTCTATCTGATGTTCAGCAGAAAAGGATTTGTGACACTAGGGAAGAGTTCAGTCTACAAAGCACAGGCACATACCTCCTGCCTCCGCCTGAATCTGTCCTTTGATGTAATTGGCAGAGAAAACAGGCTGCTCAATTGAACATCCTTTCACCAAATAAAATGGCATCATGAAAGACAGCATAGGATCCTTGCCCTTCGACACAAAGATCATCTGCAAGATAGAAGGGAATGCCTTTGAATTACTTGAGTTAGATATAAAGGATGGTCATGGAGTTTCAGGTGTAGCAGCATCCAAAAAAAGGGTAACTTAACTCCTAGTATCAGTATGCATTGTATTATTTCACAGCTTTAATACTGCAGGATCCCAAACAGATTTGATGGCACATCACATTTGATGGCTCACTTGCCTGAAGCACGTATGTTGCAAAATAATATACCACTTAAAATACACATGCACATTTATAGTTTTATTGTTCTGCTTTTCAAGGATAAGCTGTGGCAGTTTTCAAAGAAAGTAATATTGACTGGCACATTATATGAAAAATATTCTCTAGACAGTGATTTCCAGGACTGCACATGCCTTTGTAGGGAACTAGGATTGTGACACAGGCACCAGCTAGGTTTCTGGTCTGAAGTCTACAATATCCCTTGAGAAAGACAAAGTCCAGCTGGCATCAGACTTACCCTGTAAGGAGTGAGATACAGCATCCCTTTCTTGGTGCCTTTAAAGGCTTCAGGCTTGCCTGTCACGTCACTGAAGGAGAGCTCCACATCTTTACACTGTTTGAGAACACTACAGGAGGAAATCAGACAAATTGGAGAGACAAAGTCAGCAACAGCTCTGACACACACCTCCATCACACAGGGAGTGGAATAGCATGCCAGAAACTCTGAATATTATCCCAAAAGACTCAGTTCTGATGTGGGCCCTGCGCCATTTTTCCTCTGAACAGAGAGGGATGATTTATGCAGAGTGGAAGAATTCATCCTCTCACCTGTGACAACCCCTGCTCCTCCTCCACAAAGGGAAGCTTTAAATCAGTTTCTCTTTCTGTCTCCAAAACCACCAGACCAGGAATTCCTCTCTCTGCTTGAGAAAAGCCTCAGCCCAAAGGTCAGGGCACAGAAAGGGTTGAAGTGTCTGAAACCACCCCCTGGAAGCCAAGGTAACATCGCAGAGCAAGCCTCTCTCTCTGCATCCATGCTCAAATCCAGGTCTGGCCGCCACATGGGAATACAGCACTGCTGTAACACCGCACCCACTGTGCAAACTGAGGAAGTTGGTTCGCTAACACCCTCGCTGCTGACCCTGCTTCATGTGATTTAAGTGTTTGTAATAAACAGCACTGTGCTAAGGCACAAAACGAGGAGCCAGTAATTGTCAACAATAAGGTTATTATTGTTGGGTATCTATGGGAACATTAGCAAAGTTTGCTAACGACACAAAGCCAGATGAGAACTGTGAACACTGCAGGGTCAGTGGTATGGAGGTGCCTGAAAAATTACATATATTTTCAGGAAAAATTAGAGTCAACTTGGGCAAGCATGTCACTGAATCTACAGGGCAGATCCTAAACATACCACCTAGTAAAAAAATTTGCAGAATAAACAAAAGAGCCTTGGGGATGACAAGCTTGCGGAGTGTTAAAGTGGCAGAAGAATCTGAGGTGTTTCATGGTTCAAGAACATGGAAAAAGAAAACAGAAACTCCATAACCAACACAAGCCTAAAGAGGACAGATCTAAAGTAATTCTTATGTATTCTGATCAGCATATTGTAGAAGTCAGATTAAGTCAGGAAATTGCAAAATTATTGGGGGAAGGAAGGAATTGGCAGGGCCACCATACCAGAAAACAAACCAAAAGCCCTGTAGTTTCTGGTCATGTGTTCTTTAGGGAAGTGAAAAACATAACACTATAGATGTAGCTGAAAACTGCCACTATCCAAGGAGGAAGACATTAAAAAGTCTAGCTTTAATGAGAAAAAACCAACCTGACCAAGAAATTCTATTGGGACATTACTTCATAGTTGAGCTAGATGCAGATTCTCAGACTGGCTGGGAGCACCAGACTGACAAGGCAGCAGAGCTTTTTCCATTTCCAAGATGCAAAGAGGAAACACTTCTTCTAAGCTAAATAAAACCAAGTCCTTGTGGTGGGTTGACCCTGGCTGGAGGCCAGCTGCCCACCAAAGCCGCTCTATCACTCCTCCCTCAGCTGGACAGGGGAGAAAAAATATAACAAAAGGCTCGTGGGTTAAGATAAGGACAGGGAGAGATCACTCAATCAATTACCGTCACGGGCAAAACAGACTCAACTTGGGGAAAATTAACTTAATTTATTACCAATCCAGTCAGAGTAGGGTAAAGAGAAATAAAACACAATCTTAAAACATCTTCCTCCCACCCCTCCCTCCTTCCTGGGCACAGCTTCACTCCCGATTTTCTCCACCTCCTCCCTGCCAGCAGTGCAGGGGGACAGAGCATGGGGGTTGGGGTCAGTTCATCACACATTGTCTCTGTTGCTTCATCCTCCTCAGGGGGAGGACTCCTCACTCTTCCCCTGCTCCGGTCTGGGGTCCCTCCCACAGAAGACAGTCCTCCATGAACTTCTCCGGCGTGCATCCTTCCCATGGGCTGCAGTTCTTCACAAACTGCTCCAGTGTGGGTCCCCCATGGGGCCGCAAGTCCTGCCAGCAAACCTGCTCTAGTGTGGGCTCCTCTCTCCACAGATCTGCAGGTCCTGCCAGGAGCCTGCGCCAGTGTGGGCTTCCCACGGGGTCACAGCCTCCTTTGGGCATCCCCCTGCTCCAGCGTGAGGTCCTCCCTGGGCTGCAGGTGGAGATCTGCTCCACCGTGGACCTCCATGGGCTCCAGGGGGACAGCCTGCCTCACCATAGTCTTCACCAGGGGCTGCAGGGGAATCTCTGCTGTGCTGCCTGGAGCACCTCCTCCCCTCCTTCTTCACTGACCTTGGGGTCTGCAGGGTTGTTTCTCACATATTCTCACTCCCCTCTCCAGCTGCATTTTCTGTGCCCGCCGCAACTTTTTTCCCTTCTTAAATCTGTTATCCCAGAAGTGCTACCACTATTGCTGATGGGCTCGGCCTTGGGCGGCAGTGGGTCTGTCTTGGAGCCAGCTGGCATTGGCTCTGTTGGACATAGGGGAAGCTTCTACCAGCTTCTCACAGAAGCCACCCCTGTAACCACTCTGCTACCAAAACCTTGGCAGACAAACCCAATACAGTCTTCGACAGCTTGGATCTTACCAGAATACTTCTTCAACCATGTCCTGTAGCAGCATTTCATGTCAGTTTGGCTCACTTGAAAGAACTTCTACATAGTCACTGTAATGTTTACTCCTTCCCTGCTACTCACACAAGCAAATAACACACAGCCACCACCACTGGGCGTCATGAGGCTGCTGAACTGGTTTACACCAACATGCCCATCCAGGGCTGTCATGGGAGAACTGTGCACCCCCTGGAGCCGTGCTGCACTCACCTGTGACTAAGCAGCAGCTCAAAGAAAGGCTTGAGGTCAAGGATAGAGAGATCTCCTTTAAACCAGCAAAAGCTCTGCACGTCAAAGGACTCCCTTGACTGAAGTATTAGCAGTCAGTTACAAACTCAACATTATTTGTACCATATTTTTTGAGCATATTTTTCCTATTGTTTACCACCCCCAAACCAGCTCGGTGATCCTTTCTGGGCCTCTGGTTCCTAGGATTTCCCCAGCCAAGTCCAGGGTGCCAGCAGCACCTGAACCACAATAAAACGAAGCCCAAGCCCGTCCAGCTGGTCCGTCAATCCCCACTCAGGGTGAGGACAGGCATCGAGCAGCTAGCCGTGCCTTCCAAAAAGGGGCGATCCTCCCGCGTCAAGGAGGGGACTGGCTCTGCTCAGGCCTTGCCACTGACCACAAGTTTTCCTTGCTTTGAACTCGGGTGGTTAAGACTCCTACCTTAAGTGGTCTCTGCCACTCTAACATCACTAACCAGCGGCAGGACATAAAAAAAAAGCCAACCCCTTGTCTTTTACAGGCGCTGCCAGCTCACCCTTCACCCAGGGCGCCAGCCGGAGCGGCACGAAGGACCGCCGAGCTGCAGCACGGAAGACGGGGCGGCTCTGTCGGCTCCAGCCAGGCCCGCGCCTGCCCGGCCCGCTCCCCCGCAGCCGGGGAGGCCGGTAATAGCGCAGCCCCCAAGCTGGGCTGGGCTGGGCCGGGCCGCCTCCCACCTCCCACCTCCGGTCCCCGCCTGTCCTGGTGCGAGGAGAGGGAGCGAGGAGGAACCGCAGCCCCCTCCCGGCCCCGCAGCCGCCCACCGGTACCTCTCGGCATTGGGGATGACGACACCACCCTCCTGCGAGTGGTTCCTGTTCAGCGCCATCATGCCCCCGCTGGCCCCGCCCCTGACCCTGTGACGTCTCCGCCGCG
>JAVJGG010000024.1:28688624-28715269 GCA_035590195.1 Aviceda cuculoides | reverse complement strand
GAATGGGATAAAAAGGGGGGTAATGGTATAATAGAAGCTCTTTCTGAGTTATAATTTTATCTATAAAGCTGTACTAGTGATAAATTTCTGGTTTAAGGTTTTGCAAATACAACACACCTTTCTGTTACATAGACACCTGAGAAGGTAGCCTCTCCCGTGTAAGCAGTACCTTTGGAATGTGAGAGGAAAGCACTGACACATTTTAACTGAAACTTGGCAGCAAAATGTACCAGTAAAGCATTGGGGTTCACTTTGTTAGAAAGGACTCTTCTTAAAAATTAAATAAAATGACTGCCATACAGATCTGTGCAGAGAAAATGTTTCTGTGAGTCTTGTTATGCTCTAATAAGCTTCCCATTATAAACAGCCTTCTCTAGCAAGTATCACTGTGGCTGTCAGCAAGTATGAGTAGGCCTAAGATATGAGAATGCCACTTAAAGAGTGCCTACGTGTTTAGTAATTAGTGGGCTTCCTGGTAACTTGCTACATGGTGAACTGCAGTGGTTATGTGGTTATGGTTACGTGGATACTGCCTTGCCACGCTATTTGGTTAAACTGGCAAATTTATTATCTTTCAGTCACCTTGCTACATCCCTCCCCTTACCTCCAGAGAGGGATCACCTTCGGCCCAGGATAGATCTGGTTGTATTTATGATTGACATCAAGAGCAAATACAGGTAAAAGAAGGGTGGACATATGAGAGGGGAAACTGATATTCTTTCTTGGATTGATGGCTAAATCTACATTTTTACTGTGTCAGAATTGCTGAATAGTGGATATCAAAGCCAAGACTTACTGTGGTGGAACAGCTCAGTAATATATACAGTGTTTTTCTGGCCTCTAGCAGTGGATTAGGACTGAACCGCTCTGTCCAATAACATGCCGGTTGTGCACTAAGTTGCCGTAGCAGAGGAGGCAGAATTTATTCTTGGATCCAGATATGGGATGATACAAACTGGGCTTTGGAAAGATGCTGTCTGTAAAATTAGATGGAAATGATGGTGGTGCTGTTAAGTTCTGTAATATGCAGATGGCTGATGTGTGCTGTGTAGTGCTACCTGATAACCAGCCAGGTGCTGCATCTGTGTCCCCGGTTCACTGATACTGCTGGTCAAGTGGGATCAGCATTATGGATGTCTCTAGGCAAAAGAGAAAGGTCTGCAGGGATTGATCCCTTTTCTCTCATCTTGTGCTCATCTTTGTAGAAATGATATTTGTGTCCCCAGGCCATAAGTAAAGACTTGCTAAGACACGAAAGTCAGCATTTTGTGACTTGCTTAACTTGTGACTGATGATCCTGGGCTCTCATTTACCAAAAATGACAGGCCCAGCTGCATACTCACTGCACAGATGGTGCTGCAGAAATGTGTGGACTAGCTCTTCCGAAAGAGCTGAAGCAGTGCTGGAGTCTTATTGGATATTAATGAATTTGGATGATTAATGTCTGCAAATCATGGAGGACACTGTTCAAACTAAGTCTAACTGTTGAGTATGTTGCAGATTATTAAACAGCTGTGGGTATTACAGAGGTCTCTGATGTCATGCTTTTAGCAGAGAGCATAACTCTGCCAGCTCATAGATCAGCAGATGTTAACATCATTGGTTTTCTAATTGTGCTTCTGAAAGTTATTCCTTTTGTCCTTATGCTGCACTGGTTTTACGTCCCTGTCCAACTGGATTGTCTGTGCTTTTCTGACAGCTTGAAGAATGTTGAAGCTTCCCTGCCGTATGTGGATGACAGCTTCTTCCTGGGGAAAGTGTGCTTTCTTGTCACTGGGGGTATGTATGGCATCTGCCCTCTTTCTCCTCTCTGAGCAGCACAACTCACTATTGCCTTCCTTAAAACAGGGTAGTGACTTAACTTGAAACAGAACAAAGGAAACCAGTGGCTTTGTCGAAAGCTTTGTTTAAATTATATCTGAACTCATCTGCCTTTTCTTTTTTTATTGTTTTCTTAGATAAAACATCGTTCTCTTATCTTATGTTCACTTGCTCTCTCCTTTTTAATTTTTCCAGTCAGACCTCTCTGTCCCTAATCACTGAATATGATGTGTTACTGATATTTTTTTTTTGGTGGCACTGCAGAAGTCTGTTCTATCTGCTCTTGCAGATATGTCTTAATGATGATTTTATCTTAATCAGCAGTGAGGAGCATATGATACTGTGGTAATAAAATGAATCTAAATGGGTGAGCTACTAAACTATTAAGTATAGTTTTAATACAAGACTGGTATCCCTGCTGTGTACTGTCTGGCCCTGTTGTGCCTCTATCTCTCTCTTTTCTCTCTCCCTGCCTCAAGCGGAGAGGGTGCTTTCCTGCATACCCTCCCTTCTTCATCTCTGAGGAACTGGAGGGACCAGGCTTTACTGCTCAGTATTGGAACAGTGGTGCTGTGTCCCTGAAATCTGGGGGTCAGGAGGCCTAATTCTGGGGCAAGAAGGAGTCTTAGCATTGTCTTGTGTTATGGCTCTCTTGGAGTGAATTCCTTGGAGACATGACCACCCCGTGATACCACATGAGCCAGGAGGGCTTCTGATTAGTGGGTGGAAGATTCTGCCCTTGCTGATAGTGTACTGATCCCTTATCCAAAATGTTAATGTTACAGTACTCAGTAATGTGGCAATACTATTCCTGCTGTCAGTATTACGAAAGGCTTCTGTGCTAATTCCATTGTGAATCTTGTACCACTCTGTTTGTACTGCTTGCTGTTGCCTTACCTTCTATGGTGCTCTCAAAATTAGCTCTGGATCATTTGTGGATGTGGAATTTCCTGGTACTTTTCTTCACTGAATGTTGATTACGGGGCTTGTAATGTGGGAAAACTTTTTCTGTAGTTGGCAGGGTGAATTCCTGCAGCGTAGATATGAATGCCATCCGGAACCTGGGAGAAGTCTACTGCAGTCCTGTGCTATTCTGTGAGCTGGAGGTAAGGTGCTTATTTGGTGTCTGAAGGGATTTGTGAGTTCCACTGCTCTCTGATCCTTAGGAGTGTCATTACATTAGCAATATATGTACATACGCTACTGTCTTGTGGAAGTGTGAGAGACCAGACTCTTTCTACAAGAGCAGTAGAGGTGCAGGAGCCTGACACTCCTTGAAATGAGTCTTCTAGCTTACCTGCTCCTTTCCCATGCTACTTCAAAGGCTCAGGAAGCCAAGTCTAAATTAACAAAGACTTCTCTGGTAGACAGAGCCTTGGTACACTTGTTCCTTGAGGCATCTTCTTTTCCTGGGAGCCCCTGAGCATTTATGTGCCATGTGACTCTCTTGCCCATGTAATGCTTCCTGTTAGCCAGGCTTTGTTGCTTCACAGACTGTTTTGCCATCTGATATGCTGCTCTTTCCAATTACCTGCTTGGTCTGAAAAGCTGGAGGGGGAGAGTTTGGCATTCAGCGGTAGCACACTTCACTTTTCTGTGTACTCATCATTCCACCCTCAGAGACTGCTTCCCTACCAGCAGGTAATTTGGCAAGCGCTTCAGGGTTTTCAGCTGACAATGCTGTACCTTTTCTAATGTTAGGGGAGTAAATGGGCCCCTTTAGGATTTTCTGTAGCTAGCTGCTCTGAACCATACTTAATGCCTGCTCCAGTTCATTCTTTTATCACAGCTTAGCACTGCTTTTCTTCTTTTCTATTAGTTAAGTAATTTCTCCGTTTTGTTTCCAGGTGGAAAGGTCACAAGTTGCCACTGCTCAGCGACTTCTCCGGATGTTGGAGATCTGTGCTGGTCACGTACCAGGAGTTTCTGCCTTGTCCTTTAGTTCACTGATGAGAAACTGTGCTGATGACTAGCTTCTCATTGTGAGAATTCAGCCACATTCATCATTTTTTTCACTTCAGGCATTCAAGCTGCTGCAGTTGGAATCACATTGGGAAGCTTTTTTTGCCTGACTTGTCATGACCACTCATCCAGAGCTGTTCCTAGTTGCTAGTCTCTCAAGAAAAGCTTGATTCGTGTTCAGTGGATAGCATAGGTGCTGCGGGGGGAGGGCAGTTTGAATTGGGGATTCCTGTCCATTATTACATCTGAATCCCATTTCATGATCAAGTTTGAGTTTTACCCACTTTGCCAGTGGCCAGGAGCTACATGTTTTACTGAGAGAATACTGGAAGAATGGGCCACTATCCCAAATGCCGCATGTCACGGTTGAGTGTCTTCGTTTCAGTGTCCCCAAAGTACTAGAGGAGAGGCAGCAGGCTTCTGCTTCCTTTCAGTCAACATACAGCACCTTGGACTAATGTGAAACCTCACTGCCAGGTTTTGTCTCCCTGCCAAGAGAATAACGGGGAAGAAAGGCTGTCCTGCAGCTTCTAGATAGACTGCACTCGGTAGTTAGTGATCCAGCTGTGTGAGCATCTGCCCAGTGAAGGGCTTAGTATTTCCATGCCTGATACCTTATTGGGGAGGAAAGGACTAAAAAAGATAATCTAGCACTTTAGCTTTCTTTTAGACCTTTAAAGAAAAAGGCTTCATCTATCAAGCCCAGGATGACCCTAGCAACCCAGCCTCCAGGGCTGACCAGAGATGAAACACAGCAGACTGGACTATAGCAATGTACAGAAAACACGTGTCTCTTGCAAGTTGGGCATATGCCGTGTATAATCCCTTAACTAATAGGTTCTTATCAGTAGTAATGCATGCCTTATTCTTACTGCAAGTCAGTAGTGTGTTTTGGAGTTCTAAGTTAATAAAGTGTTTACTGTTTAATAATTGGTTGCATGCTCTTTGTTTAGGTGTGTGGCACGGGCTCTAAAACCTATGAACGCTTGCCCCAGTTGGCCCTGGCAGCAAGGCTGGTCCTCGCTGGCAGTTTGCACTTGTTAGGCGGTGGGCTGCAGTCAAGCTTTCAGCCACGTGGTGGTGGCAAAAGCTTTCTGAATATAATCCTTCCTGTATACTGAGTTGTGTCACCTCCAAAATACAGTGTTTCTTGAAATGCTGGGATGTTTCTTACCCAGAATTGCATGCCAGGTAGAAATGAAGCCTAGAGAGAATGTGTTAAGCTCCCTTCTGGTTTAATTTATTTAATCCCTAATAGTCTGCTTTAATGTTCCTAGGTGCAGAGCTCTAGCTGCGTGTGCTGTTTCACTAAGCTTGTTTCTGACATCTGTGAGCAGGAAAAAGCAAAAAGTAGCACTGCAGGCTTAATCAGCTGTGAGTGTTGGCAGTCCTTGCAAAGAGCTCAGCAAGGTACAAAGCCTGTATCCTTGCTCAGAGGACACACAAATCCTAGCTCCAGTTGTACTGTTGCTGGTGGGGGATGGCTAGGTTGTTTGTCAGCTGGAACAAAAGGAGCTAAACCATTCAGTTGTGTCACAGTGCCCAAAAGGGCTGGACTCTGGCTAAAACCCAAAGGAGAAAGACATGTGCAAGCTTGTGGCTGTGTAAGAAGGATTGGAAGCTTAATGGGCATGCCCTACTTTTCAGCTAGCTTTGTGATCATGAAGGTACTAGCCAGGACTTTGCCACCAGAGAAGGGCAATCATGCTGAGAAACAAGTTTCTCTGTTGATTATGCTGTCTCAGTCTTGCTCTCGCTTTGGGTCCCCCAAAATAAATGAGACCATGGTTTAGAATAGACTGGTTTCGATTTGCTCTTGATGTGCAGGTGCAGTCTGGGGGAGGGAAGGAAGGGCTGCAGCATGAAGTAAGCCAGTCTTTCGTGTCCTCCGCAACTGCTGTAAGGTAAGGAGGCTCGTCCATCTCCTAGGTTGCTCTCCAGTTGCTTCTAATAACTATTGGATTCGGGTAAAATCCCTTCAGCCTTGACTAATTTCACTGTGCTTTCTTAACTGGTGAAAATGAAACTTTCTTTGGTTCACCCAGAATGCTTTGTAGCAACCGACACATGCTATTGTCCATTCCTCTACCTTTAAACTGTGGGGTTTTTTTCCACTGCTGTGTTTCAGATGCAGTATTTCTTTCCTTCTACTACTTTCAAAGAAGAAAGATGCTGTTTGTGCTTCCTACAGGTGGCCGAATCCCAGCTGGTACGAAATAAAATCTCGTTCCTTAAGAGCAGCATCTTGCTTCACCTTGGGGCAAATATTTTTTTTTACTCTTGGGAAAAAGTCTTTACTAGAACTGGCAGGGGAAGTAGAGCGTATCTAAGAATATGACACTGTGTCTCAGGTCCATCACGTTTTACAACCAAAAGTAGTTGGGACACATCTAAAGCTACAGCTTCAACTGTGTAAATACCTCTAGGAACTGTCAGCTATTAGTTTAGACAGGCCATAACACAGCCCCAACCAGAGAAGACAAGGCAGCTGAGGGTATCTTTCATCTGGATGGAGCAGCCAGTGCTAATGTTTGATGGAGTCTTGTGAAAGTAGTACTTGGATTGGGATCAGAGGCAGGGAGGGCCTGAAGCTGAGTTAAGGCTAGTGACTCAGGTTCTGTTGTGTTTAAACATCGCAAAAGATCTTGCCAAGCTGGCTGAAATCTAAACTAACAAATATTTTGGAGTTACTCGCTTTCTCTTCCTCTGTCTGTTGCCTCAGTTCCCTATCCCTGTGGAGATATACAAAGAGAAATCCCGCTCTCTGTGGTAAAAGTACCCATGAGTGTTGCTGGTTTGACCGTTTTAGTTTGTGGATGTGTTTTTGTTTGTCAGCAAAATTAGTGTAAAAGCAGTTTAATTAGCATAGAAGACCTTGCACCAGTGGCAGTGGTGTAGGCTTTGGTCATGCAGTGCTTTTCTTTGGGTGGAACTGAATGAGGCTGTAATAAGGTCTCTTCTGCTATGGCATGTTGACCCACAGGGTTTTGCTTTCAGTCCTGTCACCTGAAGAAGATTTTGTGCCCTCAGCCTGCTAGCTGAGCTGCTCACAGAGGTGCTCTGTGAGAGATTTCAGCACAAATCAGCTTGGTTGGCATTACTTGTTGGGATTATAGCTCTCTGCTAGCCCAGGTTTTCCAAGGGAAGGGGTCTTTTGCTGGCTTCGCCACACCAGCAGTTAAATCAGACCAACTTTTAAGTGTGATAAGACTTGATATGCTTGATCTGTACTAACATGAGAAAAAGTCTGTACTGATATGCCTCTAGTAAAAGATCTCTCTGTTCTGGAACAAAGATCAGAGATAAATCCAGCCCTGAGCATTTATCTGTCCCTCCAAACTGGCGATAGAGGTATAGAATCAAGGCCACCTCTAATATTTGCTTTGGAGACTGGTTAAAACTGAATGTCTGCTTGCCAAGACCTGTAGTTTGAAGGAGCTGGCTGGGATGGGTCAGTGGTGGCACTCAGCAGCTGTGGTCACGCTGTGAGAGTTGCTTGGTAGCTCTCATCATGACCACTGTCCGCAGCAGTGGTGGACAAGAAGGGATTCCTGCTCTGCTGCCTGGAGCTGACCTGCAGAGCTGTGGCAGAGGTACCTGCTCTGCTGGCAAAAGCAAGGGAGACACCTTCTCCTGTGGGGTTTTTGACTTGTCGTGATTTTGCAGGAGCACTGGGCTTTGCTCTGGCCAGATTCTAGCTGCTCTGTCTCCATTCAGCTGGCCCAGATCCCCTGGCAGTCTCCTCTGCACACTGAGTGTTCTCCGCATCCCACCCTAAGCTGGTGTGCAATGTTGCTGTGGGCTGCTGAATAACTGCCACTTTCCATTCAGTGGCCAGCTGTCCTTCACTGGTGGGGAAAAATGATTTGTATGCAAGAGAAAGCAATAGCTGGCACAGCCCAGAGCTGGGAGCCAGAAATGCTGGACTTGTTTCGCCTCTGTGGCTGATTTCTTGCATTACCCTGGGCACGTGTCTTAAAATTCACTGTGCCTTGCTTGCTCTGCCTCTACAGCAGGAGCTGCATCCGCTGGAGGGGTGTGACGAGGGTGAATTAACATTGGTTTTGGGGTCACAAATCTGGAATTGGGTGGAAACATTTGGAAGAAACCATTTTTTCCTAATTAGCAGAGTTTGATTTTTACCTAAGTTCTGGGGAAGGAGGGTTTGCTGGGACCTGCTTGCCAGGCACCTGCTGAGATCGGCTGTGTTTTGTGCTGCTTACCTGCCTGACTGCTGCAGGCAGAGAGGCTGCCTGAAACTGGGCTGCGATCCTTCTCATAAGGCATTGCGGCATGGTTGGGGTTTGTCGTGAACTGGAACAAAACCACCCTCTGAAATGCTGAAATTCCCCGCGCAGTTCAATTATCCTTGAGTTGGCCGGTGGGAGAAATCAAAGTCTCTGGATCTCTTCCTCACTGTTAAATATTAATACAGCGCGGCGATGCTAGGCAGGATGGCATCCCCTCGGGTCGCCTTTGTGCAGGAGGGGCCGCCTTGGCTGTGAAGAACCAGTGTGGGGGAGAGGTTGGGTGCAGGGGACTCGGGAGCGATGCGACTTGCTCAGACTCCTTGGCAGCTGAGTAGCGCGGGCTCCCGGCCCGTGCCGGGACACGTTTCCCTTGCCGCAGGCTCCTTCCGCAGGAGCCGACACGTGCCGTGGTGCTGACATCCCTCGTCCCCCTCGAGCTCGCCGTGTGGCGGGGCGTTCTGCGAGGAGCCGGCAAAGGCGCCGTGCGCGTCCCCGGCCTCCTTTGCCGAGGGAAGTCAGCGGTGTGTGAAAGAGGGCCCGTGCTTTACATACGCGCAGGCCGCTTCCCCGCCGCCGGCCCAGGTGCAGCTGCGGGCTGGGTGCGAGAGCCCCGGGGGCTCTGTGCGTCACGGGAAGGAGCACCGAGGTGGGGTGAGGACAAAAACAAAGAGAGAAGCCACCTCCCCTTGGGAAACCTGGCCCTGGCGTGCAGGGGCTGCTCCATCCTCTGGGTCCTGCCACCCTCTCTGCCCTACAACCGGCTGTGCCAGGGCCAGCTGAAGCACCCGTACTCTAGTGGTCCCCGTGCAGGAGCGAGGCGGAGGCACGCTGGAGAGCACTTGGAAAGACCTAAAAAGCCCAGCTGGCTCTGAACAAGCCAAGGAGGCTTCCTCCGTTTTCTGGCAGCACGGAGTATTTTCCCTTCCCGTCCTCCCGTGGAAGCTCTCCCGTCCCACCGTGTGCCCACCCTGCAGTGACGGGGTGACGGTGCCGCGCTGCGGCTGGCTCTGCCTTGCTCCTGCCCTGCTGGCTGTGTCATTGCAGTGCTTGGGTTGGCGAAACACCTTGGGCTGAGGGTCGGCAGTCCCTGAGGCACTCTCACTGTCTCTGCTGGTCAGCTCAAAGCTCTCCTGAGCCTCTGTGCTGGCCGCTCTCCTAGGTTTGTCGGCAGAGTTGGCATCGCCCCAGTGTGAATATTCATTTCCCGCCCGCCCCCCGCTGTTTCCTTTTCTTGCTCTTCCAGAGATGACTGATGTGAAGCCAGGGCTGCGTTTGACATAGCTCGGTACATAACAACCTGTGGCTTGTGCTGCAGTGAAGCACCTCTCTTCAAAGCAATTTGCCAGCATCAACTAATTAATCCTCATTTGCCCGTGGGACTGAGGGGTGACTCAGTGCATTGTGCTGTTACTCTGAGCGGCAGAGAATCAAAGGCGTTGGAGCTGGGGAAGCCCTGGGACAGCGCAGCGTCGCTCTGTGCCTGCACACCAGACACCTGTAAAGGCTCAGTCTCGCACACTTGTCTCCAGGGCTCCTTTCCAGCCACGCAGAGGGCTGAAAGTTCTGCTACCTTAGAGACAGGGCTGGAGCTGCCTTCACCTTGCTCTGCAGGGAGTGTTTTTACTACCTGGTGTTCCCTTTTGATCTTTTCTGTCCTGTTGCTCCTTTGTTATAACCCAACTTGGCCATCCTGAACAATTCTCCCTCCTTTTCTCACCTACAGGTCTTTAACGCCTTCCTGGCATCTCTGCTTGGCTGTGCTCAGCAGCGGGCGTGCGCGAGAGGCAGGGGCAGAGAGTCCTAGGCACTGTGGAAAGAGAGCTGTGGTGGTGGTGCGTGTCCCCCTCGGGCTTCCTGAGCCCCAGCGAGCTGCACACCGGGCTGTGCTGGCACGGCGGCCCTGAAGAAGTGCAAACAAACCCCGACACCTGGCCTTGGGCTGCCCTGGCATCCATCGTGCTGCTGCGTGAGCTGCTCCTGGGGAAGGGAAGGGGAGTTGCTTGCGCGCGGATGTTGCATAATACTGACCTAGTTTGAACGCAAGTTTGCGGGCTGGGAAGTGTTTGCCCGGCCTGCGGGGAAGAGAAAGCCCCTCCGGAGTGAGGGCTGCTGCGCCACGTCCTCTGCTCTGTGTTATGAAGGAGATGAAACGTGAAGCGTGTGCTTCCTCCAAAACCTGGCTCTTCCTTCTTGCCCAGGTTGCACATGGAGCATCACCTGCGCGAGTCCCCTCTGTGTGTGCATGAGCTGTGGTTTGGCTGAACTCAGCCACTGCATGGGACTAATACGTAGCGATGGTGTCCTATAAATTATATAGTCGGTATGTTCACCATCTGCTCTGCGCCAAAAGCCGAGTGTGATTGAGACCTTCCCCCCTTCCCAAAGCTTGACTCTCTTGCCAGGCTTGAAATGTGTGCGGATCTCGCATAAGTGGTTCTGATTGAATCAGGTAAAGAGGGAATTTTTTAAGCAGGCTGCAATGTTCCCTGCACCCAAAGTGAGAGCTGAAGCACAGGCCAGCATCCTATTATGAGGCTATAAGTAAAAAGCGAGTCTGATTTCATGCTAATTAGGTTCTAAAGGGAGCGAGTCTTGATTGCAGTGGTCATATCAAAGAATCGAAATAGTAATGCAAAAAAGCAAAGGAAACCCTGGAGTGAATCATACGAGAAGGGGAAATAAAGACAGTCATGGAGGAAGAAGGAGTTTGAGGGGGACTGAATTGCTCTGCTGTCCAAAAGCAGAGGGGATTTGAATCAGATTATCCTCATTAGATGTCTCTTTAAAGCATCATCAAGCCAAATGAATGGTCCGGGGGAGAGCTTGCAGGCATGGTGGCTGTGATTATCACCAGGGATTTACAGTCCTAGTTATCGAGCTTAGAGACAAGATTATTAGGGGGTATAAAGCTGTATCTGCCCTCAGCCTCTAATGTGCATTTTTAGGTTGGGTGATGGGAGATGCTACATTGCCGCACGGTCCCTCAGAAGCCTGCCTGCATCCTCTGGTGGTCCAGCCCTCTGCGGTGCGGTGCTGTGGGTGCAGCATGGAAGGGGAAGGCAAGTGTGAGCCAGGGAGCTGCGCTGGCCAGGAGATGTTCCCTGGGGGTGGGTGGGCAGCCTCCCCCGTGGACTGTGGCAGAGGGCAGGACCTCCCCTATGGGTGCTCTTACCGAGATGGGAAATGGGGAAAGGGATCTTGGAGGGGGGGATTATGTCTGCCTGCCTTGGCCGTACTGTTCGCCCCCCACAGCATCTCCCTTCCTGTGGCAGTCTGTGCTGGTGCAACTCATCCTTCTTCCAGCCAGAGCCTTTAAGGTCCCAAAGGCTCAGAAGTTGATGCGACTGTTACAGGGGGACCCCCTGCGAGCTGTGGGGAGGACCATCCCTTTCAAAGGGAATCGATGGGCTTTGCCCACAGGTCCCTTGGAGAACAGGATGGGGAGGGGGGTGTATAAGCATGGGACAGGGCTGCTCTCAGTCCCTCTCCACCTCCCCAGCTCTGCATCCGCAGCAGCCCATCGCCCTCCCCTTCCTCTCCTTTCCCAACCAGTGCGTTGCTCCCCTGTTGCTTCTCTGGGCTTTGGCAGGGTGGCCGAGGCATCGTGCCCAGATACCGGCCAGGAGAGGTGGGGTACGGGCCCAATCTGCCTGTCAGCTCTCTCCTACATCGCATCCTTAATGCGGCCTTTGAAATTTATAATGTGAGTCTGCATTCAAGCCTGTGCAAATTAAATCACTCTGAACTTTTTACACCAAGCCAGTACCTAAAGGTCCCCGAGAAGCCGGTGAACAGTGTGAAGGGACTGGTAAGCGCAGCAGTGCCACCGCAGACTAATGAAATGCTGTTGGCTCGGAGGTGCTTCGGCTGGAGAGAGAGGAGAGGGGAGGCTGTCAGCTGGAGCCTCGCGGCCGACAGCGCGGTGGTGACGAGCTCTCTGCCGGAGGCAGCTGGCCGGCTGCAGGGGCCCGCTTCGGCTCAGCGGGAACGTGCTTCCTCGCTTCTCATCCCGGACTGGGGCTTTGCTCATGTCCAAACACGTGCCACTCATTCCTCCTGCAGCACTGCAGTCCCTCTCAGTGCTCCAGGGCTGACACCAGCTTGAGTTTGGCATCTGATCGGCCGAGCAGCCTACAGTCAAAAATCCCCGTACTCCCTCGGCTCAGCCACTCGCGGGGCATTCTCCAGCCGTGACAAATGGAAAAGTCGGAGCTCCCCGGCGGTGGGGGTGAGGGAGGCTGGCCTTGCACCTACCACCCCTGCCTGTGCCCAGGGAGGTGGGAGGCTGCAGGGCAGCATCCTCCCTGCTAGCAGGGAAAACAGGTTGGCCACAAAAGCCACCTCAGGGAGCCATTTCTGGAGCAGTGGTTAGTACTGGAAACCACGCAGTCTCCTGTACCCTTACTCCTGCTTAGGCTCTTGCAATCTGCAGGTGTCATAAGAGTTTTAGGGGGGGGGTTGGTGCGTTCTGTTCCCTGTTTGAACTGTGCTTTAACTTATACAGGTACGCTGCTGGTTTTTAGCATCTCTGTTAGGATGGCTTGTGTGGCCAATGTTGAGGAGCATGACTGAGGAGCACGGCTGTGGAGTGGCCATGCTGGGGCTGGGCTGCAGTTGTGGGGGGCAGTGGGGTGTTATTTGTGTATGGGGAAGGGGGTTGGTCGTATGGCAGGCAGCAGAGTAAACTGCAGCAAATGAGTGCCTCATAAAGATAATTTCTTCTGTGTTGGAGTTGCTTGCAAGCACCTTCCCATTTTCTCAGGTTGCCTTCTTGTTCAAATGTATTCACCGAACCATTCCCTTGCATGAGCCGGAGCTGCAGCTCTCCTGCAAGCAGTTCATTATAACAAAGCGCTATGCAAAATGCAATCGGGGCTGCTTAGTTTAGTTTTGACTTCCAGGCTGACCAAAGTGGTTTCCTGTCCCCTGTTGCTGGAGCAAGCCACGAAGGATGGGGAGTCAACGGGAGACAGCGCCTTGCCTTCAGCAGGCTTTGATTTTGGCTCTGGAGTCGTCTGCTGGACACCTCCGTACCCTGAGAGCGCAGCAGTGGGGCTCCCCACGGCGAGCGCCGGGCAGGTTTCTGCGCTCGGTCTGGTGAGCCAAGGAGGTTTGTGCCGCAGCGTACGCACGCCTGAACCAGCCGAACCCATCTGCTCGGAGGTTTGCGATGTGGCAGCGCATCGCCCTCGGCCATCGGTTTCTGTTTCAGTGTCGGAGAAGCTGCCCATCCCTGCCAGGGCATGTGAACGCTCCCTAAAACCAGAGGCGAAGCTGGGGGGGGCACTTGGCCTCCCCCCGAGTCACCCAAGGGGGAGAGGGTGAGATCCCACCCATCTTCAGGATGGGGATGGGGGTAGCGTCCCTGCTGCAGGCAGAGCAGGCAGAGGGCTTTGCTCACCACTTGCTCACGGGGACATCCCGTCAGAAGAGCTGGGCTCAGCTAATGGTGTGTCGCTCACGACATGGGGGGGGGCTTGCGAGAGCTTGGGCAGTGTCTGAGGACCCAAGCCTTGCTAAGAGAGTCCCACCGCGCTCCACAGAGCGGCAAGAGCAGCCAGCAGACGGGCTGGAAACACCCCTCTCTCCCCCCCCTGCCGCCTGCTTCTGGCAGGGGAGGTCAGGGCTTGGCTCCCCCAGGGCTGGATCAGCGAGGGGGGGTTCCCTCATGTCCTCTGTGCAGCTGTGTCCGTCTTGGGCTCCCTGGAGCAGAGAGGGAGAATGGGCAGAGGGAGCCTGAGCCTGGGCAGAGGGAGCTTGAGCCTCGGCAGTGCCAACACACTGCGCTGTAACCCTAGAGGGGTCTTCAAAGGGCAGCCCACGGTAGAAGCCTAATTTGGGTGCCCAGTATCACCCCTGGAGGGGTCCAAGTCCCCTTGCAGAGGGAGCCAAGGACACTTGCTCATTCTTCCTTAGCCTCATGAACAAGCACAGCTCCAGGGACATGTAAACAGAGGGAGGAGACAAATGACGTTCAGCAGAGCTGCTGCCACCCAGGCACTGCCCCACACCAAACTCCCCATGCAGGTGGTTAAGCAGAGCCACAAAAACCCTTGGTAAGGAGCAGAGCACCTATGGAGGGGTGTAGGTTTTAGGGCGACGGTGATTCTCTTTAGGCCTTCCATTTCCCACATTGTTCCTAAAATCTTCCCAGATTTTGTCCCTAAGCCCGCCTGGCTTTGAGAAGGCAGAGCAAAGTGGGACTGGGCTGTGCTGGGGCATCCCAGTGGATCCCGGGGAGGAGGTTTGTGCTGGAACCCTGCGAAACCAGCTCCTCAGAGACATAGTGGAACCTTTCAGGAGGGGATGCTTCCCACTAGCCACCACGGGGGTGTTGGGAAGGGGTGTGGGGGTGAGGTGCCGAATGCGCTTTGGGAGTTGGGTCCAGCCAAAGTCTCCCATCAGCACCGTCTGGATGCGGGGCAGACATTGGGCTGTGCCAAGGTGTTCCTGGGGCGTTGGGTGCACCCTGTCAGAGGTTTGTCCTGTGGTAACTGGGTCTGCTCAATAAACACCTCGTGGCTTCTCTG
This sequence comes from Aviceda cuculoides, assembly GCA_035590195.1. Taxonomy (NCBI): domain Eukaryota; kingdom Metazoa; phylum Chordata; class Aves; order Accipitriformes; family Accipitridae; genus Aviceda; species Aviceda cuculoides. Next base: position 28,700,706 of record JAVJGG010000024.1, on the reverse strand, counting down.
ATCGACAAGCCTTTGGGTTTCCGGTGTGCACGAGCACAAGGTGAACTTTCGGTGGATATTTTCTGCTACGGGCGGTTCTGCAAGCGTGTGCGTGAGTCACTTCACCCACCCCTGACACCAGAGAAACCACTCACATGAGTCCAGTCGCTCATGTGTGCATGAGTGCTCGCAGGATGCAGCCGTCCCTCCATGCTCCTGGGTCACTGGTGCTGCCCCATCCACCACGGGGATCCCAGCAGCTGAGCTCGGCCAAAGCTCAGCCCTCCCAGGGCAGGGTTGGAGCAAACAGCACTGGAAATCGAGCTCTCCGACTCCAGGATTAGGACATAATTTTTAAATAGCTCTTTGATATCTTTGCTGGTTTATTTGTTTAATAAAAGCACTTACTTAGCCGAAGTCCCAGGCTCCTGGGGCTTTCATTTCTCTGCAGAGGAGATAAGAAAAGCACATTTCCTTATCCAGTGAGTCATTTTTTCTGCTCTTTAATTATGCATTTGTGCTATTATCAAGTGTATTCAGCTCTTAGATGCAAACAGTTCAAGCTACTCAACAAGCTTTAACTTTTGCTGCTCCAAAACCAATCAACAGCCGTTATGAAAGGCAGGGGAGGCAAAGATGGGGCAGATGAAGAGGGGGACGGCCGATGCCTGGAGCCAACTGGGCAGCCTGGGCCACGCTGGTGAGCAGGCACACGTGCAAGTGCCGCTGGGGAAGTCAGCGGTGATTTTCTCCACGAGTAAGTGTTTTCATGTGTGAATTCAGGCTTCATTTTCTTGGCCCAGGAGGAAGCAGACGGACTGGGAAGGGAGCATGAAAGTGCTGTAGAGGGGGATAAAGAGGACCTAGAGAGTGGGAGGGAATGGCGTAAGGTCAATTGCGGCAATAAAGCTGCAACATCCTTCCACATGACAGGACCTGGGAGGACTTTATTCGCAGGAGGACATCACGGCTGCTGTCCCTGGGCTCCCTGCCATGCATCCGCAGCTTCAAGTTTTCACTCCAGGTACCGAACGAAGTGGGAGCCATCAACTCCTGAGCTCTATTATAAACCTCACCCCCCACGTCAAAAACAACGTGTAGGTACCTCGGTTTGGGTTTTCCCTGGTGCATATATTTGACTGGAGGGGTCACAGAGTTAATTTGTAAGTGTGGTACAGCAGATGCCAGGACCCATTTCCCCCCTCCTACATTAAGCCAAGCAGGGAGGGGAGAGGGGAGGGAGAGGGGCAGGGTGACGGTGCTCCAGTGGGACCCACGGCAATAGGGGCTGGGGGTTGCCAAGAGATGACTGACGTGGGAGAAGCACAGCGGGGGGATTTCAGCAGGGGAGGGCAAGAGGGGGATGACAGAGGAGCATCCCCCCTTTGGGAAAAGGAGACCAGCAGGTGGAAACACCCTGGGGCAAGAGGAACAGCAAAGCCTTTGGAGGAGGGAGCTGTTTCAGGGGAAGGTGTCCCAACAGACCACTGGCTGTTTTGTTGGGGTTCTCTGCCTCCATCCACAGCTCCAGCCCCACCAGGCCACAAGGCAAGATGTTTTCTGCTCCCTAGTCCCTACCCTTACGCTTCTGTGAGCGGGCTGCCAGGGACAGCAAGCGCTCCAGGTGCCCTCTCCTCCCCGGGGGCTCTCCGCCGTGGAGCCCAGATGTGGCCTGGAGCGAGCCTGAGCTTTTCTCCTGACCCCTCAGCCCTCCCTGCTGTGGCTTTCTGACACCCCTATCCCCCCACACCACAAGATGCTCCCAGTGCACCCTGCCGCTGAACGCACACCCCTCCTGCTCCTGTGCTTGTACCACAGCCCCGATCCTTGCCCGTGGCACATGAGAGGCAGGGAGCTGGGTGAGGTGGGGTGCGGAGAGATGTCCTCCCCCGGCAGGTACCTGCGCAGGGGCGAGCGCAGCCCGTTCAGCGCGAGCATGGAGGCAGAGGGTGCCGAGCTAGCGGTGCTGCTTGTGGCTTCAGAGCTCGGGGCCGTGCCGAGAGAGGGAAGTGCTTGGCGTGTCCCTGCTCGATTGGGGAGTTTTACTTTGACTAACACGGAGGGGCAATAACTGAGTCACGGGCGCAGGAATGGGGGTCGGGCTCTCACAGCTCCTCCTCGGAGCCCGTGGCCCCCCGGGCTTGGCACGGCCGTCGCCGCTGGCACAGTGCAGCTGGGCAGATCGCTCCCCGGCAGCCGGGCGCACGTGTGCGAGGGGCAAGGGAGCAAGCGGCTGGGCATGCCGGCTGGAGAGGGAAGTGAAATCGCAGCAGGCGTGGAACCGGCGGGCAGCGACCGGTTTTGGTGGGGACTTTCACTTGCCCAGAGCCCCGTGGCACCCGGTGGGGAGAGCTGAGATGGTGCTGAGGTCGCTTCGGTGCTGCCCTGGTGCAAGCCGCCCTCTGGGGATGCTGCTGGTGGGGCAGGAGATGCAGCTGGAGTGACAGGTACCAGTGGCAGGATGTTTCTTCTGCTCCTGATCAGGAACACCTAGGACCATTAAGGGTTTATTTAGTCCCTTCCAAGGGTATGGGGACCAGACTTGCTTGGTGTGACCTGCTTTGCCCATGCCCTGGGCAGTTACTGAGCAGAACCAGCTCTGAACCCCGGAGAATGAGACGTGGTGCTAAGGGGCTGGGAGGGTCCTTGCCACAGGTGTAGGTCTGGGATGGGGGAGTTTGAGAGAGCAAGATGGTGGAGAGCACTGTTATTAGTAGAGGTGGAGAACACACAACAGTTGGCCTGCCCGCGCAGCAGTCACTAACAGGCCGTGTCCTGCGGGCAGCGGGAGCTTTTCAAAGGGGAAACCTCAGCACCCCTGCACTCTTTTCTCCTCCGATCCTTTTCTGGATCTTCCATCCAAGCCAGATCCATGGCCCTGGGATGGGGTCTTGTAAAGATCTGGGCACAGGAAAGCCTGCTGTAGGCACTGGAGGATGCTGAGGGGGCTTTTCGCCAGCCAGTGAGGAAGGCTGTGGGTTGGGGGCAGTGGGCTGGGGAAGGATGAAGGCTGAGGAGGTGACACCATCGGGCTGGGGGGCTGTGCCGCCAGGCACAGGGTGCTGTGCGGCTGGGGCACGCCAGGGGCTGCAGGGATTTTGGAGGCGTATTTTGGAGAAGAGGGGTAGTTTGAGGGTGCGTTGCACAGGCAGGGAGGGGTAGGGCTTGGGCATTTGCTCTCCTCCTCCCCAGTGAAGATCCGCCCCAGGACAAGCGCAGCGATCGCGAGCCCCAAGGGAGACGACGCAGCTTGACAGACTGTATCTCCCTCTGCCACGGGCCCCGAGGCGCTGCGATTTCACACTCGGGCGGCCCCTTCGCCGCCGTGCCGTGCGGGAGCCGGGCTCCCACTCCCGCTCTGCCATGTCCTCATCAGGAAAAGCCACTGGTGCTTCCTCCTGCCTCTCCTCCCAGTGCTTCGACCCCCTGACCAGGTCCTGCGTCAAGTGCTCCGACTTGTTCAGGGACAACACAAGTAAGGGGACAAGAGTGGCCGGGGACCGAGCTCCCCGGGGCTGGGTGGTGGTGGGCTAAGGGCGCTGGGGGCACCCCAGGGGTGGGCAGGCGGAGAGGACCTTCTCCTGCAGATGGCAGTGGAGGTGGCAATGGAGGACGGAGCGCTGGCTTCACCTGGAGGAAGAGGAGAGAGGAAGAGGGCAGCCAGTTCCAGTGAGGGGAACCCAGTGCAGGGAGAAAAGGGATGATCCAGCCCGGCGGGGAGGTCACAGCCTGTCCCAGGGGTGACCATGGGAAGAGCAGGGCGGCCTCATCTCCCGCCAGCAACGACAGCAGGTGGGACGAGGGTCCCGTCAGGCAGGGGGACAGTTTGTTGCGGGTGGTGGGTGGGTAGCGGTGAAGAGCCACTCTCCTTCCCCGCCACCGCAGCCCCAAGGCCGGCCGGGTAACGCTGCCGCGCTCCTTCCCTCGCCAGCTCTCCCCCTCCTGACGCTGCCGGCATCTTGCCCCACAGCAGAGCCCGGCCGCGCAGCGCCCACCTCCGCCCTGGCACCTACCATCCCCTCGGCGGACCTGCCCAGCACCCTCCTGATCTTCGGGGTCCCGGCAGCGGTGGGGCTCATCCTGGCCCTGGCCGCCCTCTGGGGCTTCCTGGCCTGCAAGGTGGGGAAGCAGAGGAGGAAGAGGAAGGCAGCAGACGAGGAGGCCGAAGGTAGGGGACCTCTTGCTCTCCCCGTCGCAGCACCCTGAGGACCCCCGGCAGACGGGGTCACTTGAGGCTGGCTGCCCTGAGGCACATCCCCGGCGAGGCCGGCTCCTCCACCTCGACACGAGCTCCATGGGCACCCCGGGGCATTTCGGGGCACCCCCTGAGTGACGGTGTCCCGCATGCAGGTGGGAGCCCACACCTGCACCTGGCCGCCAGCGTCGCCCTGCTGAACCATCCCTCCCTTTGCCGCGTCTCCCTGTGCCTTCGCTTGCTTAAAGCGCCCGCCGGCACCGTCCCTCTCCACGGGGGACACGCACAGAGCAGCGGCGAGGAGCCGCTCCCTCCCCCGGGTAGCTGGAGAGCCGCGGATGGAGCAGAGGGATGCAGGGGCAGTGGTGGACATCTGGGGATGGCTAGGGAGGGAGCCTCTCCCCACAGTGCTGCAAATGGGGGTCCCGTGCTGACTGCCCAGCTTGCCATTCCCACTTGGAATGCCCGGTGCCCTCCAACGCGTACGCCAAAGACCCCGACAGTGACAGGGCCAGCCCCGTTGGGAGGACACCGGAGCACTGCACAGGGTGGTCCCCAAAGGCATCAAAAATAGGGCTGGGGGGCGAGGGATGGGCCTGAGCCTTTCCTGGTAGAGTATTTCCAGCGGAGTGAGGCCAAGGTTCCCCATGATGGCCCGTCCTGTTGGGGCATCAGCCGGGGGCCAGGCAGCCGTTTCCTCCCCCGGGGACCAGCACCCCAGCGCTGACTCAACCCTGGCCACTCTTCTCAGAAACGGTCTCGCCCTGGCTTCACACCTCCCCGTCCCCAGGAAGGGGATATGGCTCCCCAGGACCCCCATGCGGGGCTGCCCTGGGGCATGCTGGCACTCTCCACTGCCCCCCTGCCCGGGTGGGTACCCTTGGCGGGCAGCGGGACGGGCGGCAGCCAGTCCTCATGCCCTGGCTTGCTTGCACGCCACTGGCGGTGCCACACGGGTGACTCAGACTGGGGGGGACATTACCTGGGGCCTTTCCGCTAAACCGAGTGTTGCTGCGACAGCCTGTGATGCGCACGCACCGGGGAAAAATACCAAGAATGAAAGAGGAGGGAGAAATCCAGTGGCAAGAGAGGTCCGGCCACGATGGGAGAGCATCGGAGGCACCCCTCGGCTACTCCCCTGCCGCAAGCCCTGGTCCCTGTTCCCCCTGTTCCCCTGGGCTGCGCCCCAGCAAGCCCACTGCTGCGGCACTGGATGCGTGGAAAGTCATGGGAGGCTTGGGGCGAGCAGCATGCGCCTGTGTTCGAAGCATGTAAACAAGTCTATTTTTAAGTGGGAGGCGGTCGGGGAGAGTGAGCCGCCAAGGGCTGGGCTGATCTGCCACTGGCAGGGTTTAGTGAGAGGGCTTGAAGTGCAAGTGCAAGTTTTTGCCTTTCCCTATTGTTTTTTAGGGGGCAAAAAGCCCATCACTTGTAAGCAGGAGGAGCTCTGCAGCAGGAGAGGTGCGTTGGGGACCTTGCAGGCTCCTCCTGCTCCAGCTCCATCTTGCCCCCTGTGTGTCCCCAGGGACCGGACCCTCTCCCTGGGACCTGCCTGGCCCCACTTTGTGAGTCCCCCTTTTCTTGCCTCCTCCCAGCAAACATGGATGCCACCAGCCCCGTGCCCAGCCTGTGCTGCCAGGACCCTGCCATGCTGGAGGGAGATGCTGCCCTGGCCCCAGCCCCAGCTCCATGCCCACATCTCAACGGAGGCCTGAAGATGCCGGGGCTGCCCGGGAAAGCTGGGGAGAAACGGAGGCCATGCTGCCAGGGTGATGCCGACGGTGACATCGTCCTGCTCTCCGCTGTGTACCCCCGGCACGAAGAGTGCAACCACGGCTTCCCACTGCCTGCCACCGAGCTGGGGGCTGCAGCCCTGGTCACCACCAAAACCACCCAGAACTGTACTGGAGAGGAGAGAGCCTGAGAGCAGGGGGAGTGGGGCTGGAGCGCTCCGGCTGCTCCCTGCAGATGCCCAGAGCCCATCCCCAGGGCAGGCAAAGCCTTGCATGGATATGAGCTGTCTGAGGACCAGGTTTTGCCTTGAGGAAGATCAGCCTTCTAAGATGACTGCCCTTTTCCACTTTCCCGGTTGTGCTGAGTCCTAAGTTACGCCTGTAAGCACTGGAGGAAGCCAAAACGGATCACGCCGAATTACGCTCAACTGCCAACAGCTGCCATGGCCGTACCATTGGGAGGAGGCAGAGGAGACACAGCTGGTGAGGACAGTGTGGCAGGGTCTGCTGTGCCATTTGAGAGGCTGCCTTTGTGCCAGGATGTGTCTGCTGCTGGATGGGTGATTCCTGAGGAACATGGGGCTGGAATAGCAGAAAAAGGGGTGGGAAGGAAGGTGGAGAGGGAGGCAGGGAGTTACATTAGGACCAAATTCCACACCACTGCCATTAACTTGATTTTTGCTACTGACCTCAGTAAAAGGAGGCTTGGGGTCATACGGAGCAAGGCATATCCAGCATCTGCTCCATTCACAGTCCTGCCCGCCCCCATCTTCTGCATGCTGTATATCTAGATCTCTCCTCCCTCTGGGCACTCTCACGTAGTGGCAGGCACCCACCGGCGCTCATGGGAACCCCCTCTGCAGCCGGGTACCCCAGGGATGAGAAACAAGTCCGTCTTCCCAAGCAGGGAGTGAGGGAGGGAAGAGGGGGAAAAAAAAATCTGTCTTTGCTCTGACCTGCAATCACTGAAGTCAGGGAGGACCAGGGGCAGGCAATGGAGACTGCTGGTCTAGAGGAGCAACCTGAGCTTGTCATTATGGCCCCAGACAACTGTCACTTCAGCTCACTGTGGCTGCAGGAATACCACATGTCACTTGGGATGGATGTTTCCGTGCCACATAAAACCAGGCAGGGAGTGATGTGAGCGTAGGTGGGATGACTTAATTTATGTGAGTGTCTTCAAGGCTTTGCCTGCGTGCAAGAGCTGGCCGGCATTGCTGGTCCAAGGCATTTCTCTGTAGATGGTCTTGTTCACCTGCCCACAAGTGGCTTTACTGCACAGGAAGGGCTCTGCTTTGGAAATTAACTTGTTAGTGTGGGATTGCTGTTCCCAAGTAATTATAGCAGCTGAACACCCTGGCTGAACAGAGCCAGGCCGATGCTTTGGGTGAGAAACCCTGCTGGCCCTGAAGGGGGTGTTTAGGCAATTAGAAATGCTTTGGGGGTTTATTTGCACGAAGCACCATCTCGGTGGCAGCCTGGGTCTGCTTTTCCTTTGGTGAGGTAGCTTCCTCACCTGAGAAACTTCAGGGACCAAGCAGAGGTGGCCAAGCAAGGTGTGGGAGCACTGCTGCCAAGCGCCAATGGGCCACCAAGGGCCACAGCTCACTGTAGGGTTGCCCGGTGGCACTGTGGGGAGGGGATGTCCCTCTGATGACGGGAAGGTGACTCCCTGCCCAAGCCTGGGCTCAATTCTGAGGCTGCAGGACCAGACACTGCTATTGAAGGGTGACCCTCCCTCTTCTCCCCTCCCCATGCCACTGGAGGTGGACTCACGGCATCCGTCCCATAAAGGGAACCACAGGCACTGCCACGGGTGCCAAGGCTCAAATTCCTCACTACGACTCCTCTCCCAGACCTAAACACGCTGGTGGAGGTGAGCCTTCATCCAGCTGACCCTCCGCATGACCCGGAGTGGGATGGGTCCCCATCTCAGCCGCGGGGATGAGGATGGTGCAGGGGCCATGTGTCCAGCAACTGTCTCCCGGGGCTCCAGGCTCCTGTGGCTTGCTCTCAGGAGCTGTGGAGGCTCCAGCGCTGGGCTCCCAGTTACCTGCAGCAGGCATGCTGCCTGTCACGGGAGGGGTATTCCCACGGCACGAGTCAGGCATCTCCTCATCCCCATGCTCCATACCCAGCCCTGTGAAGTGACTTTGAGCAAACTTTGGGCATCTGGAGTGGGGAAGTGAGCTGAAGCCAGGCTGGGGGACATTTTGGAGCTGGAAGAAGGACTGCTCATGGGAGACAGAGCAATCTGCTTCATGGGAAATGGGGGTGAGAGGGAAGTGGAGCCAGACTGTCAGGAGCATCTCCCACTTCCCACCCAGTGACTGCTGCAGCTCAGCCTTGCAGATGTACTGTCCACCCTGACCAGTGTGGCGATTTGAAAAAGAAATTCCCATACAAATCCTGTTGAAAAAGCTCCTCTTTCTGCTCAGGTAAGGGCTTTTGCTCTCATTTCTGCTAGAGCTTCAGCCAGGCATCTCCTCTACGGGACACTGCCAGCGTCTGCAGTTTGCAGAGGCAGCATTTTGATCCACATTGGATTCCTCTTGGCCAGCGAGTACCCCTTGGATCCCCTCTCTGTTATGGCACGTGGGGCAACTTCCCCACATCCTTCCTGCCCAACTGCCAGCCGTGGTGGGGCAATGCTCCCCTCCTGCCTGGCCTGCCTGTCTGCCTGGGCTTGGGAGGGATTTGCAAGCCCCTCTGTTCGTGCTTCTCCATCCTTATGTACAGGTCAGGGGGCTGTCCGTCTCATCTCCATGGATTGCAGAGGGAATGGAGAGCAAAAATATGGCTGTAAAAATTAAAGAATAAAGTGAACCTGCTGCCAATGCACACTTAGAGGTCCGTATGGGGAGGTGGCTTCTCAATCCCCATTCCCCTGGCTTCAGAGGTCTCCAGCACGGCGGTCCTGGGGGTACAGCAGGGCCTTGAGCTGGAGAGGCTCCCTCTGCACCGGCTTCACCAGCATGTCCCCTGTGCACGGCCACATCCATGGTTGGGGACTGGCTGATCTTGGCCACCTCCATCCGCCCCACAGCCACCCCAGGAGCTGGGTGACAGGACAAGGAGTGGGGCAGGTGGTTTTGGGGGGGGATGTTGCCTGTCTTTGACTTTCCACAGCAGTTTCTCACTTCCTCCTACAAGGCAAGAGCTGTGCTTCCTCCCCGGCCCGGTGCCCTCCCAGCTGCCTAGAAAGGCTGGTGAAGTCGGACTTCACCTGGCCACAGGGACATGGGGTTTTGGAGAGAGCCAGGGGAAAGTCTGAGGAAACCCCGGGGCAGGAGGAAGGAGCCAGGGCTCCTCCTTGCTGCAAAGCCATCTCAGGCATATCTCTAGCCATTTCAACACCACTGACCCTACTATGATGGAGGTTATGGTGGTATTTGAGCTCCTGCAAGTCCCACCAACGATGCTGGTGGTAAAGGTCGGAAACCTTGGTGTCCCTAGGGATGAGGGGTGGTTTTCACCCCTGGTCCTAAAGGCAGGAGCCAGCTGGCTGACAAAGTGTGGTGGCACAGGGAGGGAAGGCGCCGGGGGAACCCTGGCTGAAGGTCTTCTGCAGCCACCAGTCACGTCTGCCAAACCCTCCTCAATCCCACAGGCTCCCCAGCCTCCAAAGTGCTCGGCTTCTTCCACCAGCCTCCCCATCTGGGCCCTTCTCCCCTCCCTTTCTCCTCTCTCCCCCCATTGCTGGTTCGCCCACCAGTTTGGTCTCCTGATAGTTCACCCGCAGGCCCAGCTACTCCAGCCCAAAGCACCTCCACAGACCCGTCTTGCCCCTCCGCGGGCTTTCTGTGAGTGCTGGACCTCAACAGCAGGCAGGGCAAGGTGGGCACCATTTTATCCCACGCACGAAGCAATACTCCAGTGGCCAACGTCCAACAGGGACCGCGCGTCCCTGGGTACAGCCTCCGATCCCCCTCACTTGCTGCAAGAAGACCAGGGCTGCGTGGCCACCCCATCACCCGCTCGTGGGGCACGGACCTCGTCCCACCCCACAGGACCCTTCCCTTCCCAGTGCCAGCCATGGCAGAGGGAGGCCGTGGGTGCCCCTGCAATGGCCGGGGGACACCCGTGGGAGGCCGCGGGTGACGGTGAGAGGCTCGGGGCGCCTGCCACGAGGTGGCACTGACACCACACGCCGGCCTGCACGGCTGCAGCGCTGCAGGGGAGCTGCATGGGAGGGTGAATGCCCAAATGCAGCAAGGGGAGCTGAGGAGGGCCCCCCAGGCTAGTGGCCAGCCCTGCTTTGGCCAGAGAGAAGGGTGGTGGCTGGCCCTGACTCTGTCTGGCCACGCAGCCCATCACCATGGCCTCCGGGTTGCCTGGGAGAAACGGCTGCTGGTGGAGCTGGCTGTGGGGCCCATCGCCACGGCCTCTGGGCTGCCCTGGGGAAATGGTCACTGGCGGCCGGACGCCTGCGGGCAGAGCAAGCACGGAGCGGTGGGACAACAGAGGCACGGTGGGATGCAGCAAGCTGCTGCTCCTTCCTCCAGCAGCACCGAGCACCTCTACCGTCACCCCACTGCCCAGAGCAGCCCATCGCCAGCGGTGTCAGGCCTCCGCGGGGACTCCCTGGGACCTGGTCCTGCCAGCCAGCACCTCCCTTCCCCATCCCCTCCCCGTCAGCCTCTACTAAAGAAGAAAATACCCTGCTACCTGCCAAGCTGCCCAGCTGGAAAAGACCCCAGGCTGGGGAGAAGATGCTGCCCAGCCCCCCCTCCCCGCCCGCGCGAGGCTGTTGGGGACCACGGCCTTCCTGATGCCGCTCATCAGCATCCCTCCCTAATTGCTACCCACTGCCTAATGACAGTAATTAGGAAGAGCGAAGCTGCCTGGGGACTGGAAGCGCTGACAGAGCTGGGGGAGCCAGATGGTGTTCGCACTTAAGGAAAGATTAAAAAAAAAGAAAAAAAAAATAGCACCCAGCTTCGATCAGCCTCCCTTTCCTTCACTTAGTGTCAGGATCACTTTAGTCCACGGGCACGCCGGGGAGATGCTGAGACGTGGCACTGTCTGCCTTCTCCCCCCGCCCCCGCCATCTCCAGGTGTTTTAGGGTGCAGGGGGAGCGGTGGGAGGGGGCACGGTGCCTGCCCAGGTGCCCGGCACAGAGGGGGTTTCCTCGCTGTCTTCATGGGCTGATACTCTCCCCCGGGGCCACCCCCGCTGCTCCCCGCTTTGCTGGCCGTGCTCAGCGAGCGGTTTCCCAGGGGGACAAGAGCGGGGGGGACAGCCAAAAACCGCCTGAGGGGCTGCGGTGAGCGGGCAGCAGCTCCCCTGACAGAAAGGACTGGCCAAGGGACAGCCCCACATTTTCCCCGGCACCGCAGAGCAAGGCCACTGCCCCGGGGTTTGCAGGGGAGCACCCAAAACCCGACCTCGGGGACCGAAGCGGTCGGACAGGGACGGCGATGCTCTCAGCTTCGCCTCCCTGGAGAAATCCCACCCGCAGCCAAACCCCCCCAAACCCTTTCACCAGCCCCTTCTCCGAGCCCCGGGGCCATGGCACCTGCCTCCAGAGCCACTGCCAGGCTGCGGGTGCACCCGGGGCCGGGGGGAGACGCGGGGGGGGCTGAGGGAAACCCCCATCCTGCCCCCGGCCGCTGCCCCCAGTGCTCTCGGGGTGCCCGGGCCTTTGCCCCCCATCGCACCCCGGGGATGCAGGGACAGGGACGTGCCGGGCGGGGACGATGCTCAGCCTCACGGAGGAGGATGCTCAGCCCTGTGCCATGGCGTCCGCCTGGCCCCGCTCCGGGGATGCTCCAAGAAGAGGCCCCAAGGCAGGCGTAGGGCAAACCTCGCACGTCCCCTGGGCTTCGGGGGGGTGACTTCTCCCCCTCCCACAGCAAATGAGGTCACTTTAAACCCGCTCTTCGCCCCGGTCCCAGCTAGCAAGGAGGGGGGAGCCCCAGCAAGTGACAATAACCCTGTCTGACACCTGAAGTGATCAGCAGCGACAGGCAGATTGCGCGGGGAGAGCCTCTGCGCTCCCATCACGGCAACACCATGACAGGGACCAACCCCCCCCCACCGGGGACACCTCCGAGGGATGCAGGGCTCTCCTCTTGCCGGGAGGTGGGTCACCCCACTGCGCTGCTCCCAAAGGGCTGTGGAAATGGACGTCGGATGTGGAAGACCCCCAACAGTCAGGGTCCACTTTTGGAG
>JAVJGG010000024.1:28671466-28687203 GCA_035590195.1 Aviceda cuculoides | reverse complement strand
CCCCCCCACAAATACCAAAATGAAATCTATAAATGCTGCTGGGGTCACACATATCCCAGCATATTCCCAGTAATGGTCTCTCTCGGCTTCTGGTTTGCTATTCAGCTCCTCAATTATTTATCTCCGCAAGGAAACGGGGAAACAAACTCAGTGAAGCAAACTTCGGGCCCTGTAGTGACACTGTGAGTTATTAAAAAAAATAATAAAAATTCCCCAATGAGTCATTTAAGATGTATTTAATCAGCTCTAACCACAGAGACGACAGTCATAACTAGCTGCTTAGTGCTGGCATCAGCCAGTGAGGGCCAGTGGCAGGGCTGAATCAGGATCCTCCCATGGCATTCCCCAACAGAGATATTTAGGGGGGCTCCTGCTGGTGGAGGGTAAACTCTGAACGTCCTCATTTACAGTTTAGGGTGGCTGGGGGTAATCATAAGCTCCCCGTAACCCCCATACATGTCTGGGCTGGGGGAATGCCGCGATGTGGGGGATGTGGGAGGTTATAGAGACTGGTGGGATGCGGGGGATGGAAGGGTGCAGGGAATTTGGGGGATGCAAAAGGACGCAGGGGGGTGTAGGGAATGTGGTAGGAGGTGGGGGATGCAGGGTGCACAGGGGGATGCAGTGGATGCAGGGCTGCAGGAGATGGAGGAGACCGGGGGGACTCAGGGGGTGCAGGGGTGGTGGGGGGCACGTTGTGCCGGGGGGCTCTGGAGAGCCTTTCCAGGGACTTGGAGAGCAGCAGAGTGTGCCAGGTCAGTTCCTCGGGAGCGGTGCTGACCCGTCCCCAGCACTCCCCTGCCCTCCCGAGCCCCATCCCAGCTCCGACGCCGAATGTCCGTGGGGGTCAGCAGTGAATGGGCTCCCTGAACACCACCTCCCCGTGACAGTGGGTGTCCGCCGCAACCAACCGGGCGCTGACTCCGTGCTCAGGAGAGACCCCCCTTGCCCCTGGGGGTCACTTGCTGTGGGACCCCCCCGCTCGTCACCTCTCGCACCACGGCCAGGCCTCTCTGCTCCCTCAGCCCCAGGGACCTGCTGGGTCTCCTCCCGGGCTGGAGAACGGCGGTGGCAATCCGGGAGATGGCTTAGGGCTGTGCAGAGGGTGTCTACAGCCCAGTATGGGTGGGCTCTAGTAGAGACAAGCTGGGGGGGAACCACTGGCCTGGGAGGTGTTAAGAGCAGCTTATCTTTAGCTCAGCCCTTGCTTCCAGCTCAAAACCAGAGCCACCCGCAGCTAAAATGCTCGTGCCCAAATTGTGATGTGCTTTGAACTGGGGCTTATGTGCGCTGCAGAAGGGGAAGTGTTGAAACCTGTTTTGCTTCAAGGGATGCTCTGATCCACCCTCCTCTCCCCACTGAGGGCATCCGGGAAGTCATAGAATCGTTTAGGTTGGAAAAGACCTTTAAGATCATCGAGTTCAACTGTCAACCATGCCCACTAAACCATGTCCTCAAATGTCCAGCACAGACCCCTGCTGTCACCCCACGGCTCCCTGGCTCTGCGCTTCCCAGCCCTCCCACCTCTCTGGTCCTCTGCCCTGGGAGCCACCAGCCACTGAATGCTCATTTGGGCAACGCTTAACCCATTGCTCCACCGCCCCCGGAGCCGGGCGTAGCCAGCGAGCTCTCTCCTCGCATGCCGCCGGCACGCCGGGCTCCGCTTCAGCTTGAACACCGAGAAAAGCAAAGGGCATAATTTTAGGAGAAGCGTGTGAAATGTGTTCTGGCAGATCAGCCGAAGAGCTCTCCAGCGAAAGGAAAGCATTAACATTTGCAAAAGGTCCTTGCAACAAAGCAAAAAATTCCCAGCAGGCAAATCCAGATGTGGGGATATACAAGTCCCAGGATTCAGACAGGGATAGGACAGGTCCACTGGTTTTGGAATGGTCCAGGAGTGTCCCAGCAGGGAAACATCCCTGGGCAGGAGTGTTACGCTAGTGGGATGAAATACTGGAGGCAATTGGAGCGCGAGGGACTGCTGGCTCCTGGCCGGCATCGATGGCACGCAGAGGTGCAAGGGTATGGGTTTAGACTTGCTTGGGACAGGATCTCCCCTGGGTCTGAGCTCCTTTTCTCTGCCAGCCCCTCTCTCCCACATGATGGATTTGCAGAGAAAGGAGGGGAAAAAACCCCTGAAGCCTGCAGCCTGTGATTCATCCTTACGATATTTGCACTTATTATTAGAAAGACAAAAATATAGCCAGAGCTGGAATTACAGATTTAGTAAGCAGGACTGCCTATTTCAGCATATACTGCTCTTCCCAATAATTCTAATGCTCCAGGAGACCAACTTACACCCTCACTACTATTAAGGCATTGCCCTACCCCATATGCTTATACATCTGGGTGGATATATTAAGCGAGCAAGTCCTTCAGGGCCGGCGACGCTTGGGTTCCTGGTGGTGCCCGCTCAGCACGCTATGCAACCTGCCAGTGCCTGTAAACCTCTGCCTTGACATTCAGCCTCCTGTTAACGCTCACCCAGATTTTGGAGATATATCGGTCCATGGAAGCCGTGGGCGGAAACGACTTGTTTGCTCTCTGCTTTACAAACCTTCTCCATCCCGGGCAGGGAGCCTGTGCCAAGGGGGAAGAGGGGGAGACCCTGAGCTTGCTGGTTCCTTGCTGTAACTCAGCCCTTTGCCCCAAGCCCCCAGCTTTTTATGGACAAATTATTAACAAACCCCGCAAGGGCCCAATGCCGCCTTCTTGATCCCAGGGATCTCAGCAACCATGCCCGGCCCCGTGCCAGCCCTCGTCCCCGTGCCTGGCTGGTGGTCTCTGCGCCCACCAGGGAGGGAGGGCAGCTGATGTCTCCCCGTGACACCTCTCTGCACTACCCCACCAAGGAGACCTGCTGCTGCCCGTGAGCCTGGCAGCCGGCCCAAAAGCCACAGCGTCCCCCCGCACTGGTTCTCCCTCCCCGCCTGAACTGCTAGTTGAGGTCAAGTGGCCTGGGTATCTGCTGCAGTCTGCTGGCTTGGTTTAAGACCTTTTGGTCTGCTAAGAAACTAGGTTCATTCAGCATTGTGGCTGCCTGCAAAAGATGTTTTCCAAGGTTTAATGAAGCAGCAGGCAGCTGCATGATCTGAAGAAGAGCAAATAAACTACCAGGTGTGGTTGCTGGTCTCCAGCATCTGGCTTATGAAGCATTGGTGTGCTGAGCCCGCTCCAAGTGCAAAAGCCAACACGGTGGGGCCAGGAAGGCAGCACCAGACCCTGCAGCCGACACAGACCTCGTCCTACCACGAGCCGAGGGCATGGTGGGATGAGGATGGGGAGGGAGGTAGCAGGCTCCCATCTGGGAACAGTGGGTGCCGTGCCCTTCTCATAACCATGTTGTTTGGAAGGGTCTTATTTGTCCAGGCAGGTCTCCTCAGCAGACCGGCATTGGGAAGACCCCCTTGGTCCCCGTACCCAACCTGGCAGTCAGTCAAGGGCTGCGGAGCAATCCAGCAGCGAGCCTTCCAAGGTATGTCAAGCTGGCCCACTGCAGAACCAGCAACCACCTTTTCCACGGCAGCTCTCGGCCAAGGCATGGGAGCTGTGCTCATGGCGGGCTAAGAGTAGCTCTGGCCAGAGGCACAGGAAATTTGGGTGTGTTTTCCCCTGGGATGACAGCACGGCACCTGGAGCAGCTCAGACCAGGGAGGTGAGCGGGGCCCCAGGATCTGTCCCTCTGGCCACCACAGCCCCCGCAGGGATGCAGCCCCAGTGGGGTGAGCAGTGCGGTGACAGGCGTTTTGGCAGCAGCACGGTGACCCGCACGGCCAGGGTCTGCGGGGAACATGTCCTTGTGTGATGCTTTCCTGCTTTTTTTGGCAGTAAGGGAGAGCCACTGCTTTTGGGGGGGATTTTCCGATTGCTCCATCCCCAGGGAAGGAAAGGGACGGCATAAGGGAGCCAGCTCTTGGGATCGCACATGGCAGGAGACTCTGAGCCCCTGATGTTGTCGTGTTTGCTGTGAGAGGTGCTGGGGGACTCCACCTTTGGGATTGCAAAACACTGGGTGACCCCAACTGCTCACTGGAGAGGTGGTAGCACCCCTATTTCTGTCCTTGGCCTCCTAAGGAACATGTGGGAGGTATTTTTATCCTCCTGCTGGCTCCCTTAGTCACCGGTGCTTGCTTTAAATGGGTCAAGAGGGAATAAAGATGCTGCAGCCCTTGCTCCCTTGCTGCCTGTCTAGGAGCACATTTACCAGCAGCACCAATGCTCTTGCTCTCCATCCCGGCCAAAAGTGCTGTTGTGGACCTGGAGATTGGGGAGAGATCTCCTCCACTTGGGCAGTGTCACCTGCGATTAACTCCTCATTAAAAGCCTGGTGGCGAGGCAGCCCCGCTGCAGAGGTGCCACACATCAGGACAGAATGGGCTCTCTCCCGGGAAGGCGGAGAGGAAAGTGGCCACCCTGATGGTGGCAGAGGCAGCGTGCCAGGGTGGAGAGATGCACGGAGGAAAGGGGCAGCAGGAGAGAATCCAGAGAGTCCCAGACATGTGGGTACAGGGCAGCAGGGCTGGCCCTGGAGCAGCAGGGGCAAATATAGCCCCACTGAGTTGTTTCAGGAAGGGGCCGAGGTGCACTGGGAGAGCCCACAAGATTTGCATCTGTTACCAGCAAGGCCGTGACAGCATTTGACATCAATGACCCCAAAAGGACGGTGATCTTCCTGGGACATGGTGCCACTCACTGCTGCAAGCCCCAGTGTGCTCTGCTGCACGCTCTCGCACGCTTCATGATCGTGGTGCTGGCACGGCTTGGGCGAGCCTGCCCGGGCACCGCGTTTCATGGGCTTGTGTCTGGATACACCCCCCGCTTCCACCTGGGAATCACAGGAAACCTCGGAGGGTTCGGAGCCAGGGCTCTGCCCGAGCATCTCCTGCAGCCCCGCTGCCCTGGCACAGCCCGGCTGGGCCGGCGAGCAGTGCGTCCCTCTTCTAGCGGCGACGCTAGCTGGCGGCCGGGCCAGGACATTTTAAAGGGTTCGCTCATGAAGGGTGACAGCAGAGCTGCACGTCTGCCTGCACCCGGCGTTTCGAGGGTGCGATTTCCACTACGGTCGCCTTTGCAGCTGACACCCGGTTTGGAGGGGACAGAGCTGGTCTCCAAGGTGACCTCAAGAGATGAGCAGGGGGTGAGCCGCAGCACCCAGGGCAGATTTGGGCCTAATTCTTGTGACATCTTATACCCAGAGAGAGAGAAAAACAGCAGGAGACGAGCCGGGTGCGGGGGGCGGGGGCGATGGCTGACAGAACCAGGCAGTCGTCTCCATCACATTTAAGGGAGTTCGTTTTCCTCCTGTCTCCTCGGATCTGTCCTCCCCCTGCACTTGCACGGAGCCACGCAGCTCGGCTGCCCGGGGGAAGAGGCGAGAGGAGGGGGATCAGCTCATCAGGAGACGTCCCGGACAGGAGCCGCGGCTCCAGGCAGGCCATGCAGATGGGAATGCATCCCCCGGTGTGAGCCAGATGGAGAGCGGGGGGCCAACAGCGTGCCCGGGACCCCCGCCACGCACAGGGAGGGTGGGATGGGTGCTGGCAGTCCGGCTCACCCACTCTGGTGGGAAAGCATCTTTGGTGCAGGAGGAGACTGCAAAGTCCTTCCAGGCCACCAGCAGCTGTCCCGGGGGGGGCTGGCACAGTGCTACCCTCGGGCACCTCGAGGCAGGCGCCCAGCCTGCAGAAAGCCAAAAGCTGGCATAAAGATGGTGAGTAAAAAAAAAAAAAAAAAAGAAAAAAGCGAAGTCTGGGGACGTTTCTTATTTCATCTCCAGCTCCTGAGCCTCCAGGCTACACTCATTTTACCTTTGTAAGGCTTTTCTCTGTGAGCCAGAGGACTAGAAACCCACGTCTTGCTTACGAAGGCAGAGCTCCACAGGCACTTGTGTGGGTGGGGAACCTGGCAGGTCTTTTGGGGCTCCAGGCCCTTCAGTTTCTAAAGCCCCTGAGCCCCCTCGCACAGCTGGGGAGGGGGGAGTGGAGTGGCACAAGAGCAACAGCAAGGGCAGCGTGGCTGGCGGAGGCATCCGCGCCGGAGGTAGAGCCGGTGCAATGGGAAAATGTCTCTGGCTATGATGTGGACGACAGTGGAAGGGCCGCTCAGGTGTTGCTAATTTTTAAGACTGAGCTTTTTTTTGCCTTTGCAGTTCGGCTGCTTGGCAAGGCATGGCATTTCTCCGCTGCTGCTGTCCCGGCCACCTCTTCTCCCACTGGTCCTGCTGCCCGCCAAGGGCAGGCTGGTGGTGGCCGCTGTCACCATGCAGCCAGCAAGCTCCTGTTCAGAGCTGAAGGACAACCTGGAAATGTGAGCTAAACATCTAAACATGAGCTCAGTGTTAAAAAGTCCCCTGCTCTTCCAAAGGGCCCTTTGGTACGAGGCATCTCTGATGCACGTCCCACTTTCCTGCTGCAGGATGGTGCAAGTGTCTGGGATTTTCTCCTTCACCTAAAGTATTGAAAACACTTTAGCTAGAGCAGCCTTAAGCTATCAGCCCTCCCCATGAAACGGGGGCTCCAACCTTCATTAAGGGGGCAAACTGGAGCAAGAGAGCTCCCACATTTCTAAACACTTAGCACTCTGCATCCTCCACACCTCCCAAAATCAGAGGCCCAAGGTCTTGTCTCAGGCTCCTGAATGCCAAGGGAGCAGAAATGAAGAGATGCTTCTGGCTGTGCTGTGCTCAGCAACCTGCCTGTGACAACGTGGCCGCTCTGGGGCACACTGGGGAGCAGCATCCTGAGCCAGCTTTGCTCTGCCCAGCGTGTGCCCCCCCTTCCCACGCCCCAGGCAGGACCCTGGCGAAGGGACCCTCCGGCCAAGCTCTTCTCCCAGCACCCAGCTCGCCGCGTGGCAGCCTCCCCTTCCCCAGCGGTGCAGGAGCCAGCTGCTCCATCCTTAAAAAGGATGGCGGACGGGAGTTTTTACACCTATTTCGGACCTGGCCCAGGACTGCTGGGCTCTCCGTGCTGCTGGCGGTAGAGGGGAAACTCATTGCTGGTGGATGCCAAGTCCTTATTTTTCTCCTGGCGTCTGCAATTACCTCTGTTGGTTGTGACAAATATTGGCAAGCTTTAAAAATTGGCAGGGCAGCTGCAGCCCTGCATTTACACCCCTTTCTCCGGCGGCCACAGCCCTGCATTTAAGCCCGTCGCCAGCCAGGGCACGAGCATCATCATCCTCCAGCCGCGAAAGGCCGATGGCACATCCTGAAACACAGCGCGGGGACAGAAAAAGGGCGAGACCAGCGGGCGACCGCGCGGGGTGGCCGTGGGCTCTCGTCGCACCCGTCGGCGAGAGCCCCGTTTGGGGGGGCGTCGGGGACTTCTCTCTCCGCAGCAACCGTTAGACCCTGAACTAGTCCTGCAAGAGGAGCGACGAGCGAGGGTCGGCACCCGCCCCGCGCAGGGCCTGGGGGGCTCGCACGCGGCTCCGCCGTCCCCTCCGCCCACACCCCGCCGGCAGGACCCCACGTGCGCGGGCGCGTGGCCCGGCCGGCGCAGAAGTGAGAGCAGACCTGTCACATCCTCCTCCCTCAGCCCGCTCTGCTGCTTTGGCACGTTTTTAATGATGCATGGCTTGCTCCAGCCTGAGAGGATCCTATAGCCACATACACGTCTCGCTGTCTGGATTTTCAGGTTTCTGCTCTTCTTCGTAATTTAGTCCTATTCCTCCCATTGCACATTTGCCCTCTTACCTTGTCCTTTTGGAGCTGCAGGTAGTTACTGAGCCCCTCATATGGCCTCGGCACTTCACAAACCTCACGTAGATCTTCAGAAATAATTTGCCGGGAGTCAGTATCTCACCTTCCTTTCCTTCCCTTCTTTTCCCCAAGATTTTCCATGGATCCTCCTGCATCCCTGGTCACAGGAGTTTCTGCTGTCACCTGTCCCCCAGTCCCTTGCCTCCCTGGGGTGGGTGCTCCCACCCAATGCCCTTCTGTTTGCCTCAAAGCCACTTGCTAATTCGCTCTTCTCTCACCTCTAGACTGCACCGAGCCATGCCAGCCTTCTCCCTTCCTCACATTATACAGGATTTTTTATCCCCAGAAATATTTGCTTAAGCCGAATCTCACCCCTCCAGCTTTCAATGGCCTTATGCTCTATGTGGTGGCTTCACAAGTGTCAAGGGACAGTCCCTCACCTCCTGACGAGACAGGGAGGCAGGAGGGGTGAGGGATCTCCAAGGCACAGGCTCCCATGCCGAGGCTCTTCTGCTGTCATTAGAAATTATGGCAACGCCGACAGCAAGCAAACTGCATTTTAAAATGAGTATCAGGAAGTAGAGGGAATATTTTGCGTCTTCCTGGGCTGTTGCAATGGGGAGTGGGGCGGAGCAGATGCCCAAGGCTCGGCAGTGGAGAATTTCCACCCCTGGCTACGGCAGGTGATGAACACTTACTTGGGTTCAAGGGAAACCCAGACAAGCTCAGGAAGTAAGTAGAAACCCTTCTAGACATACCAAACCCAGGAAAGGACCCCTGCATCAAAAGCCCTCCAGCCCCAGGCTGCTGGAAGCGAGGAGATGGCCTGGGGAAAGTCTCATTAAACACTTGCCCTCCTACTATCTCCTCAGCATCTCCCTTTGGTTGCTGTCAGAGATGCTTCCCAGGGCTGGACAACCCCTTGGTCTGATGCTGCCTGCTCTTACCCTTCCTTCTGAGGGGCTCAAAGCCGTGACGGCTTTGGCTGGCATCCCTGGGTGACAAACACAGGACTCATTTCACCCAGAGCCCTGCTGCTGCTGGCATCTGTCCTGTCCCTGGGCTGGGATTTGGGAGGCGGAAGGAAAATGCCGTATCTGGTGGAAACACCAAGGTGACTACCAGCTGTCGGAGCAAGGCTCCTGCCAGCATGGTGCAGTGACGGTTCCTATGGGGGAAAGCAGCACACATGATTTTTATTCTCCCAAAAGACAGAGGTTTATTGCCTAGCAAAATGTCATCGGGTTAATGACAGGAGACCTGAAGCAAATCCCTGATGCTAATAGGATTGGGCCATCTTCAGCAGGTCTCACTCACAAAGGCGGATCAGGCCAAAAAGAAGCTGGCTCGAGAGCCCGTAGGGTCCCAGTGGCCAAGGGAGCTCTGCCCACAGCCAGCCCTCTGGTAGCAAAGCCTTCTCCCTCCTCTCTAATCCATGGAAAAGAGACATCAAAGGGCCAGTTCATCCGCCCCGGGACCGCTCTTGGGAAGCCAAGGGCAAACAGAGCCTACCGTCTGCTGATGGAGAGGGGAAGAACTCGGCATGTGCCCAGGGAAGGGCAGCCAGGGAAGGTGATGGTCCCGAAGGCAGCACGCTGCTCCGTGCGGAGGCAATGTGAGGGGGCAACACATCTGCACCTCCGTGTTTTCTTTAGCTTCTCGTTCACCCTCGTCCTCTGCCATGTGAAAAGCAAACCTGATCTGCTGAGAGCCTCTTCCCTTCCCTGGTATTAGTGAAGGACCTTCCCTGCCCAGTTCTGCTCATGAGCCTTCCCCAATGCCTGCCTGAAGTCCCTCTTTCTCAGGACACATCCAAATATTTTTTCACCCCTTTGCACCTCAAGCAAGGGCAGGAGTGGGAAATCTGGGGCCAGCCTTTGCTGGAAAAGGGTTATTGTAAGAGGAGGGAGGTGCTGAGCTCCTCCACGTCCCCACTGGAGGAGCCTGTACCCCAGCATGGGGCAGAGCAGGTGGCGGAGGAGGTGGATGTGCTCCTGCTGCCAATGTCCCACTAGCCAGCCTCTGTTTCTGTGTTGAAACGTTGTCCTTGTAGAAGAAAAGGAGATTTCATCCACTTGCTGGGAGGTTTGAGGCGCCGGGCAGCCCTGCTCGGATGCCCGCCGGCTGCCCCGGCCAGCCTGCCCGGCACGCAGACTCTAGCGGTAGACGGGCCGCTCCGATCCCCAGGGCTCCTCTGGCCGCGGCGTGTCCACCGACCCTCCCTGAGATGTCTGCCAGCACAGGGCCGCACGGCACACCTGCACCCCTGCGCCGTGCATGGACACACGCACGCACCGCTCCGCCGGGCACCCACGTGCATGCACGCGCCCACACACGTGCAGCCCCCCACCATGCATTTACATGGTTACCCGTGCACATACGTGCTCACCCCCCCACATACATGTGCACCCACAGACCTTACCACACGCTCAGACACGCACCCCCCCCACACACACATTTACGTGGCTGTGTCCCCCCTTCCACAGCCTGTATTCCCCGTGCCCGCCCGGCTCATCCGCCCTTACGCCGCGCTACAACCGCACGCACGATTATACCCGCCTGGCCCAAACCAGAGCCCCCCACATGTCCCCTGGTGCCCCGGCGATGAGGACGGGCGGCTGGTTTGCACGGAGGCGTCCCATCGTGCCGGCCGTGACGCCCCGTGGGCTCTCAGCCTCCTGCAGCACCTGAGCACGCCTGGCAGCCGGAGCCGGAGCCCGCGCTTGGCATGGCCGCCCTTCCCGAGGAGAGGCTCCGCCGGCCGCTGCCGGTCTGCTGCCGGGACGGCACACCGCACGCTGCTCCCGGCCATATGGCTCCTCTCGCCAACCCTGCCTCGGCTGCCGGAACAGGCGCCCGAAATCCACCCGCCCCGGCGAATGCCAACTGCCACCACCGCCATCTCGGGTCCTGAAGCGCGGCAGGGAAAGCGTCGGTTCCCTTTTGCTGCCACAGGCTGGTTTTTATTGCTCCACAGCTGGCAAAAGCAGCCCGGGGCTGGGCCCGCTGCCTCCCACCCGCTCTGCAGCAGACCCCCCCCCTTTACCCACAGTAGTGTCCCCTGCCCCAGGGATGCCCTGCATGTGGACGGCTGCTCTCATCCCTTTTCCATTTGGGTGTTTTGCCCTAAATGATTGCGGTTTGAATCAGCACCTTGCGTAGGGGTGGTCAGGGGTGAGAGCGTCCAGGGGAGGGGGCGTGGGGAGGGGGAACGCAGCCAGGGATGCTGCGGCACTGCAGGTGAGCTGGGCTGTGCACCACCACCTCCGGGTGTGCTTATATGGTCTTTTAATGCTCGAAAATGCTGGCGGAAACTTGCTTTGAACAGGAACGCAGAGGATGCTTGGGCTCCTGCCAGGATAGCGGCAGGGATTGCCCGCACAAGCCCGGAATGGGGGGGAGGTTTGGGGCTGGGCTGTTCCTGTTCCGCTTGCAGGCACCAGTGAGAGGATGGGATTGGGTCCAATGTCCTGCCGGCTGCCCTGAAGTCCAGATAAGTGTAAAGGGGGCTGAAAAGACCCCATACCCATCCACAACACAAAATCCAGGCCATGCCAGCAAAGCCCCTGGGGCCAGAGAGCTGCTGGGTACTGAGTATCTGAGCAGGGGGAGCATTCACCAGCATGGCCCCCGGCACCAGCACGGTCTCCGGGATCGATCCTAGATGCAAAGTCCATATGCAGCCAGCCCCACCAGGACCCTGGGGGTCACAGCCGATGCTCAGAGGCCTCTGCGGCACAACTGCCCTGTAACAGCAGCAGCTGGGGGAGCTCGGGCTGCCAGCCTGGATCCTGCTTGCCCATACCGCAGTGTAAATTACAAATAAGCCCTTGCGTTTTGCTGATTTTCTCCTGATTCCTCTGGATGTCATTTGGGTTCGAATCCAGCCGCCTTTGGGAAGCTGGGAGCTTGCAAATCTCGACTTTTGAATGTTTGCAATTATGATCGTAATGGTAAAGGCACATATGCTTCTGTGTTCTCTATAAGCCATTACAAGGCACAGTTGCTCTTTTACAGCCGTTTTACAGCCAGAGCATCAAGCACAGGCAGGGCAATAAAACCCTCGTGCACATTGGGCTGGAAGTAGGGTGGCTGGGGGCTGCTCTGGGCTCTGCCACTGTGTCCCTGTGCCCCTCCAGTGCATTTAACTTCCCCCTGCTTTAGCTCTCCATCACCAACACCAGACACCCAAGATCTCCTTTGGGCTCCCCTATCTGCTGAGTCCATGAGGACGTGTGGAGGGGAGCAGCATCTTACTGTGCATTAAGCCCAGCACCCAGCCCTGGGAATCCCTTACCCCAGTCCTAGACAGCAGGTCCAGGAAAACTCAAGAGTTCCCAGTGGAATGCTGATGTCCAAAGAAATTTCCCCCATAGTGAAGACAAATGCAAGGAGAGCCTCTTCCCCAGTTCTGTGCCTGGCTGGAACAGCATCAGCTTCAGTGGCTGAAATTTTGGAGGGGAACAAGTTTTTCCGGGGTGTGCTGGGAAATGGTGGGAGGTGCTGGGGAGCACTCCTGCCCCGGCACAGCCCTTCGGTGTGGGGCATCCACCCCACAGCAGCATCTTTTTCTCTGTTCACCCCTTGGCCCAGGGGCCAGCTTGGTCCTGCATGACAAAAATCACTTTTTGGGGCAAATGTCTCAAATGAATCCCTGGCTTTAGGAGGGGCTCCCTGGGTAGCTTTGGTGCTCTGACCCCCACCGCCAGCTTTCCCCAGGAGCTGATTGCACCCCAAAGCCTCCTGCGCTCAGGGAGGCTCCCGTGGCTTTGCTTCACGTTGGTGATCGCTCCCTCCTTCTCCTCCTCCTCCTTTGGCAGGGGCCTGGCAGCTCTGCCTGGCTTGCACCAACATGATCGGCAGGGATCTGAGTCTGTTGGGCTCTCTGGCTGCAACAGAGAGGATCTCCTCCAGATCACCATGCCCTGCCAGAAACAATCTGTTTATAGTATCAGTGCTCAGCTTATCTCTCCCCTCTCCGTGTTGAACCGCCCGTATCCTATTTCTGCAGGTGCAGAGACACCCTTCTGTAGTCCGGGGGGTGGTGCCACTGCAGGGGATATTTCTGTGACATCCTCCAAGGCTCGTAGCCAAAGCCTACCGGAGCTCCGCTCCCAAATCCCCATCCCCAGAAGTGCCCGCGGATGACACAAGCACATCCTTTGCTTTTTCTCCGGAGGTCCCTGCTGACCTCAATTTTCCTACAGGTCCTGCTGCTGATTCCCGGGGATGTGAGAGGTGTGGGTGCCAGGCTACAGGATTTCCCTCCCACAGCCCCCTCCCTTTTGGGATGCAGCTAGTGGCTGGGTTGCTTATTTGACAAAGACGAGCTGACGGCTCAGCGGGGCTGTGGGCTGCGGCCCCCGGTGCCAGCACCGCACGGAGCCAGCCCCTGCAGGGTCTTGCCCTGCGCACCAGGGACATGCCAGGGGCAGGGGGTGGGTGGTCCTCCACACCGTGCCCCTGGATTTGGTGTCCTTCTGGGCTGACGCACGCAGCTAACACCTGCTAGTGAGCGGCTCTTCCTCCCTTTCGCTCCCAGAGACCCTTTAAATCGGCTGCTTCACACTCAGTGAACATCTTCTCCCCCTTAAAACCATTCCCTTTCTCCCAGGTCATGCCAGGCAACCATTTTCCAGCAAACTCCCTGATTTTGGCCAGTTTTTCACACTGCCTGCTAACAGCCTGCTAAAGCCTCCGGGCCCCTGGGGCGGCTCTGTGTGCACACACGTCGGGAGCGATCGCCCGGCGCCTGGGAAATGATTGCTGGCATTACCTGGGCAGCCAGCAAACTTTGCTTGCGCAGCTTCTGCTGTCAGCTATTAGTGCTAACGACCCCCACGTCTGCAACTTCCAGCCGATGGGGCCTTTCACAAGAGAGCCCCTCTGAGATTCAGGGAAAGCGAGGCTTTTGGAGATGCGCAGTTTTCTTCCACCTCACTGGCTTTTTATCTCTTTCGGGAAGCTCTGGAGGCTGCAAGCTACCTTACCTAATGGATCGCTATTAGGTTGCGGCACTGGAGGCCGATTGGACATGTCCCGGGCTCCAGCTGCTCTCCTTAGCTGCGTTTTCAATGACTTTGGCTTTTGCCAGCTTCCAGATGGGAAGCGGCCGGGGGCCTGCGGGGTCCAGCCTTGGTGACCAGGGAGAGGTTATTTTATCCCTTAAATCCCTCCCGCAGCAAAACACAGCAGCGTTTCACCCTCGCGGCGGGGGAAGCTGTTTGTGCAAAGCTCTGGCCTGAAACATCATGTCGCCATGATGCGCGGGGAGGAGGAGGACGGCATGTTTCCTCCCCCCGCGCCGCGGCACGTGGCGCAGGGTTCTCCCACCTGAGCAGCTCGCGATGGTGTCACATCCCGTCTATGGCGAGGGGGGAGTGACTCAGATTCGCAAATCCCCTCAGTGTGGATTAAAGTGAAATAGCACTCGAGGTTCGTACATAAACATCAACTTTAACGGGAAACTTCTATAGCAACAAATATTCCACAAACAATGGCACTTTCACAACTAGACATACCTAAGCTATATGGCTTTATGGGAGATCAAGGTCAGTCTTGCATTACTTAACCATTTAAACTATGACTTAGAGACTATTTAGAAGAGGGGGGAGAGAGAGCGACAGAGACAGAGAGACAAAGAGGTCATCAGTCCTGGATCCAGTGTTGGACTTGCCAGTGGGGGTGTTTGGTGGGGAAAGCCCTCCGAGAACTTGTCCTTCCTTCTTTTATACCTAAAGTGTCCACCCCTGTAGATGGGGATTTGTTGGCATTGAGCAGGTGCAGTGTGTGCTCAGGAATGTTCCAGAAATGAGTCGGTGGTCGTGACATGCACAGTTCATGTCTCTGGAAATGGGTCGATGTGTTGTCAGGGAGTTGCTTCTCCCTCACGGTAGGCATGATTGCTATCTGAGCCTTCTTCCTGGCATATGCATCATTAACTCTTCTCCTGGTTGCTTAAAGTAGGGAAGTGTGAATTTGGAGAAGTGTGGTCCCACCCCTGTGGGGGTCTCTCCTCCAGACAGATATTCCTGTTTACGCAACTCCAGTGCTTTTACAGAGGCCGTTTTCTCCACCAAAGTTTTTTAATGAACGTTTGAGACATTGGCTATAATTTGTCAGACCGCCACGGATGGCCAGCTCTGGCCCCGCGTGCCCACGGGAGGCTGCCCAAGCCCCCAACCAAGGCGGTTGTCCCTGCAGGAGCTCCACGTGGGTGTGAGACCCTCAGCCTGCCACCCGTGGTGGGGCAGGTAAGGGATGGTTCCTGGGGACAGGCTGGTCCACGGGGCTTCAGCGCTGGCCTGAAGGAGGCACCCATCGGAGGGAGTGGAGCCTCCCCGACCCGTTTAATCCCACCTCCATCATTACAGTGTCTTTTTGTACCACCTGGGGGCTGGGGTCTCCTGTGCCCGCGCTGTGCAGCCCAGAGGCAGCCCCGTCCCCCAGGTCAGGGTACCAACAAGGCAAGGCAGGATGAGGCAGAGTCCAGCCTCTCTTTCCTGGAGCGTGGAGGGAATGATTCGCCCAAGGAGACCCTGGTGGTTCTGGATTTGCTGCCCTTCCCTGGGGCAGGACGCGGGACTGTCCGGAGAGGACGAGGCTGCAGCCGCAGCTCCCACGTGTCGCTGCCCCTCGCCCCAGCCGCCCTTGTCCCGGCCTGCACAGCATGGGCAAGGGGCTCGGTGCCGCCTCAGTTTCCCCCACCCTGCTCTTGCCACAACAGCCCCAGAGCAGGGAAAGCAAATCCTGCTTTCTGGGGAGAGGACCCGGCAGTGAGGATTAATATCATCTTTATGCGTGGCACCGGCCAGAGCGCAGAGCATGGGGAGCACAGCACCCAGAGGAGCCCAGACTTTGCAGCCTGAACAAGGGGCCGTTTAGCAGCTTGCTAAAAATCATCATGGCTCGGAGGCGGACGTGTTTCTGGGGGTGCCCCAGCAGCCCCCTGCCTCACCCGTCCAGCATCCCCCCTGTGCACATCTCCCCTCGGGGGGTGCCCCGATGCTGACACAGGGCTGGGGCTGCCGCTCCC
>JAVJGG010000024.1:28650263-28660527 GCA_035590195.1 Aviceda cuculoides | reverse complement strand
CTGGCCACCCTGCGCCCCGAGGGGCCGCCCGAGGCCTTCGGCCCCGCCACCCCGCTGTACGGCCAGCCGCCCCGGCACCTGGCCACCAACAGCAAGACCGAGGTCACCGTCTGACGGCCGGCGCCATCGGGGCACTGGGGCCGTCCCCTCGCCCGAGCATCGCTGCCGGCCTCCCCCGGGGGCGGCCCGCCGGAGCAAAGCATCGCGGGTCCTGCCGAAAGCGCGAGACGGACGGCCGCGGGGGGAGACGCGCCGTCCTTCCTCTCCCGGGGATGGGGGCTGCCGGCCGCGCTTCGCCATCGAGGAGGCGCCGTGGGCCAGGCCGTCCCTCTCATCTGGGCGACAAGTTTCAGCCGTTCTCAGCCCATCCCGTGAAGAGGCTGAGCTGGGGGCACACTGGCCGAGCAGCACGCTGCTCAGGGGACAGGGACGATGCCGGACAGACTACAGCTCCCAGGGATGGGAGGAAACATCCTGCTGGGGCCAGGCACCCCCACCTAGCTCCCGTGAGCAGGTGTGGGAAGCGCAATGGACTCAAAAGCACCTCCCGGCACTGCCGGCAGAGTCCGAGCAGCCTCCTTCCCTCCCCAGCCTCCCCTTCCCCACTGCCCCGGCCTCCACCTCATCAATAAAAAATACATTAAACTGTATGGCCTGGGTATGGATTGGCGGGGGGACCCCACGCTGCTCCCAAAACCCCAGCTCCTTCCCCCAGGCAGCAAAGCCCATTCCCACAGGGCCGGGGGAACCCCCCCCGATGGGGGAAGTGGTGGGAACACAGCTTCCAGGGCCAACGGCAGAAACCTTGGAGCAGCTACACGAAAACCAAACAGATCTCCTGTCTGAGGTTTAATGGTTCTGACAGTTTTACCAGGGGGAGCAGAGAAACAAAGAGATGGAGCGAAAGGACATCGTTCTGAGCAAGGTCGGGTAAAAGTTTTCCTCCCATATAGATGCTCCTAAAATTGCAGGCTTCTGGCCCAGCTCTACCTCACTTGGCTCTGCTCGAGCCATCAGCCCCTTGGGTCACTTCCAAAGGAGCACAGAGACACCACACATGCTCCACCAAGGGACCATCTTCCGTTACCAGCCGTACAGCTCCATTTTCCAGGTTATCTGGACAAAGGACCGACAGCTTCCTGAGGTGCTTGCGGGGTGGGATGTCTCTGAAGGACATTTCAGGCTCACCTATGCTTAAGAGCAGCTGCTGGGTGGGATGGAGAGGGCTGAGAAAGAGGGCAGGCAGGAGGTGGTGGCAACGTTTGCCTTTATTAGGTAACAGATGCTCAGGCGCCCTGGAACAGGGTTTTCAGACAGCAGATATGTTCCCCAGGGAACCTCCCCACCACCAGTTGCACCTCATATCACAAAGCACCCCTACTCCAAACTCCATGTGGATAAATAGACTTTCTTCACATAATCCATAAAACAATTTCCTCCAACCCGCAAACAAAAAAAAGTTACAGTATATATACACACACACACACATATAAAAAAAGTTGTAGGGGCAGATGGGCAGCAAATTTATAAACAGTGTAGAAAAAAACAGGGCAAAGATCCCTTGCCCTGGAAGGGAGAGAAGTACCATCCGTGGGCGATGCCGTTCGCTACCAGGGTTTCAGCCCAGCAGCCACCCACCCCCAGCCCAGCTGGTACTCCCTGCAGCCCAGCCCCCAGGACTCGGTCCCCCGTTAGCGACGAAGTGAAGCCTCAGCATCTCCCTCTTCCAATTACTAAAGCACAAAACTTCCCACACGTTGGACGCAGATCTGGGGAAACGCAAAATAACTCTGAGGTTGCCACAGGTAAGTTTTTGTATTTTAGGAAAAACCCATGAGCAGGAAGACGGCGCGAGAGCTACTTAAAGAGGAGAAAAAGTAGTAGGGTGTTATCACCCACCCCCGTAAAAACCAGGATCCCTGATAAGCTAGGAAACTTGGGATGGGCAATCCAAGCGCCCCAAACCCAAGAGCTGTTCTGCACACTTGGGATACCTGTTCAGAGCAGATGTGGCTGCCACCAGAGCATCCCCTAGGCTGATCGAAGACACGCAAGGGCATCCTCAGAGGATGAGCTCACCTCTGACTGGCAGCAGGAAGGAAGGGACCCCCCCGCCTGCCAGCGGGGCGAGCGGCACAGGCTGCCAGCCATCACAGCTGGGTGTCACCAGCTATTCCCCAAATAAAGCGGGGGAGGGATGGAAGCATCCTCTGGTCCCCACACTGTTGTTTGCAGCTATAGCCCATGGTCACTGGGAATGGGCTTTGCTCAGAGATGGGTTTCTCCTGGCCCCCGTTTCCATCTTGCTGAAGCCGGGCAACTCCAGAACTAGCATTGTGTTCAATTCCTGCAGCATGGGAAATCCCCCTGCCAGATGCCAAAAGACCCCATGCAAAGTGAGCCCCCATCTTTTTCCCCTCATTTTGGAAGGAGCTCAGACTCTCACGCTCCTCTGCAAAAGCCAGATACATGTAGAAGCTTCTTACAAAACAGCCCGAGTTCCAATTTTGCAGGAGTCAGGCTGTACGGGCCTGACCGGGACAGGATAGGATTGGGCTGTTGCCCTTATCTAAATGCTTCTAGCTGCCGACACAGAGCACATGCCAGTTATGCACAGGGAGAAGCAGTGATGCCCACCTGCCAAAGGCTGGTTTCCACATTTGCATGAGAGGCCAACTGCTTTGCACTTCTTTGGAGAGATGCAACAGGAAAGGCAGAGAGAAAGAGGGCAAACCGTTCCCTCCCTGTCCCCAATCCGCCTCCCCCTCTTGGAAAGTCACAGGCAATTCAACACCTGCAAGTCAAACTGCTCTGAATAGCAATGGTAACAGAGCTGGGAGACTCACACCCTGAACCAGTGCCTCCCAGTCCCTGGAGCTGCTCAAGAGCTGTTGAGCAGTTGGAGAAGGGAAGGAGAAACACCTGAAGACAAGTTCTGGGACTGGGAGTTGAGTAAAATAAAAATCTATTTCTAAAAATTGTTTCTGCATCAACAAAAAGGCACCAGAGCAGCATTCACCCTTCACGCCGAGTGCAGGGTGCTGCAAATCCACCTCTGCTGCCACCCAGCACTGGATGACCAGGGATGCCCCAGCCTTCTACGAGGCTCTGCTTGTAGGCTGCCACAAAGCCAGCCCCCTGCCAAAAACCAGAGGCAGCTATCACAGAAAGGAGACGCCTGAAGTGGAGAGGAAGGGAAATCTGCTGCATTGTTCCCTATGTTTTTGTAAAGCCACAAACACTCCTATAAAAAAAAAAAAAACTGTATAAAAACCGTAGAGAAATTTGCCGGGCAGTACTGGCCCCACGTAATACTCCCAGAGCACCTCTGTAAGCTGGGTCTAGGGGCCTTCGGTTTCCTGACACACAGCTCAAGGAAAGCTGGTGCCTTCCTCCTCCTCCACCTCGGGAACAGCCCCAGAGCCCAGCAGCCCCATGGAGCAAGGCTTGAGCAGATCCTCTGTCCCCCGCAAAGGTTCCTTTCCGCAGACATATTTGGGAAGGGAACAAGACGCCCCTGAGAACAGACACAGGGTGTGCCACTTCTCTATGCCTTGGGCTTGTGGGCTTCTCCCCCAGCAGGGATGGGGGCTCCGGGTTGGGGCAGCGCTTCCCAACAGCCCCGGGCACAGTGGCAAAAACCACACCTGGACAGATTCCTGCTGCAGTGCCTGAGAACGAGCAAGGGGGCTCATAAAGCTAAACCTGGGGCAAGGTAAAAAAACCCAAACCAAACCCAACCACTCCCTCCCTCTCCCACCCCATCGCGATCCCACCAGTACGGCCCTACCCTAGCACTTTTTTTTTTTTTTTTTTTTTTTTTTTAAGCTCCAGAAGGGAAGTCTAGGCTGACGGTCAACCAGGCTGTCTTTGCACGAGGCGGCCCCACGCTGGGGTTAGGAGGCGGCGATGGCCGTGCCCCCGCTCAGCTTGACAATCATCTGCTGGCAGTCGTTGCAGGAGCGCTTGTCCCCCACCTTCTCCAAGGTGCGGGCGGCCTCAGCCAGCAGCACTGCTCGCTGGCCCGGGGAGGAGAGGAAGGAGAGGGGGAGATGGCGGCAGGCCAACAGGATGGCTGTGGCTCGCTCCCTCTGGCCCGGCAGGGTGTCCAGTTCACCTACGTGCAAACAGGAGAGAGAAAGCTCACCGCGAAGCTACCACCTGCATGACGAAACCCTGCCACGCTGGCCCTCGACTGGCACCAGTTAGCACAGGCATCCCCGGCTGGCACCCCCCAGCTGTGCCAAGACTGAGGGGCACCCTGCGGATCCCCAGGCAGTTGCTTTAGGCTGGCAGGGGAGAACGGTCTGAGCTAGAGTCAGGCAGGGACTGGCAATCCTGTCTTCTACAGAGACAGTCCCTTTCACTTCACTTCCTAGGGCTCGTCCCAGCACCGGCACACGCACCTGCCTGTTTCCTTAAACCCCCAAGGGATTTTACAACCAGCAGCATGTCTCTTGGCTCTCCCCTTTAGGATTCCTGGCTTCTGCCTTTGCACCGACCGCCCTGAACCCTGCCAAGCTTTGCGCATGCGTGGCTGCATGAAAGCGAATATTTTCTAGCCTGTTCACCGACACCTCCAGCCAAGGGGTTGGCAGTTCGCGTTAGCCAGCTTGGAGAGAGCGTGGCAGAAGCATCGCCATGAGGTGTAGGCTGACAGGAGCTCGTTATCCTGAGCATCAGACATGGGGAAGACGCTGCGCGTCGCAGCTGTGCCCCCCCACCTTGCCCGAGCGCTGCCCCCTCCCAGGCCCACAGGCAGCGGGTTGCTGCCCAGGCCCCGGAGCCCACCTTGCTTACTGCTCTGGGGGGTGCGTCGCCTCAAGCTGTGCTCCAGCAGCTGGTGGGTGCGGGTAGGGCTGGCACCCGCCATCAGGCGCACCGTGGCCTCGTGGAGGAAGACCTGGAAGGGAAGGTGGGATGGGGGGGGAGAGGTGGGCTGGCATGGCTCGTGCTGCGGCTGAACCTGCGTCATCCCTCAGCCACCGCCACGTCAAGAGCAGAGCACTGACGGCTTGACAACAACAGAGACCCACTTCCCTGCTCCTCCCTGGTCTTCCCACCTGTCTCTGGGGAATTTGCAGGTCAGGGCAACCGCAAAAGGGGGAAAAAAGCTCTTGACACGTGACTAAGTGGCCTGGAAAGGGGGAAGAACAAGAGCAGGGAACAGGGCAGAAAACAGGAGAGCAAACCCTTGCACTGTGGCCTAGGTGGGCATCTCAACCCAGGCTGCTAGTGCAGTGCTCTGAAAACAGCGTCAAACTTTGAAATCCAGCATTTGGACAATACCAGGACAACTCTCTTGTCCAAGCATTAGACTACACTTCCTCTACAGAGGCTTAAAGCTAGATGGTCTAAACAGAACAGAAGCGGGGAAGCCCCCCAAAGAAGCACCTGGCACGCTACACGTGCAGAAGGCATCTGACCCTCCAGCCATCTGCAGAGCCAACATGGCCGAGGAAGCCGCCTTCCACACTCCCTGGAGGGACTGGCCAGGTCTGAAGCCACGTTAAAGGACAGGATGCCACAGTATTTGCTCAGCAATACAGACCCTGCTGATGGTCTTCCAGGCAGGAACTAAAGCGGGCACCTCCCCACACACACCAGACTCACGCAGGAGCCCCCTTATCACCCACCAAGAGAAAGCATGGAGGTCGCTGGCGGCAGACCATCCCGCCCCAGGTGTCCAAACTGCTCAAGCCCACGCACACCCCACGTTTCCGAGGGCTGCTTCCCCGATGCCCCCCGGGAAGGGCTATAGCTAAGCTGAAGCAGGCAAGGGATGCAAGCCGTCACCTTGCGATAGGCGGGCCTGAAGCCATGGGCCAGCTTGCGCAGGCTGCCGAGGTCACGCTGGAAGCCCGTCAGCTCGGCGGCCGAGGCGTGGTAGGTCTCACCCAGGGCCTGGCTGGCGTTCGCCTGCTTCTGCCACAGGCTGGTGCGGAGAGAGAGCAGCAAGTCACAGGCCAGCAGCTGGATCATCTGCAAGAGCCGGGGGCCCGGGCACACACGCCAATTAACACAACCCATCAGGTGAGGAACAGGTCATTTGCTACGCAGCTGCTGACACGGCCCAGGCACCTCCTGGCCAGCCGGGGGGGCTCCCTGGCCCTCCCAGCCCAGTCACCCCACCATGACACACCAAAGGGCACAGGACTTTGCCTTTTGCCCAAGCAGCATCTCTGGGGCTCGGCACCGAGACGTCTAGCCTAAGGAACAAGTGCCAGGCTGTGCCCCAGGAGTGGCTGTCCCCTCCAGGAGGGATGGCATCCCCAAAAGCTGACCCTGACCCCACTCCAGACAAGGCATGCCAAGGGTATATCGCACCAGCAATGCCCCAGCTTTCTGCAAAGGCTTTCCTGCCCAAACAGCAATATCAACTAATGGGAAAGGGCAAAGACAGCCTCGCTACCTGCAGAGGGGGGAATAAAAAAAAAAAAAAAAAAAAAAAGGCAGCCTCGACACAGCCCACAGCAGCTGCCCAAATCCCTTCTCCCCATCTGCTGCTGACCCCCAGCAGCACTCGCTGTCCTGGCTGTTCTTAACAGACTCTACCCACGCTGGCGAAGCAGCGAGTGCCTCTGTACTGCACTGCAGAAACATTGCACAGTTACTGCCACAACATGCAATGCAACTACAATGCACTACAGCTGCCACCCAGGAGCAACAGAAGGGACCAGAACAGTGTCCCATACACTGTGAAGGGAAGCTCCATCTCTAGGTAATCCTGGAAAGAAGAGAAACAAGCCCCATACAAACTCAGGAATAGCATGGCACTCCCACTTCTGCAGTAGAGGGTTCAAACACTCATGAGTGCTGCCTGAAACAGAGCAGGCTTGACTTAATGATGTCCTGCTTTACAGGTGTCAGCAACTTCATTTGGAGGATGGAGATGGATGCTTTCCATGGGCCAAATTTGAAGTGGTCAAAGCACCAGAAGGGGGTGACAGCTACTGGCAGGAGAGGAGCAAGAGCTCAGCTATCTGAGACCATGCCCAAGGAAACGATGCTGTACTTGCAGCTCCGCTCCTCCAGACAGCGGAGGCAGAAAGATGTCAACACCCTTTGCAATGAAAGGGAGGAAGTTTCCCCTCTGCTCCCATGAGACGGAGGCTGGATGGAGAATGCAGATACAAGGAGGAAGTGATATACCTGCAGCAAGACCAACCTTACAACTAAGACAGACCATGTGTTATCCCGGGGCTTATAGCTCTTACACTGCTGAGGACGGTGCTGGAGACACCGCTGCTCATGTTGAGGCTGTTCCACAAGTGACTGCTGGCCCTCTCGCAGTGACCCAGGGAGCTCTGCTGTCCATCTGCCTTCCCAGACAGTGAGGCCTGCATGGCTTTACAGACGTAGAAGGTGGCTTTCACTAGGGCATTCCTGAAAGAGAAAGAGAGCACTGCTTTCGAGCAGTACCATGTCATGCTGCCACAGGGCAGCCCCAGGAGCTGAGCTCAAGCAGCAACCAGCACCAGCTTTCACCCTCCCATCTTCAAGAGCAGAGATATTGTCATTTCTTAGAAAAAAAGATGGAAATTCTTCCTCACCTACACAGACTGCACAGAGAAATGGAAGGAAACTGGCAAAGATGCTTTAATGCAAAAGAACCGAGATGATGACACCAGCCTTTCTGTCAGTGCATGAGTACTGTTTTTTGATTTTGGAAGGCGGGAAGCTGTGCAATTAGAACAAAGCCGGAAGACATCCCTAAAGAAGCAATTCTGACACTTCCAGTCCACAGCTCTAATATCAGCCTGCAAGCCTTGACCTACACATGAACCGCTGAGCACATTCGCATGTCATGTTACTGTGTCCCAGAGCACAAGAGGCGTGCGACTCCAAAGCACAGGTAGGGGTAGCCCTACAGGACAGCGTTAGGGGAAGAGCCACCCCCGTTCAGAAGGAGCAAGGGTTTGAAAGTCACAAGAGGCCTACGCACTCTGACACCTCCAGGGATTTTGGGACGCGCTCCACTTCTGCAAAATGTGACCTCACAGCCGCGTCGTCCCCTCTGAGCCAACCGATCGCCATAGCCACCGCTGCTGACCACCATCTGCACACCACGTCAGGGCCTGTGAAACAGAATCATAAGCTGCAGCCCGGGAGAGGACACCCGGCTCCTTCCCGCTCGGAGAGCGGGCAGGCGTCGCGTGCCCTGGCCAGTGCCTTCGGCCGAGATCGATGCTAACGAGCCCAAACTGATCCCACGGGAATGTGGCCATCCAGGGAAATGCTGAAATGTGCTGTAGGAACACAGAGGAACTTGGGAGCAGGCAAAGCCCCTACATCTGACTGCGAGCAGAATTTTGGATGCTGAGTTTGTATCTTGTCAACAGAAACTTACCCCATCTACTTGTCTAAAAATGTTTACTTCCTTCTCAACAAGGATCTCCACTCACCGCCCCAAAATAACAACTCCACACATATACTCATATGTCACTTAGCCTTGACACCAATCACCATCAAGCCAGTAAATCAGGTTACCTATGTAATTTTCTTCATCACTTAACATCCCTTCAAAAACTTCCCAAAGCCTACCCAGGGCCAAAGGACATATGCTCTGCCACTCTGACCTGCTTTTAAATTTCATGACAATATTGACCCAAGTATAGACTTCCCTTTATAGCAAAAAATAATCCCTAGAAAAAGAAATATCTAGTTTTCCTCCTATGTTTGCTCTACACATTTTAGGTACAGCGCAGTTAGTCTGTGTCTAAAACTCCAGCAGCAGCCTGGGCAGCTGCCCGGTGCTGCCTGTACCGACACCAAGCAAGATGAATACTCCAGTAGCCTGCTACCAGCCAAGCCCAGATGAGCGCACGGCTCAGAGGGAGTCTACAGCTCTTGTTGTCCCACTAAATATACACCAAGGGACCAAACCAAGTGCCTCCCGATATATGCCCAGAGCTTGACTACAGCAGGGGCTTCAGGTCTCTGGAGATTGAGGAATATGTGACAGCTGCTGTGAAAGTGAGGTCAACCTGTATTTGGTACAATAGGTAATTAAGTGGAAAAAACCTTCCTGTACCTCAACTGCAACACTGCTACGCTTGTTTAAACGCTACACCCTTCCTCTTGCTTTGCATTGCCAGGAGCAAGCTCTCAGGTGAGGGCATGGGGTTCAGCTTGGAACATGCCCAGCAATACAGATAACAGCAGTCCCACCTGGGCATGCAGCCTCACGATACACAGCCAAATTTACAAGCCTTCCCAACCACCCTCTTCCAGTCTGAGCTGCTGTACCACATTGTGGTGCGCTGCTGCTCAGCAATCAAGTCTTGCTCCAAGGACTGCACTTCTCCTTGCCTGCAGCTCGAGAGGTGGTGGGGAGAGAGGGAACACGTATCAGCAGTAGTTCCTGCAGCTGGGAGAGCTTCGGTTCTGCAGACTTACCCAGGGCGGACTTGAGTATAGAATTGCTGGCAAAGGGTGGGGCTCCGCTCCCCATCGAGTCCAAGAAAGAGTTGAGCAGTTTCAGGTACTCCATGGCACCGGAGAACTCGCTGAAACAAGAAGGAAGGCAGACCTTCGCTATGCTGTCAAACAGGAGACACCAAAGCCTGAAGGCATTTCTCATCAGTCACAAGGCATTTTTAAATGACGTTGACCCATTAAGCCAGCAGAAAGTTCAAGCTCCACAAGTAACAGGACACGGCCAGACTGAAGAGGCTGCCCCACGAGCGGAAGGACAGACAGATGCTCAGGGAGGAGCAGCCTCGCATCACCCCGTGCAAGGAGACCAGCACAGAACTAGAGTCGACCTGGGAGTCTCAGCTCAACTACAGAGATGCTGGACATGACATATGTTACAAGTTGAGTACAGGCTCCTTTTCAATCACTGCCTCCAAAAGAGGCTGAACTACACTGCTGCGAGTGACTATTTGCATATATGCAAATATGTATGAATGCAAGTGACAACACGTTCATATTGCTGGTCAGAGAAAGTCGCGTATGCAGCAATGATCTCATTTCCTGGGACATGCTACAGAGGAAGATCTTGAGCTCCTACCCCTAGAGGGGGACAAAAAGGCTTGTTGTATTACTGAAGCAAGTCCTTCCCGTGAGGAGACAGGATTCCCACAAGTATACTGACAGTCCACCTCATTTACACAAATCCTGCTACCTTCTCTCATTATCAACAGAAGCATCTGATCACAAGCGTTTGTATTGTGCAAGCAATTAGACGGAACTGCTGCTCATTCTCTGCAACAATGCTAGAAACAGACATGAGACTAAAAAAAAAAAGGGGGGGGGGGGG